>JAQFVV010000231.1:635000-1235000 GCA_028023455.1 Epiperipatus broadwayi
TGAAATAAGTGCTGGTTTTTTGAGTTGATATTTTAGGTCTAGTGTCCGAATATTCTAGCTCTCCACTGACGTGGGCCATAAGCCCGAAACCATGGTCTGGAGATAAGAGTGTTCTGGATAGAGATTTTAAATATTTCTCATAACCGCACTTGTTAATTTACGAGCTTGTTAGAGCTATTGGTACGCTCTCTATGTGCATATATATATATATATTAAAATTAGTCAGCAGCCACATATATGTTTAATTATTATGTATTATAAAAATAATTTTTATAATTGGAATATTACAATTCAAAGATATTAATTTTTAATTATTATACAGCACATCTGTGTTTATATATATATATATTTAGGTGCGTTCATGTAAACATCTAGAAATATATATAAATTACAATGTAATTAGCATATTTTTTGTATTATTCTAATCAAAATCAGAATGCTGAATTTATAGTATACTCTAATGACTTTAATTTGATTTTGTTGTTGTTAATAAATTTATATCTTATTAAGTTATTCCAGTGAATTTATTTACCCCTAGACTAGGTTTAAAACATTATATGTTAGCATTATCTTTTGTTCAGAGTAACAGTGATAGATCTCTTGCTCACTGAACACGATTAATACATAATCATCAGTTATATAGATAGGGGTTTATGTTTCGTGTTATGGACATCCAGTTGATGATGATTTCATTACTTCTCTAATGCTGGATGATACAAAGGAATATCCTTTAAAGCCCATGCACTACATTTCATCTAGTTTTTATTATTAGAAATTAATATTATAATTGACCAGTACATTAATGGTACTAAATGGCCAGTGTATTGATGATGATCAGCATGTTTCTGTATCCCAGCATTTTTTAGTTGTTATATTCTGATAAATTAACAATTAAGTTTGTGGATCCAAATTATTGTTTATATATTCTGCCCCAAGCTTCACAAAAGCTAAATAAATAGCCTGGTCTATAGTGGAGCACTTTCAAATCCAGTTGAAAGTTTGACTGTTGATTTTAAATTTTTGATCATTCTTGCTGATGAATGATTATTATTCTGATCTGTAACACTGATGAGCTTATAGTTAAACTCTTCTTTTTGCTGATATCTCATGCTCATTCATTCATATTCATTAAATACTTGTATATTTATATTTGATTTAACCAAGTGTGAAACTAATGATGATGAGTGCCATCACCCCAGTTTCTCAATACTATTACAATATATATATATATATAATGACTGGCACACTTTGTATGGCCAAGCATAAGATGGTATTGCATAAGAAAATGGCCTAAAATACGTAATAATAAAGCCATTAAATGTGTGTGTATGCTGTCTATATAAATTTTAATCATCAGATTATAAAATAAGTGAGAGATGTCTGTGGATATATCATATACTCGCACACACAAGAAAAGCCAATAGTTAAGGCTCATAATTTGAAGTATTAGCATATTAGTTATATGCTTATAATTTATTTTTATTATTATTTTATGTTCATTTTTTTTTTTATAAACGCAAAGATGTGTATGCATAATTTGTATGTATAATTTTTTTTTGTTTGTTAAATGCTTGTGAAAAGAAAGGGAAATGGTAATATTTAAAAATCTAACATATAGGTAATTTTAAATCAAAAGTTGTACTAGATATTTTTCTCTACAATCTCATTGTTCTAAATTTAAGAAAAGCCTAAAGGCAAGTACATTTTAATAGATAAGTAATTTTGTTTCTTTTTTTAATTATTAAATATTTCAACTCAACAAAAGTGTTCATTGAAATTTATGTTAATGCGGGTGGGGTAAGATATCTAATTTAATTTTAAAAAAATATTTTAAATGGAATCTGATTATTGGAAAATAACTTATATAATCAAACTTTTTCTTTTTTTGTGTGTGTATGTTGAATCAGATAGTGGTCAGAGTAGATAATCAATTGAATTAAAAATAAATAAATTCTTGAGATTAATTAGTGGACTTCATGGGAATGCTTCGCACATTGTATGAATCCACTAACAAAAGTCAAAATTAGGTAATTAAAGGTGTTTAAGAGGGGTACCTAGATTGATATTCTAATGAGAAGGGCTAAATTCTGTTCACCAGTTTAGTGGAATTCAATTGGGCACAGGCATTCAATCAGGTACATGTAGTCAAGCAGTCACTAAATCAATCGTTTGTTAAGTCAATCATTCACTGACTCATGCTAACTTTTTTGATTTATCTGAACTTGTTTGTTTGAACTTAGAGAATTCCCAGTTCTAGTTATTTTTCTTAAATCATGCTGATATAAACTTCAAGATGGTTTCCAACTAGACAATTTGTATTAGTGCGGTAGAGAACTGTGTTTGCGGGAAGGTGTTGGTATTTGAAAACCCAAAGTAAAAGAATCATTACCAGTGCTGTAGAAAACAAAAAGAAAGCCCTACTGTTAGTTGATAATCATTAACCAAAGAAGAAATTTATAATTAAACCTCAAGCACAAATGTACTCGTGTCAGTGAAATGGTCATGGGGTAGGAATCCCCAGTCAGCATGCCTTCCTAGCTCTGCTCCTGCCATCAGCAAGGTCTCCTGAATCCAGCCATCAAATGATCATGAGAGCCATAGAACAATACCAGAAACGTCTCCTGAATCCAGTCATCAAGCGATCATGAGAGCTGTTGAACAATACCAGAAATGTCTCCTAAATCCAGCCACCAAATGATAATGAAAGTAGCCAAATGATGCCATGTTAAAGAGAAGTCCCTGCCATCCTGGATGAACAGATACTTGGAATACTCAGAACCCCTAGATGTATGATAGAGACTTTATGTGGTACCCTTATTAATGTTATTATTTTTATGCAAGTAATTTCATACAAATATCAATGTAATAAATCTTTTATTAATGTATTTCTCTCATTAAAATATTTTACTTACCATTCAGGGTTTACGAAATGTATTCGTGTGTGAGTTATGAACCTCAGATCACTTTCTCACTAGTTGATTCTTTATAATTTTACATTCTCTTTCTTTGTTAATGCATCTATAATACTCTCATATATAAATATATATTATTTATTATGCATTGGGGTTTCTTATCATTATATTTATCTTGGGAATTGGTGAAGGGATTCAATAAACATTTATTTAACATTTATAAAACTACCTTACTGCTTTGATAATTTATTCATATTTCTTTCTCTAACATAATAAGACACTTAGAGAATTACATGAGTTTTAGTTTCCCATTTCTTTACCTGAGATAAAGAGAATGCTGAGCTGGCAAATGGGATACTCCCTTATCGGGATTTAAATCTTTGGTCATTGGGTGTTTCTTTCTATTGGATTTTGTTTGATTCATTTTATTTCATGTTATTATTGGGCTTACATATCCTTTCAGGAGGAGGAATTAATCTTTTTCTTTCTGGGAGTGGTGCAAAGGATTGAAATTAAAGAAATCTTTCAAAGGTATGTAAAAGTCAATACTTTATAAATGTACCGATGATTGTATCAAACCGATCATAAAAAAAGATTTGAAATTACTTTCTATCCTGACATACTGTCATATTTGTTTCATGTTCAATATGTGCACATGCTCACCTTATCAGGGTAGGGATGAACAGGTATAATATATATATATATATATTAAACTAAAATCAAGGTGTAATCACATGTACTTATTGTTTTTAAATAATTATTATATAAATATTTTATAAAAGTAATTATAAATATTTAAATAAACTATGAAAAATATAATTTTTATTCTTATCACTAACAATGATGGGAAAGGGATTTACAATTAGTTTTGAAACTGCTCTCAAAGACCATGTACATTATTAATTTGTCATTTTCTTGGTAAGCAGTATTTCAAGTTAATCAACAGCAATTCTTTCCAATAAATTTTCCAGGTCTAATACACAGAGATATTCATGTTCTTGGTTGGAGACAATGTTTCAGATTACTTCAGGGATAACTTCTTTACATTTTTCAAGAGACAGGTTACATGGAGAAAGATGATGTCTAACATTCAACTAACTTATCACATGATAACTAAAATCATAACGTGAAAACAGCTTGTTTAAAATTTCAGCTGTTCTATGATAACACTGCTTCTTTTCTTCTTTAGCAGCTAAGTCAGAAATTTCTTTTCTCCTACTAACTTCTTCAACAGCTGGATCAACACCGAATGCTTCTCACAAGACACTTAGATCTTCTGACCATCTTCCATCCTTAATTTTTTAGAACAACCCTGTGTTCACATCAATCACAGTTCTCTCTCCTACATGACAAAATTTTATAATAACCAATCAGATTAATTTTGATAAAAACAATTGTTCAGCTATTTTCCTCCGACATTTTTTTAATTAATTAAAAATTCCACTCATTGTTTTTAAATTTCTTTTTAATTATTTTTTCCCAAAAGAGTAAAACAAGATAATCAGATTAGTCACACTGAGCTGATTTTTGTATTGAAGAGAGATAAAGAGAAAAAAAAAACAGCTGTGATTAATTAAACTAAAATTTTAACAAAATGTTAAAATATTTTCATTCTTTTTTTAGTAAAAAATGTACTAAACATAAAATTTTATCCGCTTTATTGCTCTTAAAAGTTTAACATTGGGGTAACATCAAATATAAAATAATTTTCTAAAGACAAAATAATTTTCTCAATACTTTTAAAACCAAAATTAAATTAATATTGGCAATTAAATAAAATTATTGAATGAATAGAAAGAAGAAACAAAATTATTTAATCTGATTTTAGTTTTCTCTTTTAACAATATTTACAATTTATATTATGTATTAAAATATGAAAACTATGTTTTAAAAAATGTTAGACAATTATTTAAATAAAATTTTCTAGAATCTTCATACTATCATTTGATATGTAAACTATATAAATTAAATAAAAACCCATTATTGTTGTCAATGTTTAATACAGCAATGTAGTGAAATAGATACAATATATATTAATTACTGCCTAACATTATACTAGTAATTGTAAGTAAATTAGAAATTCATATAACATTACAATACTAGCCAAAAACCAAATTTTACTAAATTTTTCCCACAATCATAATTTCATCTATTAATAAATAGACTTTTTGCAGTGAAATACAACAAAATATACAACACACACACATATATATATATACACAAACCAAAGAAGGTATCTCACCACTCACTTCAAAAAAACAACTGCCTTTAACATCAAAGGATGTCTTCGTGTAATTGATGGCCTAAGATTTGAAAAGAAACTTTAATGATAAAATTTTTTGAAACTCAGGTCATCAATCTCATGGATACCATTTGACGTTAATGGAAGATGGTTTTTGAGTGAATGATGGGAAAGCTATTTTAGTTTGTGTATATATATGTGTGTGTATGTGTGTGTGTGTGTTTAGATGAATTTCACTTGAAAAGGTCTATTTGTTAATAGATGAATCCATAGTTGTGGAAGAATTTTAATAAAATTTTGTTTTTTGCTAGTATTGTAATGTTATATGAATTTTTGCTATATATAAATATAATATTTTTGAATAGTATCTTTATGTTAGTTTTCTGCATAGAGAAATTATTACATTTATCATGCAAGAAATATTATTTAGGTTTCTAAGTTCTTTAACAAGATCATCATTCATCAGAACACAAAATTCCTTTTCTGAATTCAACTACCAAAATTTCAATAAAATCACATTCCCCTTTGTCAAGGGTGAAGCTGTAATGGAGAACTATTGTGTTTTAAGTAATAATAAGATTGTACATGAAATAAAAATTGTTTATTCTTATGTATGTTTGATTAGTTATTCAATCAGAATAGATGGATTAATAAAAAAAATGTGTTTTCATCTTATAACTGTGAAAATCTTACTATATATATATATGTAATAATAAAAAGTCAGATGTCACATGACTCATATATATATATATATATATATATATATAGTTTGCATTTACAAATATGTAAAATTAAAAGCATGCTAATAAGCTCTAAACAAGCTTTTTTTAAATTTTTTATGATAAATGCTACTACAAGAGAAGGCATTCAAATCATCTTTATCTAGGATTGTCCCATCCTGAGTCCATTTGCTCAAGTTGGTTTTTTGAATCTGGGGTCCTAGTGCCTCACTGAAGAGAGACATAGCTCAAAACCAGTCTGGAAATTGGGATAATCCTAGATAAAGATAATTTGAATTCCTTCTCTTGTAGTGGCATTTATCATAAAAAAATTTAAAAAAGCTTGTTTAGAGCTTATTAGCATGCTCTTAATTTTATATATATATGTGTGTGTGTGTGTGTGTGGTTTAAGTTAAATATAATATTATTATAAAGTGTTAACAAATTGACATTATACAATTATAAAATATTGCATTGCACTAATTATATATGAATTTCATATGGTGAGTAGATAGATGTTCAAACTTATAGCACACCTTTATGAGGCTAATGCATAGCTTAAATATGACAGATTAAACCATTTATCCTACGTTGCATATTACGAATCAGTTATATTAAAATTCGAATTTACACTTGAGATATCTAAATAAACTTATTTGCCTTAATTTTTATTAATGTATTTATTAATATAATTATATTCCAATATCCATGATGTCTGGTTCCAAGCCATGAGATAGTTATCAAAATTCAAAACTCATGGTAACATATAATGTAAATTATTAACATATATATTGACAATACTTAAAAAGTAATTTTTACCATGTACATTACACAATTGTAAAAGGTTTCCAACAAACTATTGCTAAAAACAATAAATTTAAAAATAAATAAACTAATATTAACAATTTAATAATAAATACAAAAGAATAAGCAGTTAAAAAATCTTTACACTCTTTTCTTTTTGGTTTCACCAGTCTATAATATCACAAACAATTTTCAAATGTCTTAATTGCAAATTATTTTTTTAAAACTGAACATGTGACCATCTCAATATCTTCCTAAATAAGACTGTACCTTGCAAAAATCAAATTGCTTTGAATTTAGGTCATGTAGTTTTAATTTTATACTTCAGTTTCTGTTTTAGTAGAATCTCATACCACTTGTAATTTGGATGCTGTAATTTTTTCACTGTTCCTAATGATAGCTTTTGTTATACTTTTTCAAACATATTATGATAGTAACACTAATATGTAGCAAATTTATTTCATTAAAATCATTGATTATAATAAAACAGTCATTGATTATAAAAAAAAATACTATCACCTGAATCCTAAAAAACAAAAGTAATTTATTTCATTTTATTTTTTAAATATTTTTATACAAATAATTTAACATTTATTGTAAATAATGCTTATAAAAAATAAAATTTGAAGTGATAATTTTATAAAATAAATACATATATTAGGAATGGTATGAAATACCATTTGTAGTCTAAATGTTACTAAACAAAGTTGTAGCCATTGCATGTTAAAAAAACAATGAGATAGAAAATATTAGTGATTATATTACAATAAAGCATAAGACAGTGTAATTCATTAGAAATTATAACATCAATTGTTATTGACTACACATATTGTAAATTATTTAGATGGAAAATCTTATAATTCTGTTAAATTTTACATTGAATTAACTATGATGATTAGACTAATTTAGAATAATTTTTTTGTTGTATTTTATTTATTTATGCACTTCTATGTAAGTCAATTTTCGGTCAATATATATTTAATAATATTCATTTTCCAGTTGATTGTTGTGACCCAGTCAAAACATTAGTATGTTAATACTATGAATGATACGTTAATAAAACAAGCATGTTATATCAAATTTAATATTTTTCAATTGTTATTATAGATGTAAATTAATTAGTAAATGAAATGGCCATTACATATACAAAGTTAAATCCATAGGCAGCAACCAATCAGACATAGTTCTGCAGGCAGAAGGAAAACAACTGCAAAATAGTGGTAGCTTGGACAGGTTTGCTGTTGTTTTTATTCTGCTTGCATCTGATTAGATGCTGTACATCAATATGACATGGCTGTGGATTTAACTTCATATGTATAATGGTCATTCCATTTACTAATTAATTTACATATATGTGAAATTATGTTACAGTGCATTAAAAATTATACTTATTATTATTAAAACATTAATTTGTTTATCAATATGGATTGGTAGGAACACAGAAGTAAAAGATGTCTGTTAGAGTAAAAATGCATTTGATCCAGTTGTTCTGCTTTTAGATCCAAAGCTCCTTACTGATGAAAGCTATAAGACAGAAACTAATTTGGTGATATTGTTTTGACAGTGTTGTATGAGGATTTGTTAAGCACTACTATGTGGCATAATTTGATCACTAAAGCTTATAATAGATGACATAATTATTGTTAGGAAAGAATCTTTACTAAAAAAGATTATTTCAAATTATGTGATCAAGACATTTTTGTCTCATCCACCTGTTGTGCTACAACTCAAAAAATTAGAAAAATAAAATGTTTAATCACTATCAATCTAAATATTAGATATATGAAATCAATGTTATCAATATATAAATATATATCACATGATAACAGCCAAGGCATAACAAACCATAGATTCTACAAGATAGAGTCTTTATATACTTATCTATGAGGAATCCATCTTTTATCTATAGAGGTTGACTTTGTAGTCAATATGGTTTGGTTAAACTTTGGATGCTTATCATGTGATTTATATTAAGAAACCATTTAGTTATAGACAATTTGAAATTTAATACATACTTACATGAAAGTTTATTTATTTTAAAGTATAAAGACATAATCAAACACTTATTAAAAAATAATAGATTAAAGACAATTAAAAAAAGATGCTAACCGAAGATAATTTTAAAAAGTGCAAACCATTCTTACATAGAAAAGATTGCTATAGAGGCAAAATGAAAGTCAGTTTAATAATATAAAACAAATGGCATAATTAATTAGATCAAAAATATTTCACTGTAATTATGATACCCCTGGTTTCATCAAGCCCATACACTATTAGTGCACTATATATATATATATATAATATGGTTGCTGTTAAACTTAAGGTCCCTGATTCAGAAATAGTGATTTGCATGTCAATAATCTGGGTTTAAATTCTAGCCAAACAAATCTTCATTTTCAAGATTTCAATCAAACTAAGAAATTTTATTCATCCAAGAATATACAATATTGATGATGTCAACTACACCATTTTTAGCTAAAGGTCAAATTATCATCAGTTTGAAAGCCTCACACCTGATTAATTAAAAGCTGCTTTATCTTTAAACATTTTGCTATTTCTTTTATCACCAAAGAATAAGATTTTGCATGTAGTATAGGTGAGGTGAAGTAGTGTGAGCATCTGAAATCATAATTTAGTGAGGGTAATGTGTAATTTACTATTGTATGTAAATTTGTGGTGATAACATTTTACATTGTAATTAGTTATATATTGGATTGTCAAATCAACATCTAACTTAATTGTAAAATATTTTTTTACAAAAAATACTCTTTACTTATACTTTTCCAAATACAATTTACTTTTAGTAGTTAACATAGATTAATATACATCATAACATTTCACTTAATAGAATTCTCTTATTTTTTGAGATCATTCTGGTTGGATCAGTGATTGTATTAGCAAAGAAATCAAAATGAGGACATTTAAACTCATGAATGCTAATCAGTGAAAATTTTATATACTTTTGTGTGAGGGTCTGAACTATTGAATTCTTAATTTTTTTCTTTATAAGGACTAAAATTAATGAATGGTTATAACTTATCATATTAGGTTAAACCCAACCCGACTCCATAAATCAATCGTGAGAATTCAAAATGTTTGGAAACCATTCCTTAATGTGGTCTTCACACAAAAAAATGAAGAAGTCAGGAAATCCCTTATAAATAAGTATATAAAATTTCTACTGACAATGGTCTAGTGTGGTAAAGCATTACCTTACATTCAGTGTTTCTGTATCTAAAGCCATTGGTTCAATTCCCATGATAGTACTGTCTGTCACTGGTCAAAATACCCAAAGAAAAGAGACAGTAATACCATTTGAAAATTATCATTATTATTGCTTAATGTTTTTGGGAAAATATCAGTAAAGTTAGAATTTTTCTAAACAAATATATAAACAATAAAAGTACACGATGAAAATAGTTCAATATATAACTACAAACAAAAAAAAAATTGCAAAACAGTTATATACAAATGCAGTTTATCCACCATATTTTGAACACTTTCTAGCAGAAAAAAAATTATTGTATATATGTACACACAATTTTATATTTCGATTGTCCTGTAGTCTTCTTCATAGCTATGATCCAATGACAAATAAAATTTAAAAAAAGCTATAAATAGTACCATAAAAAACGTAAACAATAAAATTAACAAAAAAATAAAAAGAAAACAACATAAAATAAATAACAAAACAAAATTGAAATAAATTTCATATAATCAAAACCAAATAAACTAAAATAATCTAATTAATATAAAACAACATATACAATTTGAAATATAAAATAAATCATATGTGTGTATTCCTGACTGGATTATTTTACTTTCTTTGGATTATATTTATTTCACTTTGATTTTGTTTTGTCATTTATTTTATTTTATACTGTTTTTCTTTCTTTCTTTTTTTAATTTTATTATTTACATTTTTATTGGTATTATTTATATGGTTTTTATTTTTATTGTGATTGCATCGGGACAGTCGAAACGTAAGGTTGTGGATACATATATACAATAAAAGTTTTTTTTTTTTTGCTAAGAAGTGTTCAAAATAAAGTGGATAAACTGCATTTATGTGATATAACGATTTAGATAAATTTGTGTTAACTGTTATATACTGTACACAAGGGGACCATAATTACTAATGGTGACGATGACAATATATATATATATGGATAGTATGTAGCGATAATGAAAGTACGTAATTTCTATTATGAAAAATGAAACAGTCAATAAGCGTGAAAGTTGGATATATTATTTTTTCTTCTAAAATATCTAATAATAACAGTTCGTTTAACTCTTAGGTTTCTTACATAATACCCAAAATCAATTTTCTTTTTTGAAAATAATCACTCACTGACATGAATTATTGTGGTCAGTCAGTTTGTATAAGGAATCGCCTTAAGGCATTAGAAGTTTCTTCAACCAAACAAAATTTTGTCACACATGTGCTGAGTTAATCAATCAATCTAACCTCATGGTGACATTTTTCAATTCATAACATTATGAGAAAACCTGAAACTATTTTTAAAACTCCAAACATATAATTTTCTATTTGTTTATTAAAAAAGCAGCCAACTTTAATACTTTAGCAGTAAGGATTAAAAGTTAATACTGAAACAAAAATAAATGAACTGGGGGCTCTGAGTATCAGAATTTGGAGCGTAAGGTTCTTATAATTATTTCCAGTATTGACATTTCATTCACTTAAACTTACTAATGAACTCCTGTGAAATAAAGACATTTGATTCTTTTTTCCCCATGCGGTCTAGTGGTTATGATTCTACACCCTCACTGCTGCAGTCTGGGTTTGTTTCTGTACATGGGAACCATGGTTCAATAAAGTCACTAGATGATGATGATATTATTATGAATAATGAACTGAACTGGGCATTAAGATTCTTTTCTGATAATCCTTTCAATAATCTATTCAGTTCAATTAATTATTAATGTTGCCTGATATAGTTTGCTGACCCTATAGTGGTTCCAATTCATAACATTATTGGAAAGGTTAAAACTACTTTTAAAACTCTATGTATATCATTTTATTAAACAAGGCAAAACTCTCCATACAGTAGTACCACCCTGTGCCAACCACAGTAATCAATGGATGCCAGAAGGCTTGTGCATAAAATCCCTATCTAGTACCTATTCATCCAATATCCCCAGACTAGTTTCTGGCTTGTGGCCTTCGTCAGTGAGGAGCCTTGGATCTGGAAGCACTGCACCTAGATCTTAGGCCACAAACCAGAAACTAGTCTGGGGATATTGGAAGAGCAGGTACTAGATAGGGATTTTATGCACAAGCCTTCTGGCATCCATTGATTACTCTGGTTGGCACAGGGTGGCACTACTGTATGGAGAGTTCTGCCTTGTTTAATAACAAATATGTGCTAGTATAAGAGATGGTGATAATGTGATGCTTAGTGGTTTATGTCATTTTATGTTTGTTAACAATTGAGATTAAAAGTTATTAAGGTATAAAAATAAATGAATCATTATGGTAGGATTATTTCCAAAAATGTCCTCCAACCCTTATTAATGGTTCTCTTTCAAAACTTTAGAACTCAAAGTTCATGGATTACAACTGAGTGAGTGCCTTTTATTAAACAAAAGTTTCCATCTTTCATTCAAAATTTATAAATAATTTTTAAAAAAAATGTACACAAATATATTTGGAAGTATATCATGTTTTTTTTAATATTCACTGGAAAATCTGAAGTAGTTGGAATGTGCACAAGGTTGCAAAGCAATGCCAACTTGATGTGTTAAATAAAATGGGACCAAAAAGTTAACCCTTTGTGGAATAAAGCATCACATGATTGTCCAAGGTTATATTTAACACTCTATTCCAGCAATGTATGATTTCAGGGAAGGAGGCTAAATAATTGTGAAAATTTTTGTTAAGAAAACAAAGATTTTTAGCTGAATAGAAGAATTATTATATGCTAATTGTTATTTAGGTGCTTAAAAGTCTTATGACATCCTGACTATCTGACTGCATGATTAAACTTCTATCCAACTATACAACCATATAGGAAGAAGGGTATATGACTGCTAATGCCATATGTTAAAGAAAATTCTATGTTATGAAGTCCAATAGCATAATAGATATAAATCTACAATGCAGTACTTCTTATTGATGAAGGCTAATGCCAAAAATTAATCTGAAGATATCGTTGATGGTCTAGATACATTATTTCTGATGATCATTTGGTACTGTGGTTGAATGATGACTCTAGAACTCAAGATCCACAGATGAAGATCTATGAATCATTGTCCAGCTTCATTACTTCTTTCATTCAGTGTAGCTGAATGGAAAACTCTGGAGTTCAAGATTCACAATCCAAAATCCATGGAGTTCAAGATTCACAATCCAAAATCCATGGACCATTGTTTAGATCCATTACTTCTGAGTCTTTCATACAGTATACTTGAGTGGCAGACTCTGGAGTTCAAGGTTCACAAACCAAAATCCATGGATCATTGTCCAGCTCCCTTACTTCTGAATCTTTCATACAGTATACCCCAGTGGCAGAACATGGAGCTCAAGGTTCACAACCCAAAATCTATGGAACCTTTTTTGCAGTTCTCTTACTTCGGAATCATTCATGCAGTATACCTAAGTGGTAAACTCTGGATCTCAAGCTTCACAACCCAAAATACATGGATCATTGTTACATATCCATCACTTCTGGATCTTTCACACAATATACTTGAGTAGCAGATTCTGGAGCTCAAGGTTCCCAACCTAAAATCTATGGATCATTGTCCAGCTACATTACTTCTGAATCTTTTCATATATTATAACTTAAGTGGCAGACTTTGGGGCTCACAGTTTACAAGTCAAAATCCATGGATCATTGCCCAGATCCATTACTTCTGAAATTTTCATTCAGTATACTTAAGTGGCAGACTCTGGAGTTCAAGGTTCACAACCCAAAATCCATGGATCATTATCCAGCTCCATTACTTCTGAATCTTTCATACATTATTGAGTGGAAGACTCGGGAGTTCAAGTTTCACAACTCTAAAATATTCACTGATCATTCTCCAGCTCCATTATTACTGAAGCTGTCACACAGTATGCTTGAGTAACAGACTGTGGAGCTCAAGATTCAAAACCCCAAATCCATGGATCATGATCCCACTCTGATATTTCTGATGCTCAAATTTCTAATAAAGTTTCCAAGCCATACACCATTCTATTATGATTATAATATTTTCATGGCACATCTACAAATTAATTGTTAAAATAGTTTTACTTCTAAAGTGCTTCTGTATAATATAATTGCGGTTCATAAGTGGATTGTGATGAAATATGCATTTAAGCAAAAAGTGTAAAAAATAATTAAATAAAAAACAAAATCTAGTTTTCATATAATGTTTAAGAAGATAAACATTATGTACACATATTCTGGTGATTATGTTTAAGAATCTCTCTATTTGATAAAATCTAAATCACACTGCTATTTTCAATGCATACTTTTAAATAGAAGAAAATTAACGTTACCTTAAATACAGATTAAGGAAAAGGAAAATCTTCTTACCTAAAAAAAAAAAAAGAAAACAATATATGTATATATTATTTAAATACAAGTATATTATTATATGTACTGAACTTTAAATGTAATTAGAAAGGATATGAACACAAACGTTCAAGTTCTCAACTATATGCTCCATCTTATATAACTGATACACATGACCACATACATGTGAAAAAGATAAATGATTTTCAATATATGTGCATTTTGTACTGAACCAGCACTCATCAGTTGGTCTGGATCATCATCACCCACACGTATAAATATAATTAGTTCAGCCCGAAATATGTATATTGGAGATTATTTATCTTTTCACATGTATGTGATCACGTATATTGGACATGGAAGTGGATAGGTGAAGGAAGCTTTAAGGTATGTGTTCAAATATACCTGTTAATTATATATATAAATATATTAACTAACTAAAAGAAATATAAGAATAAAAACAAACGCAGTTATTTCTCCTTATAGCTGCTTTAATATTTATTCTGGTTGAAATATTAAAGTGGCTGTGTAGAAAAGTAATTGTGTTTGTATATATATTAAATCGAATATTTTCATAGACTGCAGATATAAATGAAATATTATCCGGGTACATCATGTATAATTTATTAATATATATAAACTGACATTTTGATTAGGTCATAACAAATATTATAAAATAATTATAGAGGCGCTGTAAACGTTCATGTATATCAATAATGGAACATTCAATTAATAGAAAATAAAAATAATAATTATAATAAATTATTTTAGATTAATGACTTTTTTTTAAAAAAAAATCTTCCAAATAGAACGTAATTTTCATTTATTATTACATTTGTTCATACATTCTAACCTTTTAAGATCTCAATGGCTTCTCTGTCCTGATATTGTTGGAGATTGTCACAAAAGGATAATATTCTTTTATTAAAAAATGAAAATTATGACCTGCATCTATAGCATCAAGAGACAATACTGATGATGATGAGTGTCGTTTACCTGCATTAATATGTTCATCTCTTCTAGCATTTATGAAAACAATTACACATGTCTATATCGGAAGCTTTACAAATGTTACATGGAACTACATAAACTCGCAAGTGCTTCAAGAAGGATTGAGTCTTTAGGCTTGGTTACAATGCTATTAATTTTTTGATGAGTAGTATATATTTTCTTTATACTATAATGTCTTGGAATTCTGTAATTCCTTTTACATACGGACTACAAACTTTAATAGTCATTTCTTTTTGTCTCTAATTTTGATTGCTTAGGGTTTGAATTAAGGCTCAGTGTATTGTTTTATTATTAAAGGCATTGTCTGATAAAAAATTGCTTATATGAATTATTTTATCTTTGAGATTTTATTTATCTGGAAGAAGGTTAATAGCTCTAGTGAAAAGAGTTTTTACAACAGAAAAGATTTGAAAAAGATGACGTGAAGAAAATTTTAAATTCGGTCAGTGTGTATAGATTTTCTGAAAATTGAAAAAGATAAAAGATTATTCTTTTTCTTTGTAACAAGTCCTTCAAGAAAGGGGAGTTTCCCATCAATTTCTGTTACCATTTAATATTTAATATTAGGATGTATATTGTTTATATGTGTGAAAAAAATCATGTAAGTCATCTTTACCCATGTGGCTAGATAATAACTGTATCATCTACGCATCTATACCAAATAAGAAATTTTAAAGGTGATAATTCTAAAGCATGAGTTTCTATATATTCCATAAATAAATCCACTATTAATCCTACAATTCCATCTATTAAATTGTATGTCAAAAGTGCTAGACATTGTATTTCTTTAATAAAAAATATAAAAAATAATACAAATGATATTCTAATCAGCTTCAATGTTACTTCTTTATTTATAAACATTCCAGTTGATGAAGCTTTGAATATCATTACAATTTTCCAGAACATATTAATTTAACTAAATATTGCCTTTCAAATACTCATTTTGTGAATAATAGACAAGATTATAAACATACTTTTGATATTCCAATGGTCTCACCAATCTCCAGAGAAAATTGCTGATTTTTTTAATGGAATATATAGAAATTCATGTTTTCGAATCAGCACCCTTTAAAAGCTCTTATTTGACTCAGATAAAGAGATGATACATTTATCTTCTGACCACATGGTAAAGATAACATACATATTTTTTTTGAATACATAAACACTAGATATCCTTATTATTAAATTTACAATGGAAACAGATTGGTGGGAAACTTCATTTCCTTGATGTACATGTCAATTAAAAAAGGAATTATCTTATTTGAATTTTCAGAAAATCTACACACACTGACCAATATTTAAAATTTTCATTGCATCAGCATCCATCACAAATCTTTTCTAGTATGAAAACTCCTTACCCTAAAGTGATTAACCTTCTATCAGATAAATCAAATCTGAAAGATGAAATAAATCATATAAGCAATGTTTTAGCAGCCAATGGCTAAAATAATAAAACAGTACCCTAAACAATCAAAATTAAAGACAAAAAGAAGTAACAACTATTAGGGTCTGTACTTTTTACATAAAAGAATCTTCAAACAATATTGGACATATTATAAGATATTGTAATATAAAGACAACATATACCATTCATCAAAAATCAATAGCAATATAACCAAGTCTAGCACATGGAGTTTATGAAATTCCATGTAACATTTGTAAAGCATCCTATATAGGCAGGAATAATAGTCCCAGAATTCTGGAAGAGATGAACATATTAATACATTTAAAAAATCCACTTATCAACAGCAGCACAATCTCTTCATGCTATAGATAGAGGTCATAGTATTCATTTTTCTAATACGAAAATACTATCCAGATGTGACACTCTCCAACAATATTATATCAGAGAAGCAATTGAGATCTGTAAAAGGCCAAAATGTATCAACAAATGGAATAATACATATAAATTACCTTCTATTTGAAATTTGTTTTTTAAAAAAGTCATTAATCTACATAATTTCTGATAATTATTATTTCTATTTTCAATTAATAGAATGTTCATAATTGTTATACATGAGTGTTTACAGCACTTGTACAATTATTTTATAGTATTTGTTACTCAGTTGATGACCAGTGTGACCCGTTTGAAACACACACACACACACACACATATATATATATATATATATATATATTATCTGGGTATAATTTAATATATATATATATATTAAATTATACCCAGATAATATTTCATTTATATCTATATCTATCCAATTTTATAATTAATATAAAATAGTATGGATGAAAGCATATAGTGTTTTATTACTCCATTGTTTAACAATGATATATGATGTAATACAATAGTGAAATTCTGATAACGCACAGCTCACATAATCAGTTTCAAGGAAATTTCTTTCATCAGCTGCTGAGCCCTAATATCACTAACCATAAATCAGAATAGACTTGAACCATATTAATAAGTACATCTTATTTTCTTTATTCCAAAATGTAAAAAATATATAATTATATACTCTCTTTGTAATTGACTAATATGAGTGTAATTATTCACAATTCAGAATTTGGTTATTATACAAATTTAATTAAACAATGAACTAATAGATGGACAATTAAATACTCTCAGCTGTAATACACACCCACAAACATATAAAAATAAAATACATTCATGCATTAATTATGATGACTGAAGATATTTCCATATAATAACAAGAGAAATATGTTAGCAGGTTTGTTGTTAAGTAATTATCACTTACTACTGAAATTTTTAAGCTAAACTAATTTGCTCTAGTACGACCTTGATTTTTAAGTGAACTGAAGACAAAAAATGTTCCTGTGGTTTACTAGAGAAAAATAGTTTAGATTAAGGGCTGGGAATAATAGATGGTAGATTCAGAACATCATTGTTGACACATTTCTTTATATATATATATATATATATATATATATATATATATATATATATATATTCCATTCTTGCTATTAAAAGGTGTGAAGGTTGCCTTGACAGCAGTTAGAAATATTGGTTGCTATATTTACTGTGAATGTTTAGGTGGTTACTGGTTGGAAAATAATTTTATATATATATATTTCAAATCGATGTCTGTATTTCTTCAAAATAATATACATAACTTTATAAATAAATATTTGAAAATACAGTAATTAAAAGTCTATAAAAATTACTGTATTTTCAAATATTTATTTATAAAGTTATATATATATATGAAATAATAAATTTAATGGTTTACAAAATATTACACACAATCTTTAAAATCCGCAGAAGTACTTTCGGTGAATTTCTTCAACCTGCCTCAACTGCCATTAAATTCTAAATCAAAAGCGGAAGCAAACGTCATGACTTCAAATTCCACGAATCTCATATTTTAATGTTAGTGTAGTATTTTGTAAAAATGGTGGACATGTTTGTGCACTCCGGAAAAACTAGATTGTATTCGAGAGGTTGTTTTTAGATCGTGCACTGATAACTGAGGAATTTAATTAACGTAATGGCGAACGTTAATTCCAAGAAATAGTTGCTGATGGCAAATATTTCTAGATAAGAGACATTACCTTATTGGACAGGGATTAATTGCTGGGTTATCGGAAAGCTAGAGAAAGACTGTATAACAACTAGGCAGAGCAATGTAAGCAGTAGAGAGAGTAGCAGACAGTTTTTGAGTGCATCTACAGTAGAGATACTGTTCAATTCCAGTAGGAGACATCTAGCGTCAGTGCTTGTGGGTAATGTCCAGCACAAAGTGGAAATGTAGTTCATGGGTATAGCTGAAGAAGACCACAGCCTGAGGAAACTGTCTGGATAGCAGCTGAATAAAGAATTGAGTTTCCAGAAGTTTTCAAGTGAAGTAGACTGTTGCAGAGATGGAAGCTGTAAGGAGCTTAAGGTCAGTCACAGTGCTTACTACAAAGAGTTCGTGTACAGCTAAACTGGATTGGGGCAAAGGTATGCCCATTGTGAACCATTTTTGTAGCAGCCAGCCTGAAAGAACATTGAGGGAATTGAACTTTAGCGAACTGTAGAAACAGAGTCATTGCAGAACATTTGTAGCAGAGCATTCGTTGCAAGAGAACATCGTGGGAATTGAACATAGAATGTTGCAGACTATTTGCTATTCTGATTACTTAAAAACATTGTGTCTTAATGTATATAATCATACATATGAATACATCAGTTAGCAGCTTGTCGATTTATTAAATGCATTTTATTCCTGTTTATAAAAATTGCCTCTTTAATTTTTCTTTTACAATGGTTTCTCTCTTCATGAAGAATTTTTACATTTTCAAAATCAAATTTAAATTTATATTTACAGGTTTTTTCATGATCAAATAAAACCGAAGGAGATATTAAATCACCATTATTTTTACTTTTTACATGCTTATATAACAATTCATGTTCCTTCAATCTTTTCTCAATACTGCACCTAGATTCACCTATATATGATAGCATACAATCACAAAAATTTTATAGGTGAATCTAGGTGCAGTATTGTGAAAAGATTGAAGGAGCATGAATTGTTATATAAGTGTGTAAAAAGTAAAAATAATGATGATTTAATATCTCCTTCGGTTTTCTTTGATCACAAAAAAATATGTAAATATAAATTTAAATTTGATTTTGAAAATGTATGAATTCTTCATGAAGAAAGAAACCATTGTAAAAAAAAAAATTAAAGAGGCAATTTTTATAGCAGGAATAAAATGCATTTAATAAATTGACAAGCTGCTAACATTAAAATATGAGATTCGTGGAATTTGAAGTGATGATGTTTGCTTCCGCTTTTGATTTTGAATTTAATGGCAGTTGAGGCAGGTTGAAGAAATTCACCGAAAATACTTTTGCGAATTTTAAGGATTGTGTGTAATAGTTTGTAAACTGTTAAATTTATTATTTCATTTATAATTACAATTTTGTTTTTAATTAACGGACATTATATATATATATATATATATATATATTGTGCCCTTTTCTATAGGTCAGTAATAGTTCATAACAGTCAATTACTAAAAATTTTAAATTTTAGAATATGTTCTTTTAATACATTAATTATAGTTTGTCGATTATATTTTTAAAGTACAATTTGAGGCTAAAGCAAATACGTAGTATATAAAATTATAGCGAATTATTTAAAAAATAGTTATGTAAAGCTTTAAATATTGTTGCATATGGTTGTAAAAGCTGGCCATATTAAATAACACAGCTATAAATATTAAAAGTATATTTAAAAATTCGATTTTAATAGTTTAAAACTTATAGTTAATAAATGCTATGTTTAAATTTATAATCATATTTAATAGTCAAAATTAATATAGTATATTTTTAAAATAAACTTTATGATGGTGAAAATTATATCTAGTTCTATATTTTCTAAATTGTTCTTCCAAATTTTTTATAATTATTTTATATAATATAATAAGTCTATCAATTTTATAAATCTAGGCAGAGAAATAGATTGAAAATCGTCTGTCAAAGTTATTAATCATGTGACTTGTATACTATATACTTTCACACACATGCTTGTTTGAATTAATAACAAAGTTTAAAATATTTTAAAAGTTATATTATAGAATTGGATAGAATTATTGCCTATCATAAAAGCAAATAATAATAAATATTAAGTTAACTATCGTATAACATGTTTTAAATGATGTAATAAAGACGAATACAGTTAATAAAAAAAAAAAAAAATTAAATATTTTGTTTAAATAAAAATAGATAAATGGAATAGGTTATTAAAATTATTTTAAAAGTTATTTTAAATGTTTAAATAGTTTTAATAAAATAATAATTGAAGTAAAAGTGGAATTTTAAATAATATTTTTTAAATTTTATTACGTCATAATTTCTAATTTTGAAATTCAATTCTACTTGAAATTGAAAATATGTAAATTTGTTCTCAAGCTAAAGTAAGAATTAACCAATAGGAATAGGTATTCTTACAGACTATAAATATGATTTGCACGGGGTTATCGGAGGAGATTAATAATGTATTGAAACCAAAGAAAGGTATATTAGCAGCTCTCAAAGAGATAGTATTTTTTTTTTAAATTTTTTATTTTAGTCAATTTTTTTTTTAGTACTTTCTTATTGTTTTATTTGCAAAAAACTAATTGATAATTTTTAAAAGTATTTTTGCAAAAGAGGGTGTTAAAATATAATAATTTAGAAACTTCGTGGAAATGATTTTCTAATTTTTAAAGTACTTACCAGTCGTATTTTATCTAAAAAATTTAACCTAAACTTCGCAATAAAAAATGGATATACTGTGGAATAAAATGGATAGAAATTGTAATACTGTAAAAATGTTTGGAATATTTATTGATACAGCTTTATTAATATTTCACTGAAGAACTGTTCTGGTACATAAAAAACCACAGCTCGGACATTATACGGAGTCTAAAAAAAAAAAAAAAATGTATTGAAACGTATTATTTATAAGCTTATCCAAGATTTATTTTTTAAATAGTAATAAGACAATTATATTTCATGAATTATTTTATATAATATTATATCAAAAGGAGTAAAATGTTGTATCCTTTCTGAAGGTAACATTTTTAAAAAATATTTTCAAGAATTAAAGAAAGAACCCAGGAGAATATGTTACAGAAGCGTTTTTGATATTAAAATATCCGGTCTTAGAATTATTTAAAATGTATTTAGAAAAGATTTGTTTAAAAGTACTTGAAGTTTTTTTTTTATTTTTAAAAGAGATTTATAAAAAATACCAAACGAAAGTTTAAATGTATCAAGAAGGAAACATATATAAAAAAGTGAACACATAGTTGAATAAAAGATGGATCCATGGAAATACAAATAGTACTTAAAAGTTTATCGAATATTTTTAAAGTTAAATTAGATGGATTGATGCATTGGATACGCAGAGAATATTGGTAGAGAAGATTAAGAAGCTTCACGGGATTAATTAATATTATGATTTAATAATTATCGTCCTAAATACTAAAACCAAGGATTATTTTCTATAAATTTTACTAAATGGATTAATAATTATTTTTATTTTAAACTTTAACGCGCTTGGAGGAGAACATTTTTAAAAACTCTAGAGAAAATAATAAACATTTTGGACTTATCAGGAACTATCGTCAAGAAAATATGTAATTATAGTTTTGATTCCTTTTATTTTGTTAACCTAGTTTAAATCTAAATTTTTATATAAGATTAGGAAAAACATAAAAACATTAATTTATTAATATTAAAATTTTATAATATAACAATCTAATAATTTAGCTAAAAATATTTTAATATAAAGTGTATGGGTGTGAATTTTTTTTTATATCTGCAATGCTCAAGTGGATAAAGGAAGCCTACTGAACACGATGACTAGATAAAGGTTATTGGTAATAATAATAACTATTGATAATTTATAATGTATATTTTTTTTGTTTTCTTTAGATCATCCATAAATTGGAAGAATGAAGTGTAAAAGTTTTTTTACTTATATGTACCGCATTTCATACAACATTTTAAAAAACATTATGAGATAGGATTGATTTGAAAATATGCATACGACGATTTTTTTTTTTATTAGTGATATAATCCAACATAACAAATAATTATGTGATTCTTTTAAAATTTTCATGTTATTGGATATTCAAATATTGTCTAAGTAGATTGTATATGATTAGACATATAGAATAATGAAGTAAGCAGACTTTTCTTGTGGAACAGCTAGATTGTTTAACTATTAATGAATTTTATTTATTGTTTTGTAAATGCAGATAGTTATTTATCGATGTAAGATGTGGAAAATCTTGAGAAATAATGTTGAGATAGTGGCTTGGAAGTACTTAGTGAACAGGAAACCAAGATGATGTTTTAAGAAATAGGATGTTATAAGGAATGGAAATAATATTTAGTCTTTATGTGAATATCAGCATAGTTAACAAAGCCCTATGACTGATACACATTTTATTTGGACAGTGTTTATATTTCTTTAAATATTTGATGTTCTAATAAAGCTGAAGAAATAGCTTTAACATCGTCCCTGTACTAGAGGATATTAGGCAGGTAAATGTCATACCTCTTCGCACTGTGCCATGATTTTGAGATATGTTAAGAGTAATACTCTAGCTTTCTTCCTTAATCCTATGCATCTGTTTTCGCTATCTTTATTTCATGTAACTGCATCGTTCAGTAAGATATGTTTAAGAGAAATGATAAATAATTTAGAACTTAGGTTATGCTATCGTTTTGTATAAGATTGGTTTATTTGCTTAGAAGGAATAGGACGTTATAACTTAAAATTGAAGATCCAAAGTATCCTAAGGAAAGAAAAGAATCATAGAATATATTTTGAATTTTATTTCGGAAATGAAATATAAACTTTTTTAAAATAAAGTATCTAAACAAAGATATTTTCTTTAAAGTGATAATAATTTTAAATGCTTTAGTATTATTATTTTTTTAAGAGAAAAATAAGTATTGCATATTTTTAAAATACAATAGTACAAAGTAAATTATGTAAACAATATGCATAGTATATTTTTTTGTTTATTGATTAACAGAAATATATTGATGATTACACTTATATCATACTAAAGTAAGGCTTAAAGAAGAATATATTATGATTAGTAAACATCGTGTGATAAACACTAAAATCTAGTACTGAATTTTTGGATAATATTTTGTGTAACATCTTTGACTTTGCAAGATGAAAATTTTTAATATTTTGAGAAATCCATACTCATTATTTTTGTTTCTATAGAATGTTTTCCTATGAATTTTTTTAAAATAAGATAGTTTAACAATATTAAGGATAAAATGTTGTTGCTAATAAAGTAAATAAATATATTTGTAATAAGTTAACCATAATGAGGAACCAAATAGTAACATTTTTTTTTTGTTTTGTCTTAAGTTTAGATAAAGATATATAACTAAAATATAAATTATTTTTTTCTATAACCCAGTAGATAAAATTGTAAAGTAAAAGTTAAGGATATCCACTGTAAATAGTATAAATAAATTGTTTATCTATTTGTTGTTATTAATAAACTTTGTTAAAATTCGTTTTCAAAATTTTGTGTCCGAGTTATTTATTTCTCCACATCACTGCATGAAATCACGATATATGCATAATAATCGAAACAAATATATAATTTTGCACAAAAAGATAAATAGAGAATTATTTAAGAATTTAAATATTTTATTGGTATTCATTTAATTAAATAATTATAATTTTACATTGTTTTATTGGTCATAAATCAGTTATCACAATAGTATACTGAATTATATGCTATCAGTTGCCACACATCCTTTGTTTATCAGATTATCATATGCTACCACGTATTTATTATATTATTACATGAAGATAAAAGATTATATAAAATTATTTTATTATTTTATTATGGTAATAAAATTATAATAAAAGAAAAGATATCCAGTAGTAGTTAAACAATGAAGAATATTATTATTTATTATTATTATTAGTTTCAGTGTAGTAGATTATGACATAAAATCCCTTCTCATATTTTACTTCCTAGTATTTTTAAATTAACTTAGAATAAACTTTATGAACCTGAGATTATTTTATTTGAGCTAGATTATTATAAATAGAAGATTAAGATTTAATTATTGGTTTAATCTTAGTGAGTAGAAGTTATTAAAGTCGTAAGAATACTATGAGTTTGTTATTTGAAATAGTAATAAGGGGGGATAGTGTTCTTATGCCATTGAGGTAGTATCCTGTGGGATATTGGCTCAATGTAATCTATCTTGTCACCTGTATTTTCACTTCAAGTCTCATGAAAATATTAAATATTTATTTAATTTATTTTTATAAACTGAACCTTATTCGTATTTTAAATTTGAGCTAGTGAAATATTTTAATTTTAATGCTGAATATTTTAGTTATTAATTATTAACTGAGATAGAACCCGTTTTATTTTATATCATATATTATCTGGAAGTGAAAATGCACATAGGTTAGGTTAGAATATATATATACATAATAATGTGAACATATTTTTTTTATTGATTTTTATCTGGAATAAAAATTCAACATTCTTTCTTAATTGAGTAATATTTACATATATAATAAGACTTTAAAAAATTAAATAAGATTTCCACTTTTTCTTTATTTAAGAGAAAAATGTCAATATTTCCCTTATTTATATAATATAATAATAGACAGCTTGTGCTGTATTAAGAGGAGAATCACTCTATTAATCTACTGAAAAATCTATTGAAAATTAGAGTAATCCATAACAGTCAACAAAACACCTTCACCAAAAAAAAAAACTAGTTGGAGAAAACGTATTTAATGCTACAATGTTAGAGTCCATTAATTGGTAAGCTTACAATAGATAACTCTTAATAGAGAAGATATAAATGAGTTACTGGCTCTAAGAATATGTTAAAAATAAGCTGATATCCATGTGGTATTTTGCTTGGATATATAGTGATTATATTGCGTTTTAATGCAACTTGGTGAAGTTATAAAACTAATAAAAATAATAATATTTGGCTTAGCACTTTCAGAGTATGTTAACTCCCATACTCATAGCCTTTGTTATTTGTGATACAGTGCAGTTGTTTTATATGCAAATCTATGCAAATCATTTATACCATTTTTTTGAGATCGTGAAAAATGTATATCATGTATTGAGGGCATTGGGGTTGTTCATGATGAAATATGCCTCTTTTATTTTACTTTTAATACCATTTCTCTCAAAGCACACAATCTTGGCAATGTTAGGTTCGAACCTGTGGCTAGACATCTTTTGGTGGTCCAAGAATGCTGAGCTGCCTTCATTTTTATTCTGTGGTCTTTCATATACATATGTGTGTTGAGCCACTTGAACACTGACAGTAGCCCAAGTTTCACCATAGTATGTGGCACCATAACCTACTTGTGGGCAAGTTACTTTGTATACTATTTGGGACGTAGGTTCAAGATCAATTTTATCCTTGGCATTGTTGATCGGTCTTTTTGTGCTAGGTGTGGTTTGAAAACCTACTTTACACTCTTTGGAAATTTTTTTAACAAGATACTTAGCTACTTTAGGAATATATGGTAGTGTTATGAGTTGTTCGTTTTCTTTAATTTGGGTGGTTGTTAATCTTTTGTGGAACTGTTCAATTCTCTTAATTATAGTACTGTAAGTGAAACCCACATTTATCAAGTTTTTAATGTAATCAGTAATGTTTTTTCTATCACTTTCGAATTTGCATAGCTGATGAGTTCTAAACAAATACGCTGACAGTCCTGCTAATTTGTGGCTTAGATGCCTTCGATCTGAGGTGTATATATTACCGGAGAGCATTAGCACTAAGTTGTTAACATTTGTTCTAGCAAATAAAAATATACAGCACTGCATAAGCCCTTAGAAGATAAAAATCATTAAAAGGTCGTAGAAAAGAGTATCTGATAAGAATAAGTTATCACAGAGTTTTGTACAAGTGAGAGAAAAAATAATGCTGGTCTAGTCTGATTTCAAAAGATGTCAAATTTTGTAAATAGGAGTCATCTTGTCTGTCCACCATTCTGAACCATTTTGTAATGCAAGTTTAAATTTTGAAAATGATGATTGTATTCAGTGATGATAAAGTGTGTTTTCGAGCATTGGTACAAATGCCAAACTCTGGATTGTAAGGTCCGTGAATGGACTTCACTGCTTAAATTTCTGATGAACTCTCAAGTAATAAAACCATTCCATTATTTGTTTATTTGATGAAGCAGTGAAAATCAATGTTATTACAACATTCTCCATCTATGAATACAAGAGCAGTAAAATAAGCTCTCGAAAGCTGTAATTAATTTCTAAAAATAACAAGCTTCTCTATAATTGCATGTAAGTTTACTTATCACAATTATTATATATAATAAAATCACTTCTACAAGAGTATGTACATAATTATCAACTATTATGATAATAAATTTTGACATAAAACAATATTTATTACTTTACAATTATAAGGGATTTGAACACAGACTTTCAAACTCTCTTTAGCTATCTACTCTATCTCATGGAACTGATACACAAGACCACACACACGAGGCTTTCAATATGGTGTATCTTGGTCAAAGCTCGACTAAATTAAATACTATCAAATACATTAGCATATTGCACATGCATACAAACGTATATTAAACAAGTCACTGATTATAATAGATTTTCATATTTGCATGTATAAATTGACCTACCTGTTGTCTATCTCATTGGATAAAATAACCAGTGCTTGCTAAGAGGAATGCTATTGGCTCTTATATTTATGGATTCATAAAGTTAAATTATGTGCCATGCTTCTTTTATTTTTTGTTTCTTATTAATCTTTTTTAGGCAAATAATTTTAGGATCTGCAGGTTTAAAGAAATGAAGAGATTTTTTCTCATGGTCCACATATACTAAGCTGAAAGCACTGTTGCATTTAGCACTGTTATATAAATGAGCATGCTGAGTGATTCTCAATTTTGAGTTGGCAGGTAACATTCCATCGTATCTGACATTGCAAATCTGACAATCCAAGGTCCAGTAATAATTAATAATTATCTACATACTCTTGTAAAATTTGTTTAATTAGAAATTATCTATGGTACATACATATATTATAATTTATTCCTTTATATATTGTGCCAAGGCCAATTTGGCACATGTATATAAAATAATTTTGTCTAAAAAAAATTATTAAAATAAAAAAAAAAATCTTTCGTAAAAGAATTTGAAATAAAAGATTAAAAGTGGGAAGAGGGTTTTCTTAAAGTCAAACTTAAAGTGTTATAAAAGAAAGTAAAGTTTTTCTAAATTAGTATTTGTAAAAATAAGTAATTTAAAATTAAAAAAAAAAAATATAAATCTCTTTTCATTCAAGCTTATTATAATAAATTATATATGTGCGTGCAAGTGTAAAGAAATGTATGCGTGTTAGAATAATATTAAAAAAAAAAAGAAAATATATGTAAATGAAAGTTAAAAAAGAAATTATATTTGGAAAACACAGCGATGGCTATTAAGTTAAATAAAAATTTATTTAAAAACACAGCGGTGGACTACTAATTAAAGATATGAAAACAACACGTTTTAAAATAGCAACTACTAATTTAACAATCAATCAAAAACATGTTGTCATAGGATTAATTACCAATGGAATTTCGACAACACCTATTCCACCTATCGCCGGAGGATATTAAAATGAAAACAATTTGGATACATAAATAGCCAGATTTTTTTTATCGGTTTTCAGTTTTTTCAGTCTAGTTTGCAGTGACAGTCTTGTTTCAGTTGAGATAGCAGTGCATTTCTATTATGTATTCAGAAACAAAAATGCATTGTTGAGCAGCTTTTGGAAATATATGCTCGTACTTCAGCCTTTTTAGTCCAACAAGATCATCAAAACCTGCCTGTGAAATAATGTCTGCATAACAACTCTGAAATCCTTCGTAAAATGTTCAACTATCTTCAAGAATAAAGCAAATGGATTCACATAAAATCTCTTCAAGAAACGTTCAAATCTAACAGGTTAGATATAATCCATCAGAAGCAGCAGAATCAGCCAACAACAAGCAATATCCACGTTCCTAAAATCCTAGGTAAACATTTATTTATTATCATTTATACATAGTAGCCACCACTGTAATTCATCAATCCTACCGAGTAAAGTAATTTGAACTCTCAAGCATGCATAAAATGAACTATTAATGTGCG
Source organism: Epiperipatus broadwayi (assembly GCA_028023455.1). Lineage (NCBI taxonomy): Eukaryota > Metazoa > Onychophora > Udeonychophora > Euonychophora > Peripatidae > Epiperipatus > Epiperipatus broadwayi. The sequence continues at coordinate 663,844 of JAQFVV010000231.1, forward strand.
TGTGTGTGAATGTGAGATAATTTAATGATGTCACATATTATTTATGCTTTTCACCAGATATGTTATAATGTGTTACTTTAAAAAATGTGTGTTTGTTAAATTAGATTTATAAAGATGTTTATTAGTCAATTAATGTTGGGTAATAAATTATCTTTAAACTTAATTAATGTTAATTAAAATAAAATGTCTTCAAACTTAAACTTTATTTGTCGGTCAATTCTTTTTACCAACCTTCTTAGTAATTCTTTCCACCACTAATTTTGTATAATTTTGTTATTGAATTAAAATTAGACTGAGCTAGTTTTAGGGAATGTTTCAAGCGCTGGATTATGAGCCTACTGCCCGAATACGTTAGTCATCAGACTACCTGGCATCCCGGTATTTACCCTGAAACAAATAAAGTATTTGGATAGTAGGGGTTTGAATATAGCAGCCAAGATGGCCATTATTGATAGTTAAAGCTATCAATAAGATCTCCCATTTTGCTCCAACGTGCCAGTTCATCTCTGTAACATTTATAAGATTATAAATGTATTAGGAAGGAGTTTGAAACCGGCCAAAATGTATATATATGTATAAGTAAGTGGTTTCAGTGGTTCGATCCGGTACATAAATCGCTTTCCCAACGTTTGGAGCTGGACCTAAGAAACAATAGTAAATAAATACTTTGTTTCTTGTTTAAAAAAATTTTCTATGCAAAAGCTAAATTACGTATGTTAAAGCGTTTTAATTTTTTTTTTTTTTTAAAAAAAAAAGAATTGACCGAAAACTGTTTTCTTTACATGAAAAGAGATTTACACTATTTACGTTATCTAAAATAAATCATTATGTTAAATCAGAGACAGTTGGATGTTTGGGCGGAGTTAAAGCATTAAGATTGGGTGGAGAAAAATGGACAAAGGAGGGGTGGAGTCAGTGTGTATTTCCAGTTTAGTAAGAAATAAATAAAATAGAAATTAGTAAACTTATGAGAGTGAATAAAATACGGTATTAAAAATAATGATAAAAAGTGTTTAAAATTATAAATTATTTATAAAAAAAAATAAAGCCAAAATGGAAGCTCAAGGTAAAAATATAGAAAATAGCCCCAACAAGGAAAAAAGAGAAATCATAGCTTTACTAACCAGCACGTTTGAAAAACAAAAAGAAACAGCCACAGGATATAAAAAAATTGCCGAAGAGCTTAAAAACCAAAATAATGAAATGAAGAGTAAAATGAAAGGACAAGCTGAAATGCTTGAAAAGTTAAAGGACCAGATCAAAATGGGCCAGAATAAAATAAAAGAAGAAATTAGGGAAGAAATAGAAGAGATTAAAACACAAGTAGAAAATCAAATAGAGACTGCTTACCAAGTAATAGGAAAAAATAAGATAGAAGATAGAAAAAAAATTGAAGAGATAAAAGTTGAAGTTACAAATTTAACTGTAAAAGTAAATCAGATAAATCATAGTCAAAATAGCCCACAAACTGAAATAAAAAAGCCAGACCAGCTGAGTGCGAACATGCACATTACAAATAACACCATGAGTCATCCTCAGAAATACATTTATAAAAAAAATCAGATGATTTACAAAAGCCCATATAGTATAGTCCCTCAAACTGACTTCAATGCCTTTGTGATGGCCAAAGGAAATATAGAAAATGGAACATGTAATGCTAGGTCACTAAAGTTATTTGGAGGGTTGAATAATAAAGAACCACCAGACAAAAATTAAAAATATGCAATCCAACGGATTCGCTGGCTTGACCTAGTTATTAATGACCATGGACTTGGAATAATGGAAAATGTTAACAAAGTTTAATGAAATAAATGTAAAAACGAGTATCAAGTTAGTTTGAATAATTAAAAATGATTAAAGTTAGTCTTAGTAAAATAAAATAACAATCTTAGAGGTTTTTAAAATGTCAAAGCAATGATAAAACGATTTATGTCAAAAACCCTCGATTATGTCTTATCGATTATGTTAAATCCCAGCTCATAAGTCTAGAACATAGAGGAGCGTGACACCAACGAAATAAATGTGTAAAATCAAAAAAAAAAAAAAAAAGAAGGGAGAGTAAAAATAATGCTTTAAAAATAAAAATAAAATAAATGAGTATATAATGAAAGTATTAATGTAAATAAAACATTATCAAATAAAATTTAAAAAAAAAGTGTATTAAATTAAAATTGAGGTGTGTGTGAGTATTTGGGCAAAGAAATTAAAAGTTGGTTTAAATCAGCACAAAATCTATCTGTGTGTTTGAATTGCCTTATACTTTGCTGCCTACTTCTCTTAACATTACATTTATTACCTAATGATGAAAATAAAAACTAAAAATGCACTCTAGAAAAATAAAAATTTGAAGTGGTCAATACTTAGGAAAAGTGAGCAATGCACATATTAATTAAGAAAAATGTTCGTAAATAAATAAGTAGGTCAAATAGTTAAAATAAAATCCATAAAATCAAGTTAATAAAAGTTGAGTAAATAATGAATCGTAATAAAGTAAAATAGTTTTTCTGAATACATGCACATAGATAAAAAAGTTGAGTGAGGGTTGAAAATAATATTCGAGATTAGATTAATATAAATAAATATGAAAACTGATGTCCATGGTAGTTTAGAATAATATTGTGATATTAGATTAATACAAATGTTAGAATAATGTTCATATGAATTTAAAAATAATGTTGGAAGATTAGTAATAAAAATATAAAGACAATCTAAGGTGTATTAAGAGTGTGTAAGTATACATGTGTATATAGGCGCACATACACTGGTAATATTCAGTAAATACGATACCTCATGATGCGTATCTTAAATGTATTTATCCAGATATCCTTTTAGGTTATTTTCTTGGCACTGCTGCACCTCATGATGCATGCAAAAAGGAATTTATTTATTATAGATTCCCTGTAAGCAAGTCCAGTAATAACTCAATATCTAGAATATTAGTAGGTGAAGAATTATGCTGCACGTATACACATGTGTAGGATTTTATCTATAGCAAAAGGAAATGAGGGTAGTATAGAAATAAGTTTAGTTAAGGAAAAGTTTAAAGCTGCCGACTGGATAAATTTTAATACCCGTAACAGACTTATCAGGGATCATTCCTTTTTCCAAAGTGTAAGTCGAAAATGGACAGTTGAAAGTTCCTGCCATTTCACAGTGACTCTTTCTTTTTCCAAGTCAGATCAAGAGAATCGGCAAATGAAGTTTCGATTTTATACACATGTAAGTCGGTGTAAGTCAGTGAATCTTCTTCCATGTTGTTTCCAAAAGATCCCTGTGCCACAAAATTAGTTTGTCCCAGTGGTCGTTATCCATGATTTAGATCATTGTGAGCAATGTATTCAGCATAGATAGAAGGAAAAGATAGTCAAAACCGATTGCACTTTGTATGATAAGTAAAAGATATTAAAAAGTTAACTTAGAAAAATAATAAATTAATAAATCTTTAGAGTCAAGAATTAAAATTGCAAGAGATAAAATGGTCCAAAAATGATACATTTTACTCTAAAATGGAGGGGGGTGTAATGTGCCAAGGCCAATTTGGCACATGTATATAAAATAATTTTGTCTAAAAAAATTATTAAAATTAAAAAAAATCTTTCGTAAAAGAGTTTGAAATAAAAGATTAAAAGTGGGAAGGAGGTTTTCTTAAAGTCAAACTAAAAGTGTTATAAAAGAAAGTAAAGTTTTTCTAAATTAGTATTCGTAAAAATAAGTAATTTAAAATTTAAAAAAAAAATATAAATCTCTTTTCATTCAAGCTTATTATAATAAATTGTATATGTGCGTGCAAGTGTAAATAAATGTATGAGTGTTAGAATAATATTAAAAAAAGGAAGAAAATATATGTAAATGAAGGCTAAAAAAATAAATTATATTTGGAAAACACAGTGATGGCTATTAAGTTAAATAAAGATTTATTTAAAAACACAGCGGTGGACTACTAATTAAAGATATGAAAACAACACATTTTAAAATAGCTACTACTAATTTAACAATCAATCAAAAACACATTGTCATAGGATTAATTACCAATGGAATTTCGACAACACCTATTGCACCTATCACTGGAGGATATTAAAACGAAAACAATTCGGATACATAAATAGCCAGATTTTTTTTATTGGTTTTCAGTTTTTTCAGTCTAGTTAGCAGTGACAGTCTTGTTTCAGTTGAGATAACAGTGCATTTCTATTATGTATTCAGAAACAAAAATGCATTGTTGAGCAGCTTTTGGAAATATACATTCATGCTTCAGCCTTTTTAGTCCAACAAGATCATCAAAACCTGCCTGTGAAATAATGTCTGCATAACAACTCCAAAATCCTCCGTCAAACATTCAACTGTCTTCAAAAATAAAGCAAATAAATTCGCATAAAATCTCTTCAAGAAATGTCCAAATCTAACCAGTTAGATATAATCCAGCAGAAGCAGCCAACAACAAGCAATATCCACATTCCTAAAATCCTAAGTAAACATTTATTTATTATCATTTATACATAGTAGCCACCACTGTAATTCATCAATCCTACCGAGTAAAGTAATTTGAACTCTCAAGCATGCATAAAATGAACTATTAATGTGCGTGTGTGTGAATGTGAGATAATTTAATGATGTCACATATTATTTATGCTTTTCACCAGATATGTGTTATAATGTGTTACTTTAAAAAATGTGCGTGTGTTAAATTAGATTTATATAGATGTTTAAATTTAGTCAATTAATGTTGGGTAATAAATTATCTTCAAACTTAACTAATGTTAATTAAAATAAAATGTCTTCAAACTTAAACTTTATTTGTCGGTCAATTCTTTTTACCAACCTTCTTAGTAATTATTTCCACCACTAATTTTGTATAATTTTGTTATTGAATTAAAATTAGACTGAGCTAGTTTTAGGGAATGTTTCGAGCGCTGGATTATGAGCCTACTTCCCGAATACGTTAGTCATCAGACTAGCTGGTGCCTCAGGGTTTGCCCTGAAACAAATAAAGTATTTGGATAGTAGGGGTTTGAATCTAGCAGCCGAGATGGGCCATTATTGATAGTTAAAGCTATCAATAAAATCTCCCATTTTGCTTGAACGTGCTGGTTCGTCCCCATAACATTTATAAGATTATAAATATATTAGGAAAGAGTTTGAAAGCAGACAAAATGTATATATACGTATAAGTAAGTGGTTTCAGTGGTTCGACCCAGTACAATATATTAACTCTAATATTCTCATGGATAAATAAATTCACAGTATTATTTCTGGGAACTTCCATAAGTAAAAATATAATAGCTAAGTAGCTGACATTTCAGTACAATAACAAGAAGTTCTGAGGAAAATATTTATTATTGTACTGAAATGTCAGTTATTTAGCTAATATATTTTCACCACATGGAAGCTCCCAGATATAATACTATATATATATATGCATATAATAATAATAACTAGACTAACACCCTGACACTGGTTTATTGAGCACATGAAATATTCTCAATCCAAAGCAAAAGATAAAATTTTTGAATTATAACAGACCATCTTCTTTACTTAAATTCATTTATATACGCAAATCTGAAGCATTTTGGAAAGAAAGCATGAAGATCTTAAATTGATCAAATTACTTCTTTAAAGCTATATTACAAATTTCATTATATTATTGTAATTGTTATTTGCAAAATTTTTCAATTTACAGCCTGTAAATAACAAATCAAATAATAAAATATGTAAATATAAACTTTCCCCAGCAGTTAATATTATATAATAATTAAATTAACACCCCAATACTGGTTTATTGAATACATTAAATACTCTCAACAGACAATCCCAATATCAATAACAATTTCAAACTGTTGTCAAGGCGACCTCCTTTTAACAATAAAAGTGGAATTCCACCATTATTAATGGTTTAATATACTTATATAGACACTAAAGATTGCAACTTAACCACAAAAATTGAAATTATATATATATATAAACTTAAGAGCATGCTGAAGCTCTAAAAAAGCCTTCTTTTGTAGTAGCATTTATCATAATAAAAATAAAAAAGTTTGTTTAGAGCTTTAGCATGCTCTTAAGTTTACATATTGGTAAATGCAAGCTATATATAAGTCATGTGACATCTGACTTTTTACTATATATATATATATATATATATATATATATGGATGATGTCAAGTAAGTTGTTATTTAGCATATTCACACCTATAAAAATAACTTTCAGCATTTAAATTCTTATATTAACTTGAATTTGAAGTAGAACTATATTTATTTTGATAAAATCCAAAACAAAAGAGCTGTTACACAGATTAATGGCAATAACATAGTCCAATTAGTAATTAATAGTGCCATGGCAGCATCAAAAAGTAAAGATCTCTTTTTACATAGATGTAATGTGTTTATTTCTATTCTTTATCAAATAAAAAATCCATTAAAATATTTAATTCAACAAATACACCTTTCTGGAGAAGATTAATTATTGTTTGCAGGATGTCAAGTGAGATGTTAATTTTCATACTTTCATACTGGGTTTAGATTCTTATAACAATTTAAGTTTGAAGTCAAAGGGTAATCCATTTACTTCTCTAAAACCTAAAACAAAAATGATATTATACAGATTATTTGGAGAAAACATGTTTAGCCTCAGGATTGTCAGTTACAATTGATGGTTTCTTGGCAACGTCAAAAGGTAAAGTTATCTCTGTTTACATGGATATAACATCTATTTCTATCTTTTATCAAATTAAAAATTCATGAATATATATATATATATAAGATTGATGAACAATTGGAGTTAATTAAAAAAAAAACAAATCAATGCAAACATGACTAATACAGACCAAAATAATCTGCATCATGATTCCCTCAGCAGACTTCAAATAACAAATTTCCAGTTCAAATCTGTTGTTAAATTGGTGTTGTTATAAGCAATGATTGATAGTTTTGAAATATGGCCATATGGATTATCAAAAACAAACAATGGAATATATTTTGCAATATGGTCAAATGCATCAATGACTATTAGTTTTAACATGTTCAGATAAGTTTATTGGTAAGCAATGTCACAGTTTGTAATATAATTAAACAGGTCTCCATTGATTAGAAATGACTGACAGTTCATAATTTCCTCAAGCAGAATCATCATTTACCTTTTTTTTTTCAAACAAAAGGATAATTTGCATCTAATAAATCATCATCAGAAAACATTGTATCCAGGTAACAATTCCATTTTTTTCTGGATGAAAATTCTGGAGTTAAATAGTTTATGCATTAAAATGTTAAAAGTTGTTTGAAAACATAAAAATGAGATTATATTGAGTTTCCACATCAATGGGGGACCAATTTTGGTCAATATCCATTCTAAGATCATGCAGAACACTAGCATATTTTGAAAATAAAAGAAATAACATAATAGTCCTCTATATACTATTCAAACATAATTTCATCTCATACAGAGTATAAGGAGATCTTAATACAAATGTGGATTTATAAATAAAGATAATAAAAACGTTTTCAATATATTGTCTAATTCTTATCTATGCACAAATAATACATAAAGCACATACACATAGACACATGTATGCATATTGAGACTTTTACAAAATTCACACTCATTATTTCACAAATACACCTGTAGACATTGCATAATTTATTCTAATATCTCATAGAATGCATTTTACTCAAATTAGTTAGGCCTAATACATTCACAATCTTCTACTGTTATATCTCCTTGGTGTTTGTAATTATTGTTGTATTACTAGAGCATATTTTTAGCATGCATTTATTCATAACACCCATCATGATCAACATACAACCACAATTATTTTTATTATATCAGATCTATATTATACTACCAATATATTGATGATATTTTTATTTTTATACAGGTATTGATAAACTTAAACTTTAGCCACATTTAACTTACTCATCACAATCTTATGCTGTCAGTGGCTCAATGATGCACTTCCAGAAATTAAAAAACTGTGACTAAAGCTCTTACAAAGCACTTCAGCCAAACTTGATTTCATCAGCCATGGTAATACCTATATCATACTCCAAATGTAATGCATATTGTTTAATATTTGTTGAATATATATATATCATTAAAAACCAGTCAACACTTAGACAATCACAATAACAATAACAATTTCAAACTGTTGTCAAGGCAACCTCCTTTTAACAATAAAGGTGGAATTCCTTTTTTATTGTTAAAAGAAGGTTGCCTTGACAACAGTTTGAAATTGTTGATTGTTATTGATATTGGGATTGTCTAAGTGTTGACTGGCTTTTAATGATTACTTACAAACCCATTTAGCCATGAACATTATTACACTTAATATATATAATATTTTAATGAATGTTTTAAATGGCCTGATGTAGTTGGTTTTCATTAGTTCTAGATAAAGTGCTTTTTAATTGTAATTATAAATAGATAACCCCAATACATTAAATATTTCCATATATATATATGTTTGCAAATACACACTCATGCATATATTTACATAGTAAATAATAGTTATGATTATATATATATATATATAAATGAGTGTATTAGGGTGCTATATTATAGATATAAGCTTTACAATTACTATATGGAGAGTGAAATGAGTGTATTAGAATTGTTTATTAGAGATATAAGCTTTACAATTGTCAATTGTTATCCAGTATAAAATAACAATCAAGACTTCCCACATTATGCACACACTTCATAAAGCCTTGTAATATATACTATTGATTCAAACACCATCTATGCCAAAATGTCTTACTAAATTTTCAGTTTAAATGTAATAAAGTACATGGAATTGTGTATTAATAGATTTATACTTCGAAAGTAAATTTTCCCAGAATACTTAAAAGTAATCAGGAAGCTATTTTAGCATGCTAAGTAGGAGTTTGAATTTGCAATATATCTGATAAATTTACATATATACGTAACATGTACAATGTACTGGTTTTTATTTTATGTTACATAATGGTTGACAATCTTAAAACCTTCATTTTCTATACAGTACATTAAAGCCGGACTCTCATATATATATATATATAAATGATGCATTTACTACAATTCTATATTTAAATAAGCATTTATTTACATATGTTTAAGTTTCATTTGAGAGTGCCGTTTGGTAAATTCTAGATAATTTCGTTGGCGTCATTCATTCAAACAGCATGAACAGTAATTTAAAGTGAGTGGTCTATCCTCATGCTTTCATTTCCAGTACTTAAGATTTGCCCATATATAAGCATTTGGGTTGGAAAGGATAGGTGGATTCATTTTATCCTTTTGTAAATACTATATCTTGTGTTGGGAATGAAAGTATTCATTTATTATTAGTACTCACAAAAAGTGCATGCACAATAGCTTGAAAAGGCTGATCTTTAATGTATTACAATTCTATATTGTAAATAGTGTTATCTAGCATGCTTGCAGTCAATAGAGATTATCATGAGGGCTAGAATTGGTTATTCACATTTATTTATTTAGTTGGATTTACTTTATTTTTAAGACAGTTTAACAATTATAGAGTATTACAAAAAATATATAAAACTATTTTATAAAGAAGGTTTTATTTAATTGGATAAATAATGCACTAAAAAGCAACAAATAATTTTTTCCTTTGATGATAATCTGGGTTGGTATATTTAACTCGAAATAAAAGCAGGAATATTCATAAATGAATAAACCCAATCACTAAAATTTTATAGTTAACGTGAAATAAAAGTGTAGGGAGTCCATTAATTAATTTATGGATACCCTCCCCCATTTTTATTTCAACTTAAATATACCAACCTAAAAATGTGATTTAAAAAAATGTTTTTTTTTTGGTTTTTACTGCATTCACCATCCCATTAAATGAAAACATTTTTTTTATAAAATATTTTTTATTCTTTATTATTTTTTATTTTTTGTAGTATTTGTGCATATTAAATTATTTACTAGTTATTTGTTGTTTATGAAGGCAATTTATATATATATATATATACTTAGTTAAACAATCATGAGAAATTAAGATTGCATGTGTCATTTGTTTTTCTTTCTATTTCCCTTAACTGTAAACACATTTTCATGAATATTCAATGAAATTATATTTTTGAAAAATACCTCACCATTTAGTGGATATCATTGCAAACTTACTGAATTAAGATCATTCATTTTAAAATTAAGTCCATCAACACTGTTAATAGCAAAAAATCTTGAAATATTTCAGAATCGTACTGTATTATCATCTACACCTAACACATGTACAAAATATGAAGAAAATCCATTCAATAGAAATATGACAAAAAATGGTTACAAGATTTGACCCAAACAACTACTGTACTAAGTTACACAAAAGCATTTAAACATTATACAGATTTCAACCAGGATATCTATTCATGAGTGTCTTAGTTGCAGTTGTAGAACTAACAAGCATTTGTCATTTGATTCATGATTTGTGTTTATCTACATTTACATAGATCAGTGATTATTAAAATGCAATCGCTTATATTACAACATCAGAAACAGTTACCATTTCTGAATGAGTACAGCCATTTTGACTTCAAGAGGGAAAAATAAAAAGATAAAAGAAAATGATAATAATACATTAGAGGTGAATTTTGTCATGATTATACAAATCAATCTGTGAATAAGAAATATGATCATATATAATGCATGCTAACCTATTATTCTGTTTATGTGATATTTTGTGATGCTTTCTTTTAATTTCTTTTTGAAGGAAACTTTCCTTTCTGAAATATTTCAATACCATATCCAATAATAGCTCTTCAATACTGTTTATTCTCTGCCACATCTTCCCAGTGGAAAGAATCAATATTGAACTTCTTTCGAATGACCTTGAGGTAATTCTTATAATGTAGATAGGACCTGTCCATGACAACCACATTTAAGACACCATAAAATAACTTTTAAGAAAAGTTTGTATGTTCATTCATGTGTGATTTGACTTTAGGAGGCTCCATGGCATAATGTCTAAGATGTTAAAGAATATACTTATTGTTCTTTGGTTATTTACTTTTTGAAGTGAAATTTGAAAAATATTTTGCATTCTCGACAAGATTCAAATTCTTGTTTCATTTACCCAGTTTATAGTCAATTCTACCAATTCAATTATTGATCAGTAAATGGATATTTAGTGATATTTGTCAAGAAGATAAACAAAAAAGGTAAACTATAGAAAGCCTTACCAATAAGAATTATTGATCATTCTGATGACTAAAGTATCCTTTAGTATGCTTTTCTGCAGAGGTTCAAAAAATGTTTCTACCATAAAGGATGCAGGTTTAAGAATATTTAACCTTTTACTTAAATATATGTGAAAATATCCCAGTGCATGTCTCTAACTAAAAATTGAAATAAAAATGTTCAAGTCACCCTCTCAAATGTTTTGTTTTTTCCCCAGCAACGACCTCTGCAAATAAATGGAAAGTCTGAATTTCAGATAACAAAGTTCGGAATTTATATTTATTTAAAGAAGGCATCACAAAAACATAATGTTTAAGAAGGTGATTTGAAAATTATAACTGTAATATTCAGTTATTATATAGTAGAGATGTCTGCCCATCCCTTGTATTAAATAGATTACATCCTGTGCATGAGGGGTCAGATTGACTTTAGCTCAACATGAGTGTGACAAGAATCTCAGCCTCAGGGTGGCCTTTGAGCGTTCCATCATCAGATTTTCAATTGGATGGACGGTTGAAGACTTCGAGTGTGGAGCGGATTGAAGTCTGTTCATTAAAGTATGAAGATTGGCTATCTTAATATATATCTGAGCACTTATTGCATATATGTGTAGAGATGATAATCTGGACCAACTGATATACGTATATTGGCGATTATTTATCTTTTCGACATATGTGTTCAAGTATATCAGTGTTATGTGATAGAGAGTGATGGTGTGAAAGTCTGTGCTCATATACCCTAGATATAACTGTAATATTGTGGAAGCAATTACTTTGCCCACAAGTGCTAAAATTGACACGCATTCTCCTATCAACAATTGTTTTAAATCATAGATGATCCATTTATGGTTAGAGCTTATTCTTTAAATAAATAAACAATTATTGACTATGCTTAAATCAGGGCTTGATCTTATTATGAGCCTGATTTTTAAATCGACATATTGACTGCCCACATTCAGTTTATATAAATATCACAGGAAAGAAAAAGTGTCAATTTTAGCGCATGTGCAGAGTAGTTGCCTCTATAATACTATATATAAGTCGCTATATTATTATGTCTATTAACTTTACAAACTCTAGCCAAATAATTAGATTATTAAAATCCTAAAACTAAATATTGGTCACGTGCCAAAGCAAAAAGAAATATGACCCACACTTTTGTTATGATCTAATGTCTTAATTTGGAACAAAGGTTTTCATCATGTGAAATTGAAAGTAAATAAAATCTTCCACAAATACCTATAACACCATGTGGATAGATTGATTAATCAAATCAGCCTGCAGTGACAACGGAAGTTTTCTGGAGGAAACTAAAAGAAGGGGAAGGAATTAAATTTCAAGGCAGACGAAGTTAAAATTAAGTTTTATGAATAAACAATTATTAAACTCCGAAATTGCAAAACAAATTCTTAACATTAAAATTGGAAAACTAAGGGGGGAAATCCCAAACGTAAACTATAACAAGAAATGCAGGATAAAATTAAGTTTACAAGTGAAAGAAAAATTAAAATTCTTGAAACAAAAATTAAATTCAAATATAAACAAATAATAGTAAAATTAAATTTGAAAAAGAAGAAAATAGCAATTTCATGAAAAACTCAAGTTAAACAAATAGAAAGTATAGGAATACCCCCCCCCCCCCCGTAAACGAATTTAACGAATTTTCAAAAATACATATAATTAAATTAAATGTATGAAGCTAAACTAAATATGACAATTTATTATTTGCTTCTACTAATATTACAAACTCAAGATAAATATGAATTACTAAAATCCCCATATATTAAACTTTTTTAGCATGCTTGATTTAATTAATATATCAGTACACGTTAATATTGGGGAGATTTTTTTTATTTCGAGGATCAATTACCTCTTCCAAAGAGAAGAAGGTGATATATTAAATTTATTTCTGTTTACATTAATGCACTATTGTATTGTATTGTATTGTATTGTGGGCTTTAATATTTCAATTATTAGCTGCATTTAGTAATATTAATAGGGGTGATTAGTTGATTATAATCTCTACTGTAGATTAATATTTAATTAATATATATAGCGAGAGAGAAAGAAAGGAAACGAGAAAGCAAACACTTGTGACATAAAATGTAAAAGCCATAAAATGTTTAATTCATAGATCCTATAAGAAGACTGGAAAATGCATGGATGTACACACACACATATATAAGAACAGATTTTACAGTAAATCAACTAGCCCTTTAAAGACAAACGTTGCAATTTTGACTTTATTGCTTTCTTTATATGTTTGCTACTTTAATCTTCGTCTTTCACTTTTAATTTTTTGTCAGTTAGAATAAACTTCTTACTAATAGTGAGGAAAATTTCAAATGTGTTTAATAATAATACAAAGACCATTTTTACTCTTTAAATACCTATATAGCAATTTTGATTCCAATTTTTTTTTTTCTATTACGTTTGCTACTTTTTTATTTTTTATGTTTTCCTTTATTTTATTTTTTTGAGATAGAATAACTTTAATATTAATAGTGATGATGATGACATTAATCAGGTGAATGTTGAAAATCACATTTACATCTTTTAATCTTTTAATTTTGAGCCCAATGTTTTTTATATGCATTCGCTATTTTTTATTTTGTACCCCCCCCCCCCCCCGCCGTATTGGAGTAGCTTACTACTAGTAGTGAGAATAATTTCAATACAAAATTATTAAAAATTAAAGGGGATATCAAACTCTCTTCAACTAACCACTCTATTTTATACAACCGATCGATGCACATGACCATACACATGTGAAAAAGATAAAGGATCTCCAATATATGTATTTTGTGCTGAAGCAGCACTCATCAGTTGGTCCCGATCATCATCTACCACAGACACATATATAATCCGTGCTCCATTTATGGACAGGCTTCAATGGTATGAATGGTTGAAAAGTATTGCAGGGTGGTTTGAAGCCTGTCCATTAAAGTTTTAAGATTTGCTATCAATATAAACTGAACACTGATTATATATGTGTGTGGGAGATGATGATCTGGACCAACTAATAAATGCTGGTGGAGCACGAAATACGTTTATTGGAGATCCTTTATCTCTTTCACAGGTGTGTGGTTATGAAAATCTGTTGTATAAGGTAGAGTGGAGAGTTGAAGAGAGCTGGAAAGTCTGGGTTCAAATCCCCTACAATTACATCTAAACTGCAAGTAATTAAATTATAATTGTAGTCAAATATTAAATTATTAAAATTAAATATTGCATGTCACTATATATAATAATAAATAAAATAAAATTGACAATCATATAACATTAAAATACTAGTAAAATAGCAAAGGTATATACTAAAATTGAGTCACAACCATGGTGTAGTCTATTGTAAGATTAGACCTTCTCAAATGAAAATCAACAAAACATAATAAATTTTTATATAACAGAAATAAAGTAGATGAAATTTAAAATGAATTATGGGCATAGTTAATATAAGTGTTATATAGAAAGCTTCAGGAAATGTTGCAAGAGTTATCAGAAGTAAGAAAATATAGTCAAAAGTAAGATGTTAAAAAGACTGAAATAATTTGCAATGGATTTTCTCAAAGGTTGACAATGATAAGTTAGAAAAAGTTAACAACTACAAATATATTGATCAAATTATTACTATAGATGGATACCTAATGGATGAAATTAATCATAGAATTAAACTTGGTTGGAGTGCTTTTGGTAAAAATAATTTGATACCAAAATGAAATATGGCTATGTGTTTGAAAAGGAAGGTTTTTAATAAATGTGTTACCAGTTTTTACTTATGGATCTGAGACTTGTACACTTTAAAGAAGAGCAATACAGAGACTTCAGACCACTCACAAAAGTAAGGAGAGATGCATGCTAAGAGTACCAAGAAGAGATCGAAAACACAATATATGGGTAAAAGTACAAACAGGTGTTACAGATATCATTGAAAAAACTAACAGTTTGAAGTGGAATTAGACTGGACATATTTCTAGAAGAAATGATAATAGATGGACAGTTGAAACCTAAACTGGATTTCAAGAGATGGTAAAAGACCTACATGTGAAATGGATGAATGAGATAAAAAAGCTTTCTGGGATTGTGTGGAGAAGAGAAGCTAGAGATAGTAGAAGATGGAATGAACTTGAACAGACCTTGATTCGGCAGTGAATTGAATGGTCGAAAATGATGATGATGATATAGAAGTGTAATGTTTAGTTGATTTTCATCTGCAATAGACGAAACTAGGATCGTGACAGAATCTTATTATAAGGTTTATTATTTTATTAGTATTTTAATATTTGTATTACTTCCAATTAATTTTAATAAATGGTGACGCTACTATAACGTTTAAATACTGACCTCAAAGTTTGAGCCATATCGAAATCCACATAGATTTCATAGTAATAGCCTTGGAGCTGATTAAAAACTACGAATCAATTTATAAAATTAAAACATAAAAAGAAGAAATTTTTACTATCTAACATGTTGAAGTGTCTTTAAAATCTTTATAGGAAAAAGAAAGTTAATAATTATATTTATAGCTTTAAAAAGTTTTTCAGCCAAATTTATTAAATTTTGCAAAAGGTTCATTACATAGAGAAGTCACAACTGTAGACTAACAAGAGGGGAGATTCTGCAGCGTTAATAAGAAGAGTACATTGTTTTAATATTTCTGATTAGCCAAATCCTGAAATGTTATATGTGATTGGTCGCTAAGTGGCTTTAAGTAGGCTAAATTACAAAGCAAGAAGAAGTTATAACTAAAAGAGTGATAATCACATTACATCAATGAAGTAAATAAGATCAGCTATTCTACAGAAACTTGAACAGATCTAATAAAATTAGGGAGGATGCACTTCTAATTGAAATCTCTGTTTCTGCTCTGATTTTAAACATGACTAATCAGAATTTCGTTTAATTTTACTTAATTTTAAAAACATCTTAAGCTCCAAGCATTAAAAAAAAAAAAAGATAATTACAATAAATAGAAGAACGCCTCTCTTTGTTAAAAGAAGAAACGATAAAATTGGTCAAGCATTTAACAACCAAAAAAAAAAAATCCTATCTATTCTATAAGTAAGTTTTGAAATACGGGTAATTTTCATATACTAGGAGCTTAATTGTAAATATAGGGGATTTGAACAGAGACTCAAGTAAATACGTATATTGGTGATTATTTATCTTTTCTACAGGTGTGGTGGTCATGTGTATCTGTATTATGAGAAAGTGTGGGTAGTTGAAGGGTGCTTGAAAGAGTGTGTTCAAATCCCCTATATTTACTATCCTATATTTATTTATATATTATATAAACACATAAATAAATATAAACTATATTTGTATGTAAACATAAATTACAACGGTAATGCACCTGCCCACCACATCTACAATTTATATTCCAATGCAGGTTTTAATTAAAATAAAATAAAAATTTCATTAGATTTGGACTTTTTCTCCAATTGGTCAGTAAATGGGTGATTTTTATATATTTAATTAACGGTTAAAGAAAAAATGGGAGGGACGTCTAACCCTCATTATCCAACAATTAGAAAATTTCATAGGTGCATGCGCTCTGTTGTTCTTCTTTGAAAGAATGTTAGAGAGGCCTTTCTCTTGCAGTGGGATGAATGAAAAATTGTTTTGACTTTTATTTTTACATAGATTACATTTATATTATAATTTGATTGCAAGGGTTAAACTTTCTACACTCACAACTTTGACACCGTCCACTTCAGATGCCTATATTAATGACTATTGCTAATTAGTTATTAGGTTAAAGGTTATTATATCGTTCCTAGTCCAACTTTAATCAGTTAAAGATTAATTAGAAAATAATTTAACTGTATCGCCCCTTTTCTATATGTAATATCTTTTTTTAGTAGTTCGTTTTCAGATAACATTATGTATATACTTTAAGAGAGTGGGGTGTAGTAAAAATTTTGAAATTTCATCGTCTATCTATCTATTTATCCACAAATCCAACCATCTATCTATCTACCTACCTACCTATCAACCTACCTATCTACCAACCTATCTATCTATCTATCTATCTATCTATCTATCTATCTATCTATCTATCTATCTATCTATCTATCTATCTATCTATCTATCTATCTATCTATCTATCTATCTATCTATCTATCTATCTATCTATCTATCTATCTATCTATCTATCTATCTATCTATCTATCTATCTATCTATCTGTCTATCTGTCTGTCTGTCTGTCTGTTTATTCCGTCTCATCTATCTATTTACCTATTATAAAAACTAGTTTACACATATATTAGTTCATTGGCTTATATTCTTACTTATTTATTGCATATGGATATTGTGGAATATATGATGATATCATTAGAATAGAGCGATTTTCTTATTTATACACCCACACACATATATCCCCACATTCTGTTAATATTCAAAAGCTAGACTTTTTTTATAATCAACCTAATAATAAATCTAAAATGACCATTTATTTATACTATCTCCTGTTCTCATAAAGAATTACACCTGAGTCTGACAAGTTGGAAACTTTAATGAATGCAGGACCAGTATATGTAAACAGACACTTTATAAATACTATTAGTTTCATAAAAAGAAAGCTGGTGTTTGAAAATACGGATATTTGTTCATTTCAATATATATATATATTTAACAAGAACAGTTTTAAGTTTTAGTGCCATCTGTAAATACATGCATATTTTCCTCAATATGCTAAATGAGTAGAGAGACGTAATAAGTAAGCCACAATGCAATTCAATTATTAATCTGTGTATAGACCTGTATTATGATTAAAATCTATTTCTCGGGTGAATATAGAAAACATATCTGTAAGTCTTACACAACACCAAAAATTAATCTATAAATATGCATTATGTCTTCTGGGACAATCGAACATACCACATGATAATATATTGCATAGGACAAATGATTGCAGCAAACAATACGATATAAAGAGCAATAGAAAATAACTTCTTGAATGTGTCAAAATTCCATATATATGCAAACAAGAAGTAAAATGTCTATTACACCTGGGTCTCATTTTATGTAGTACGTAGGTTCCTCAGAAAACATGCACAAAAGAATCATACAAAAATAAACGTAACTTACTTTGAAAATGGGGGATAGGTTCCTGTAATTTTTAGAAATTGGCATAAAAGCAAGGCAACAAGGAAAAATTACTTTAAAATTCACATTTAAAAAAAAGGAAATAAAGTATAACTAATAAAAAATTTCAAATATATGAAAAAAATTAATATAAGACAAACTTTTTTTATTAACTACAGTATTAATTTTACATTTTTTCATACATATTTAAATCATTACCACTAATAAACAATATGCGTTCGTTTGTGAACTAGTAAGAAATCAGATTCGTGACGTGTTGTACAACTAGCGACACTTCCAGTCTTGTGCTGTTTCTATATTATAAAAATGAGATGCAATCAAAACAAAAAGATTAGACATTATCATTCGAAAGATTATTTTCAGTTTATAAAATCAATAAAATCTTCGTTATTATTTATTTTAAAAATCTAAAAAAATATTTATTTCTGTTAGTATCTAAAAAAATACGTTTTAAAAGTTTAAAATTTTTAAATATTTATTGCAATATTTTTGTACATATGTATAAATATATTATTATTATTTACTCATTAGTATAAGTAGGTTATTTACATAGAAGCTAAGATCTTAAATGCATCTTCAAGCCATATTAATGTAAGCGGCTAATATAACATTATATTTTTGAAAAAAAAAAAGGATTTCAAGTCAAAAGAAGTTATGAATAATTTACATTTT
Source organism: Epiperipatus broadwayi (assembly GCA_028023455.1). Taxonomy (NCBI): domain Eukaryota; kingdom Metazoa; phylum Onychophora; class Udeonychophora; order Euonychophora; family Peripatidae; genus Epiperipatus; species Epiperipatus broadwayi. The sequence continues at coordinate 682,787 of JAQFVV010000231.1, forward strand.
CTTGATATCTAATAAATATAGTGAAATATGAAGGATATTAAGAAGAAACATGAATCGCATAACTTCAAAATCGCATTAAAATAATCCACATAAAATGAGACCCAGGAGTATATTTTATATTTAGTTTCATAAGTCAAATCCTCCAGGGTATGTATAGGTTTTGGTCATATCCATGAGTCTGAGTTTCTTCTATACTTTATTCTAGGAGTGACCAGCAATAGTAAAGCTGAAAACTTTGAAAGTATTTGAGTTGATCCTATACTCTTTAATTCTTAATGAGGCTTACTATTATCTTCTTTGTATACATAATTCTTTGACTTGTGTATTATGGTGTTTCTTACTGAAAGCACATTCAGCTAAAGAAATAAATAAAACCAACTTGGTAAAGTATAAGCACCTACTATGCAACAGATTTATATTTATAAGGGGATTTAGGAATAAACTCTAATATCTCCAGACTAGTTTCTAGCTTGTGGCTTTCGTTAGTGAGGAACCTTGGATCTGAGAGCACTGCACCTAGATCTTAAAATCTAATGCAACCCTCCAGCAACCAACTTTTACATATTTAGTTAACTATAAAGCTGTGAACCCAAAATGAAAACACTATAATGTTTTCAATCCAAACTAATTCACTTTTATATTTACACAGATCTGAACCCAGTTCAGTATCTATACATTTTGGTCTCTTTGGTTCTGTAACAACTGTAATCACCATTATTATATGGGCAGTATTGGTATTAAACCATTAAAATATCAGATGATAATCATTTCTATGGTTACACGAGCTGTTAAAACAATAACAAACTCTCCATACAGTAATGGCACCCAAAATGTTTCTCTTGATCCTATTTGAAGTCATTATTGCGATCAAAGTAGTTAAGTTCAGAATTATTATTTTACCTAATTTATTACATGAAAGTAAACTTGCACTTGCTCTCAACATAACATAAATATGTAAAAATATTTCATTTAAGAATACTGCACAAAATTCTAAAAACATAACAGCAAGATCATAAGACCAAGTGATATATTCTTCAGTTTACTAGATATGAGAGAATCTCCTAAAATATTTTATAGTGATCTTAAGCATAGTCTTCATGAGAGAGCACCCCTATTTATGTTACATATACTAATTCAAAGATATTTCAAAAATGACATATTTATTGCTTTCATTAGAAATATGAAAATAAAATGCAATGGAGGTCTAAAACTAGGCAAAGTGGTGAAATCTTCTAAACGTAAAGTTTGCAAAAGTTAAATAACAGCATCTCAAAATACCAAATAAAGAGAATAATAAATCAGACTATTTCATATGAGAATGTATTTGTATTTCATGGATTAGTTTGTATAGTTTTGGAAAACCCCATCTTTAATGTGTTATTATTATGTTTTTATCTTTAGTATCTTTCTTTCCTTTAGAATTGAAATGACCACATTCATCTTGAATGGCTTCTGCTTCTGAAGATGATGTACCAAAAATGTAATATCTTTTTCGGAGTACTACTGATCATTATACTATCACATGATCATTATTATAATTCTTTGTCATTGTTTCCATTTTCTTATTATCAATTCATTTCAGCATGTCAATATTTAAAGTCATACCATAAACTTTATGAGTTTTCTTACATCATGAAGATACAATGTATAGTATTATACTTGCTAATAAAATTATATATATAAAGTTTGAATTAAATATCTCCATGAATTGTCATTATAATAAAAAATAAAAATGAGATCATATCCATGTAAATAGAGACAACCTTTAATCTTTGATGTTGCCAAGGAACTATCAATTGCTAGTAATTGACAATCCTGAGGCTAAACAAGTTTTCTCATTAACCTAATAACTCTTTTGTTGGAATTTTTTGTTGAAGAAAAAGATGTTCTCTTTAATTTCAAACCTAAGTTATTATATGGATTTAAATCCAAAAAGCTTATATATATATATTGCACTACATTTCTGTAAACTCCCATATCTCCGGATATATACAATATATATATATATAAGGGATTCATAATTAAATAATAGAGTAACTGACAGATCTGCATATGACATAGGTTTGAATTCACCACATAAGCTTTAAATCTCTTTGAATAGGCTTAGAATTTTTCTTTCAGGTATCTGACCCATAGTCAATTAACATAACCATCCAATATTGGTTAGTAAAAATATATCTATCTTGAACAACCATTATTTCCCAACTGGCTCATTTGAGGTTCTCATTCTTCATCACTGTTCCTCATTTGAGATTATTAGAAAAGCCATAGTCATTAATAGTGTAAAACCTTCTTTAAAAACCTTATGGTGTAATGGTCAGAGATAGATAACATTGCTAGTGTTTTAAGATTCTAGTCCACGGTGAAATCAAAAGATTTTCAGGTAGTCAGATGTTCTTTAAAAATTAAATTTAGAGATTTATTTTAGAAACAGATTTATAGCAAATATAAGTAATCATTTAACTGCAGCATATAAATAAATATCTAAAAAATCTGAAATGAATGTTCCACAATTTTGATTTTAAATCCATGGATATTGCCTCTTAATCCGAACAAATATCCAATACTAAAAAAAAAAAAAACAGGGCATTGAAAACAGGAATATTTATGTCCTAGAAAAACAGAGAAATGTTGTTAAACAAAGACAATATTTACATAGGTTGCTCAAAAAGTCAAATACCTTTTGAAAACCTTTATATTGTACTGCTCATAATGTTTCAGTCAAAGGGCCAACGAAATACTTTTGTTTATTAACCATGTTGAAAAATTAATCCTGAGACTATTGATTCCAAATTTATTTCTCTATCATAATGTAAAATTACACAGACCAAGAATGAATAAGGTTACTTACTTATTTACAGGTCTGCAGTCTTATATATGTGTGCAAAGACTTTTTTAGTCGAATAATTAATTTCATGGTAGTAGATATATGTAACTATTAGCTATTTATTTAACTTCTTCCGCAAAGAAACTGAATGAAAAACATTAATTTTTTAAAAGTACTTAATTATACACGTCCAAAACTTTTTTTTTTTTTTTAAATTTCATATTCTTTTTTTTCATATTCTTGAAAGGGTTATTATTGTTTTTGAAACAAGAGACTTAATGATTGAAAATAGAAGATTTGATTTTCTTGACTATCACATATGGTAACTAGCAAAGATAATAATGATAAAAAGATTGATAAATTGCCCTTAAAAATGTAATTTATAATGTCTGTTCTAATAATTTGGAATTTTCAGAATCTTTTTTTTTTAAATGTTTTTAGGAAGTTGTAATTTAATTTTCCAAAGTCTTAATTTATTAAATGTTTCTCCACAGTGCGCTTGCTCTTTGGACTCTGCTAACCTCTTGAAGAGTGAGTAAGTTCTCTTTGGGAATTACATAGAAATATTTGATTTCTTAATAATGATATCTCTTCCCAGCTAATAAAAACACAAACGAATCATATTTAAAAAAGTCATGCAGCGATCTTTCAAAAGAGGATCATCAATTTTTTTTTTTTATTTCGTTTATAATCTAGTTATGGTTCGCTTTAATTTCGTAAAAGAAAATTAATTTCTAATTACATAAATAACCTCTTTAATATCTTCGATAATAATAACACACAAAGATTTTTTTTTCATGTGTCAAAGCATCCGACAGGAAGCGAACCCACAAACCCGGGACAACTGCTTGTAAGGTGCTGTGCTGACCAATCGGCCACCAACGCTTGACAACACACAAAAATTTGAAATAGATTATTAAAAGAATATGTGAAAATTGCATTTTGAGCTAAGATAATAATGATGAATGTAAATAATTCCTTAACAATTCTTTATTTTGTTTACTTACTCATGGTTTATAAAAGCTCCATTTTGCAGTATAAATATTGCTATAGGATATTTATCAAGTTGAAATATTTACACACACTTCCCATTTTTCCATAATTTTTTTTATTGTAGTGATTTTATTATAATTAATATATGAATAATAATAAACTTTTCTTACTTTTTCCACATATTTGTGTTTTTTAAGTTAATATAATGCTTACAGTTTCACTTGTACAACGGTGTTCTTCAGAGCTATAAAAATAATTTTATTGTCTAGGTATAATGTAAGAAGTTGAAAGAAAATCAATGACCTTTTCAAAAATTTTAAGGGCAATTGGGATGTTATGATGGCAATGTTATCATTTTAGACTTTTCTTTGATATTTTACGGTTATTTATGATATTAGTTTACCCTATGCATTTTTTTGCAGAAATCATTTCTAAATGATTAGTTAAAGGAAAATCTGAAGATATCAATATTATACAGGCTTCATACAGATATCATGTAAATATGAATATGAAGGCCAGTCAACAATACCTTGATTGGTTATATCGTAATACAAAAAAAAAAGCATTGACATCACTGATTGGTAATTATTTAATCCCAGATATTTCAATGTGTGCTTTATTGTTTCAGTATTTTCCCCCCAAAAATTGTAACTTCAAATAATTTATTTACACATTTCTGCAATGTATTTTAAAAATATTTATTTTAAACCAAGAAAACTAAGTGATTACAATTAAATTTTATGTGAAAATGGTTGATTTTTAAGAAGACAAGTGGTAAAGTCATAGTTACAGAACAGCATCAGTGATTTTTACTGGCTAACAAAAAATGCTTTCATAAACACTGATCAATAAACTTTTTGTGAAATTTTAATAGTAATAATAAGTTCAATTTTGAATTTATGATACATTTTCATTGTTTTATGATGTCTCAACTAAAATTCATTTCTAGTCTAAAAATGGAATTCCAATACAACATATTTTGTTCAGTAATTTTTGTGAATAGACAATATTACAATCCAATATGAAAAGAGCAAATGTGACTCAAATTGTCATTAGGAATTTTAAATAAGAGTGGAAAAAGTTGAACTTTAAATGAGTTAAATAATGTAATAAATATATTAAATAGCTCTGAAGAAGGCTGTTTTTCTATTGAAACTGTATGCATCAAATTATTCAAATGCATGGAAAAGCTGCATAAGAAAAGTTGATTATTATTTATGCATTTTTTTTTTAAATATTTTCATAAAATTGGAAGTGTTAATGAGCAAAAAGTTTTACTTTACTTTAAAGAAAAATAATATTGTATGACAAATTTTGAAGAGGTTAAAAGTTTATTTGTCCAGGTCATATGACTAAAACATTTTATTGTAATTTTTTTTTTGAAAATGTTAAAAAATAATGCCTTAGTCATGAATGTATTAAATAATTTCAATTAGCATAATTTTGATATTTAAATTTCATTTATTTATTCCGAATTTTGTTAAAAATATTAAATACTGTTAAGAAGCAATTATTCTAGTGTGTTAATTCATTCTCACAAATTTTGAGGTTAAACTATATTATAAATAATAATAAAAAGTCCATCATGGAAAGAATTCATGATCAAAGCAAAAATAGATCAAGTTGTTGTAGGATTTTTAAAAAATTCCAATTCACTAATAGAAAAAGTATCTCATAGAAGTTGACAGTCAATATTTATATTATTTCTCATTCATTTACTTGAGGATTAATACATTTTTAGGGTTGTTATGATTATTTTTAATTTTTAATACAGCATTCATGTAAACATTTTGTTGGCATTTAGAATTTCATTGACAAAAGATTCATTTAGGATTACTTGGCAATAAAAAAACTTTCAATAAAAAATTAAGCTTATAGTGATTTATCCAACTAAAAACCATTTAATAAATTAAGATTATAGTTACAATTATTACACTCAGATGTCAGTAGTAATTAGTATAATAATAGAGATTCCACACAACATATTATCTACTAATAGATAAAGAAGGAATGAATAAAGTACAGAAAATTAAGGTGTTTATAATGATGAGAGAGTATATAATAGTGATCATAACTTCTTTATAATAGAAATGGTTAGTAATGTGATGGAAAATAGTAATAAAAGTAGAAAGGATAGTGAAATATGTGGATGGAGAGTGAATGATAAGAATAAGTTAAAAGAGTATAAAATAAAAGTTGAAGAAAAAGTGGCAAATAGGGTTTTAGGTGAGAATATTCAGAAGAATAAAAGTAATAGGAAAGTGAGAGTTAGTAAAAGTGTAAAAGAGAGGAAAAAACATGCAGAGAATATAAATGTGCTATTAAAACAAAGTAAATAAGATGTTAATGCTAAATGGGAAAAGTATTTTAAAAAAAAGTTTGACTAAAATAGATAATTATATAGAGAGAATGAAATTGAATAGTAAACTGTTGGAGGATAATATTAAGTGGAAGAGATGGAAGTAAAAAATTTTGGAAATACATTAAAAGAATGAATGTAGGGGGGAGAGAGAAATAGTATTACTAGATGATGAGAGAATAGAGTGTAGCATTAGAGAAGAATTAGAGATAAACTTAAATAAATATGAGATGTTATGTGTAAAGGACAGAGTGATAACAAGCATGAAAGCATATAGTGATGGAAATATTAGGCTTACAGAAAGTGAACTGAATGAGGCAGGTAAAAAATTGAAAAGTGGAAAGGCAAGAGATTTGGATGGATGGGCAGCAGAGATGGTAATGAATTTAGGGCAGAGGGCAAAATTAATATTATTATCATGTTTTAATAAAATGGCATAGAATAGAGATTTTCCGAATAGTTGGAGTAATACAAGAGTAAGGCTACTATTTAAAGGAAAGGGTAAGAATCATAAAAATCTAAGCAATTTTATACTGACAGTGGTAACATCAGTGTTATATAAAGTGTTCACATATATGGTGGCTGGAAGGATCACAAAATGGTTGGAAGAAAATAATATAGTGGGAGAAATGCAAGGAGGTTTCTGATCAGATAGGCTTAAAGAAAATAATTTATTTGTAGTTACACAACTTATAAATATGAGTAGAAATAGAGGTAAACAGTTATATATGGTTTTTATAGATATAGAGAAGGCATATGATAGGACAAATAGATAAATAGAAATAGATTATGGGTAAGTTTAGTAAATTTGGGAATGGATGGATCTTTAGTGGATATTATTAAGAAATTATATGAAAATAATTACTATATGTATTAATTAAGCAATATAGAATCAGTTAAAATTAAAATTGGGGTGGGACTAAGGCAAGGATGCTCTATGCCACCTATTTTGTTTTTGTTGTATTTGAGAGAAATGGAGAGAGCAATAGAAAAACTAGGAAGAGGGATAAAGATACCATTAATAGGTGGCAAGGGCATATATAAATTGCTGGTTTTTTTTATTTACAGATGATGTTTTTTTTGTGTGCAGAAAAAAGTGAAAATATGGAAGTTATGCTGAAGACATGTGCAAAAGTGGGTGAAGAGATGGGGATTAAATTTAGTGAAGAAAAATCAAAAGTGATGATGATTAATATTGGCAAAAGAGAAAACGGATAATTTTTATTGGGGGGTATAACATTAAATGTAGTGAATAGATATAAATATTTGGGAATAGTCTTAAGTAATCAGAAAAAATGTTTGGATGAATGGGAGAAAAAAATGATAAATGAAACAAAGAAAGGAAAGGGTTTTGATAAAGAAATTAAGGGTTCTAATATAATAAGTATGATGTAGAGAGAATTGTATAGAGGGGAGTGGCAATAGCAGGGTTGACATATGGCAATGACGCATTATGTGTTAGTAAGGGAAATTAGATTACTTAGAAAAAGTACAAAGAGAAATAGGAAGACATGTATTACATGCAGATATGTGGATGGAAAAGGAGACAATTCAAGGAGAAATAGTATGGACAAGTTTTTATAAGAGAGATGCAAAAAGCAAAATGAAAATGTTTGTTAGATAGCAGTTTATGGATAATAAAAGAGTAGCCAAAATAGTATTTAATTGAGTTATGAATAAAGGGCAGGCAACAAGATGGGTGAGAAAGATAATGCAATATGTAGATTTGGATAAAGAATTTATGTCAGTATACTTACACAAAAGATGGAATGATTGTGTTAGGAAAATTTCTGACTGTTATAGTGTTAAGGAATGGGATAGAAGAATAATGCATTAATAAAGAATAGGAAGTTGAAGAGATGGAGAACTAGTATGGAGAGAAAAGAGTTTAAATATATATAGAAATAAACAGAATATTGGGTGTGAGTTAATTTATGATAATAGCAAGGAATGTAATTTACTGTTTAAAGCTTGAATGGGATCTTTGGCAACAAGAGAATATACACATAAATGGAAAAATGTGGGTGATTTAGTCTGCAAGTTGTGAAAGAAAGACATAGAAAATATTAGGTATTTGTTAATTGAATGTAAATGCCTGAAAGCAAAAAGGGTAAAAATAATTAAGTTGTGGAAGAATAAATATAAACAAAGTGATTATACAGAAAGTGGGTTATTGGTTTTTATGCTGGGTTTGAGAAAAGATCCTAAGGGGGTTTTAGATATGAAGGTCATGGAGTTGCCAAAGGTTATGTTGTGGATCTGAATAAAGCAGGATATAGGAAAACTTAGGGCAGGGAATGGAAAAGGAAGTTAAAGTGGCTAACAGGTGTCTCTGGGCATAATTGCTGAGAGATTTTTGACTCCGTATAAGTAGAAGTCACAGTGCACCACATACATCACAACACATCATCAGAGCAAATTTTTCTCAGGAGCAAATACACTGCAACATATGCTCAATATACACTATATTTGCTACAATTTTGACAAAAAAATAAGCATATTTTTATTTATTTTACTGTTTACTTTTTTATGAAATTTTTTAAATATTTATTTTGTACTAAGTATGTAATATTGATCATATTTTATATATATGATCTTTAGGAGAAAAAATATGTCAAAAATCATCATCATCATCATCATTATTATTATTATCATTACTGAAAAGTTGATTGTTTATATTTCAAGGAATATTTTCTTTTTTTTTTTTATCTCATGATTTAATTAATTTTATTTAAAATATAAAGATTTAGTGAAAAAAGTTTTTTTTTTGTTAAACACTTTTTCTTTTTCTGATGATGGTTGAAATAAAATTCTTTGTTTTGATTACTTTCTTTCCATTTATTGGATTTTTTTTTTTTGCAAAGTCAATGTTTTAAGATTATTTTCATTATTTGAACTGTGCTTTTAAAAAAATCATCAACTAAAACATAAAAGTTTTAATAATGTTGAAAAATACTATGGAAAAACTGAGTATAAATAAAGACTCATGAATAAAATGTCAAAATAAAGCAATTAAGAATTTAAACTATTTGCAACTTTATGCTTATTTTACAAAATTTTCATTTTTTTTTTTGTTTGTAATCAGAATTTGATTAATTATAGTTAAAAAAAATTTAAAAGACAATTAGTAAATTGTCTCTAACCTTCATAGTTAATGCTTAAATAAAATTATTGTATTTATAAAAGCATAGTCAATCTGTTTACCTACCTACCTACTGCCTACCTGAATACCTACCTATTTACCAGTCTATTAGTACTTGATTTCTCTATTTGTATGTCTGTCTGTGTATCTATCTATCTATCTATCTATCTATCTATCTATCTATCTATCTATCTATCTATCTATCCATCCAACCATCCATCCATCCATCCATCCATCCATCTATCTATCCATCTATCTATCTATCTATCTATCTATCTATCTATCTATCTATCTATCTATCTATCTATCTATCTATCTATCTATCTATCTATCTATCTATCTATCTATCTATCTATCTATCTATCCATCCATCCATATATATATATATATATTTATCTACCTATTTATGACTCATTGTTCAAAGATTTATGGATGATAGAAAATTGCATTGTTTTAACACATTTATATATATATAAGAATGTGTACCTACTGTATATTCAAGTTTTAAATGTGTATATAGTATATGTGCATTGTGAAATAGAAAATTTGGAGTAGAAATTTATTTATTTAATTACTAATTTCTCATTTATGTATAACTGAAACTGAAAATATAGAAATAGTTGATAGAAGAGAATTAATATTAAATGTATATTGGCAAAATAAATAATGAGAAATGTTTCAGCAAGTTCAATTATAGCTAAAAGGGATATGAACATTAAACATAAAATAAAATGATTTAGATTAGAAGCACATTCTAGCAAATAGTGTTAATCAGTGCCATATTGCAATGATGAATTCATGTGAAACAGTTCTTGGTACAATACGAAACGAATGAATGCTTATTGCTATGTAAGGAAATACATAATCTCTCCATATCTATAATTTGTGATTCTCAAGATCCCTACATAGTAGTGAATTGTTTTATATAATGTGGTTTTAATATTCACTTATGCATAGGCATGAGCACATACTGTAATTACATGTTGACATATGTAATACACACATACATTTAGAAAAAGTATGTTCTTAGTGTATATTTACGGTGACCTAGAATTACATATGGGTTAAAAACGCGCGCGCGCGCACACACAAATATTTTATTTTACAAACTTTTCCGCTATCAACTCTATTCTAGGCATAAGCTCTGAAATATTAATTCAAAGCATGCGCTCTGATATAAATATGAAGAGTAAGGTTGTCTAGGATGAATTGCTTACTGCTTCCTAACTTGCAAGATATCGATCGTGAAGATATGATAGGGTGTAATCTTAATAATGAATTTCTTTTAGTTGTGAATGCCATTTTGAAATCAATATTCAGTTTAAGTTCACGAAAGAATTTAGAATGATTGGGTGGATGCAAAAAATATTTTTCTATCATCATTAATTCAAAAGTTGATTTAATTAATAAAAAAAGTATTAATTGCTGCAGGAAGTAGGTTAGCCCTGAACTTCCTATGGACCGATTTATACAGGAAGTTTCAGAAGTATTAATTCAATTTTTTTTTAAACTGATATTGTAAAATATTATCCCACAGGGAAAACTTAACAATGAAGAAAGTGTCACAAACCTCAAAATGAATGTGAATTTCTTTTTTAATATACATTTCCCATTTTCAAATTTTTATAATTTTAATTAAATTTCAAACAATTTTTCCTTCTCTTAAATATATAATAATTAATTTTTTTAAGGCTGAATAAAGGCAGTTATTTATAAGCCTATAGTAATTAAAAATATCGCCCAATGACCTCATACAATTTAGGTATGTAAATGTACTATAATTATATGTTGAACTTATAATATTCACGCACATATGTAGATATGTGTACATACTGTATATGTCATGTAACTTAAAAAAAATTAGTATAGAAAATTAAGTTTTTGTTTTTATTATTAGTATATTTTTATAAGGGATTTACACCTTATGATCGTGCGATGTAGTGTTGGTATAATAGTTCAACAATGGTTTGTTGAGTACTGAGGATACACTCAAACCAAAGCACAAGATAGAGACTTTTGAAAAGATAAGAGCAGCCATCTTATCTTTTGTGTTTAAATTTAGTTATATAGGCCAATCTAAGGCATCTTAATTTTGAGAATATGAAGATGTTTCTTTAATCACTTTAAATCCATTAATTTCTTTTTATATATTAATGCTCATTACATTTTTTAATTTACTACATGTGTGTAATGAAGTGTATCAGTGGTATGAGATAGCATGGATGGTTGAGGGTTGTGTGAAAGTCTGAGTTCAAACCCCCTATATATTACATATAGAAATGCAGATATGAAAAAACCTGTACTGTAGAAAAAATTCATATTTACATGTTAATATTATGAACTATTAGAAATTCAATTGTATTTACATATTGAACTATTTCCATCATCTAATATAACTGTTGAATGTTTTTAGAAAAAAATAACTTTATTTAAATAGTCCAAATACATTCAACTGTTAGTAATAGCACACGGGTCAATATATGCATAATGTTTCGAGAGGTATTATTCTCCCCTCTTCTGGGAATCAAACTTGGACCCAGAGATTCTTAAATATTGAATTTTAAGGTAATCTTCTAATGAACTGAGCCATCCTGCAAGCAATACCTAAAGAAGAAGGGACATTAATATCTCTCAAAATGTTGTGCATATACTAACCTGTGTACTATTACTAACAGTTGAATGTATTTGGAATATTTAAATAAAATTAATTTTTATAAAGACATTCGATACTTATATTAGATGATGGAAATAGTCCAATATATAAATACAACTAAAACACCATCATCACAAACCTTCAGGAAAACATTAGAAATTCAATTTTATTTACTGACATGGAGATCATATATATTTTAAACAGAAGGCATTTATACCTTCAGCACATGTGCTGCAACATTGGTACAATAGCTCAAACAGGTCTTGTTGAGTACTGAAGACAATTGAAACTGCAGATATAGAAATGACAGAAAAGATGGGAGAAGAGTGTAAATGTATACTGAAAATGAATTAGTACAATCAGCTTTTGGAAAGTTTATAATAGCCAACAAAGTAAAAACAGAGATTTGAAAATGTAAAATGATAAGATATTGCAATATAGAATCATAGAAGTGTTAAGTAGTATTACATTCTAAGACTGAACAGAACAAAATCTGATAATATAATTAATATAATGTGCAATAGAAGATAAAATGGAGTGAATGCCTATAATAACCAGCATGATTGTGGAAATGAAATTCAACTTATAGGTCATTGTTTATGAGAAAAACTGAAATCATATTGATTAGCAGATTAATTGCACTACGCTGCTCAAAAGTAGTTGGTATATAGATGAAAATATCTTACTTATTTAGGTACAGATTATATTGACTCTCCTTCAACATTTATGCATTCATCTCATGCATGTAAAAAAAAATTCCACGGCTATATTCCTCAATCGTGAGAAACATGAAATTCCCAATAGAATAACCAACCTATTCAATCATGATATGTAGCGTCTGAATCAAGAATTCTAAAATTCAATCCAAAATGACATTCAATTTTTCTCAAGCTATTTAGTAATAATACTTCCTTTATATAATGCCTAATCTGGTTAATAACTAATGGATCACAGCTCTATTATAGTAACATAGTATGGATAAGCAACAGAATTGTACAGAACATCTGATAAACTTTAATGATATTTGTTTAAAATCATATTCTGTGAGGTTGTTGATAAATAAGTGATAATTGGTAACTATTACTAAATGAATGGCAATTAGTAACTATTACTAGTATCCTTTAATTAATGACTCACATGGACCTTAGATGAGCAACAATTTTTTTCTACACATATCAATAATCATGCATATATTTGATTGCATATTGTTGCCATGTAGATTCTAAATTTCTTCTTAATATATTGATAAATATTTACGTTTTAAACAGAACAATATTTATTGTAATATATTCGGAAGTAAATCAATCTTCACACATGCGCTGTTTTAATACAAATTTCAATACACTTGCCCATAAGCAAATATTTCTCAAAACCAGTGAATTCACTTGATCTTTAACCTTATACATATATAAGCCAACATTTGATTAATTAGGGCTTGAGTATATTATATGATTGATTTTTTAAATGATGTTCAAATTGTTTAAATGTACTTCAAATATTACAGGAGAATTTATCTCATTTTTAACTACCTGCAATTATTGTATAATACTTTAGAATCTAAATATATTGATAAATATTTATTTTTTATGCAGCACAGTATTTTTTTTTTTGACATCACTGCTTACTGGTGGGTACTGTAAATTTATATTAAAACAGCGCATGTGTGAAAACTGCCTTACTTCCGAATATATTAAATTTCTTCTTCTATGAGTATCTTTCAGTAGCTTAAATCTTCTCTCTTGCCATAATGTTTTCATATTATAAATCAAAAATTCAAAATATAATTTTAATGCAGTTATATTTAGTGACTTTTTACATGGTTGGACCACTGATCCAATTACTGCTGTAGTTCATGAGGTTTTTTTTTTCAGATACCCCCCGTTTTTGTGTGGAAAAAAATTATTTGCCTTCAAGTTAGAAGTAGTCAGCAGAGTTAATGGTGGATGACATTAATCATATGGAAACAGCATTCTAAACCGATGCAAATTTTATGAAAACAAAAGGCATCCTGGTGGTAGACTGTTTGTTCAAGTTTTCCATCATAACAAATAATCCTCATGCCACGAACAACTCACAATCCACAATCTATGATCTCCTTAATAGTTTAGAATTCCCTAGAAATACTTACAAAAAATCAGACCCTCAGTGTGTATAGGCATGCAATGTTATCCTCATCAGTGGTATAATGACTTTCTTTAATACGAGTCACATGACCATTTGAGGTCATCCCCCAATACATTTATTTCCCAATATAAGACGAATAGATATCTATTTATTGATGAAAACTATATGGCTAACCAGTTGCCTATAAACTAGTTAGATGAAAAAATTAAGCATGATTGGCTGACAATTACATGAAAAAATGTTCAATCTCCATCCAAGTGAACCCTAAATGGAAATGGCATTAAATGAGAATTCATTGTATTAACTGAGAATCAATATCAATAAAAAATGAATTTCCACAAAATGTTCTATAAGAAGGAAGAAGATAATGAATGCATAATTGAATTACCTAAATAGTGAGGAAGTTCACTGTTAAGAGTAGAAATCAAAGGTGACTCTGTTTTGAAGTCATATATTGCATTGCAAACGTAGGCAATCAATGGATGAGAGATAGTATCCAAAAACTGTTTAGGTTCCACTGATTACTCAATCTTGCACGGTATATCTTTAAAGTGGAGTAATAATACGGTTACAATTCCGGATGTTGAATACCAGTTAGGAATGTTATATAATCCTGAGTTTAGTTTGGATGGTGAGTTTTTGTGAAGGATTGCTATATACCCAAATCTGAATATTAATCATAAACATTGCTTTACAATACTACATTACTGCTACAAAATATTTACTTTTATTATTTTTTTAAAAAAAAAAATAAAGCCTTTGAAAAATACAAAAGCTAATTCAATTTTTTTTTTTTTTAAAATAAATACTTTTTAAAAATTTGCATAACTTTAAAAAACAAATGGCTGAATTAATTATCCGTGTTTAATTTTGAAATTAAATTATTTTAATTCCTTACAATCAAAAATAAAAGATTTTAAAACTATTATTAGATTTATGAATCAGGCTTTATCTTCGAAATAATAATTCATAATCTCTTCTAATTAGTTTTTGAAAATAATGTCAAAAAATTCAATTAAGAATTATTGATTTTGGAATTTATAGTCATTTTTCAGATGCAAAAAAAAAGTTATATATAAATGTCTCTGAAAATGAAATCTGAAAACATGCAAACATATCAATCTGTATTAACATAACCTTCATCGTCATTATCATGCGTTGGTCAGACTTTGAGGTTAAAGGTCATCAGATCGATTCTAGTTCCTGCACTTCCGCTGCTCGAATTTCGGATGAACTATTGAACAATTTAGTCAAGCATTGGTGGTCGAGAGGTCAGTGACAGCTGCTTTACAAGCAGTTGTCCCGGGTTAGCGGGTTCGCGTCCCGGCTGATGCTATGACACATGAGAAAAAAAATTTGATTATTTACTTACTTCTCATCGTCATTATTTTTTAACCAGTATTGATTGATCCGTTGCAAACATAAGACTGCTGCAAGTTTAATCCAATTTCTCTAATCCATATTTTTTTTCTTCACAACAACTTAACAAACTTTCTTATTTCATCCATCCATCTTGCAAGTAGAATGTTTCTAGGATCTTTTACCATATCTGGAGATCCAATTTAAAATATTAACTGTCAATATATTGTAATATTTTCTAACCTATACATAGTCCACCTTTTTTAACTTCTTAATTTTCACAAATGATGTCCATAAAACATGTTTGTTGTTTATCCATATAATTCACCTTTGATCCTTTTTTATTATTTCTAATATACATCTCTCTCTCTCTCTCTCTCTCTCTCTCTCTGATCTCTCTCTCTCTCTCTCTCTCTCTCTCTCTCTCTCTCTCTCTCTCTATGTTATATGATATAGACTGCATATCTTTGTATCGCTCTTTTATCAAGTCATGAAGTCTCCAAATTATTTGTAAGTATTTATGAACCATATTAATTAAAAATCTTCCTTTTGAAACATTAAGCATTTTTCATTTCAAT
This sequence comes from Epiperipatus broadwayi, assembly GCA_028023455.1. NCBI lineage: Eukaryota > Metazoa > Onychophora > Udeonychophora > Euonychophora > Peripatidae > Epiperipatus > Epiperipatus broadwayi. Next base: position 698,822 of record JAQFVV010000231.1, read on the forward strand.
ATTAAATGTTTTTATAAAAAGCAACCGACCAAAATTTTCCTTTACTATTTATTTTCATCCTTTACATTTTCATATATGATAGTAATTGGGCCAAGTTGTTGTACTTGGCTTCCAATTCATTTAATATTATAAGATTTTTTTCTTTTGCAAAAAGATATTAATGATTACTTCAATCTTTTTCAGCATTTTCCTTTAGCCATAAGATCTTGCTTTTATTTGATAGCTGCTCTGCACCGTTTGGCTCAATTGGTAGAGTGACCGACTAGGAATTCTGGACTTTTTTTTTAATCTGATAGCTCTTATAACCTTCCTTGACACTCTGAAGAGTTATTTGCATATCCTACTGCATCATCTTCAAAAATCTAGATTTCTTAAGTAATCTCAGATTATTTGTATTCCCTTAGCTTTCTTTTTTAATCTATAAAATGCCTTGCGTTAACCTATTTTGTGTTACTACACAGTGTAATCACTGCAATTGTAGGTTGATATATATACGCCAAAATTTGATATATACCCTCTACATTTTTCTGTTCCAAAACATTATTAACTGCAAGAATATTTCACAATCTACAAATCAAATACAAAATGGTGATTTGTACTTGATGGCCTTTTCTATAAAAATTTTTTAATTCTGGGCTAGAATCACTTCTAAATCAAGCTTCTTGTTTTAGTTGAATGAATGGGGGTTTAAAGATCTCCATAAACAAGTTGTAATAATTTTAGTAAAGATCTCAAACAATTGAGAGGATTTTGATATATACATACATATAATTTTTTAAATTGAAAGATTTGAACTTAGGATTTTCAAACTATATTCCTCTTCTACTCCATATCTTATAACAAAATCACATAACCACACACATATCAGAAAGATAAATGATCCCCATTATATATATATATTTCATGCAGAAACAGCCGTCATCACACACATATCAGAAAGATAAATGATCCCCATTATATATATATATTTCATGCAGAAACAGCCGTCATCAGTTGGGCCATAACATCATCTCCCATACATATATATTATCAGTTCTCAGCTTATATAGAGATAGAAAGTGTTTAAATTGTAATGTATAGGCTTCAATCTTCTCACCCTTCCAATTATTCAACCATCCTTTTGATAGAAAAACCGATGATGGAAATCCCAAAGCCCCTGTCAGATTTGATATTGTAGTAATATCATTATTGGATCATTACATATTCATTTATATTAATAGGAGGGGGATGAGCTGGTCTTATACTATGATGTAACTTATTTCAAAGTCAATATATAATTAATCTATAAGAATCCAGAATATTTATTATAGAAAATAGAGGGATTATAATCTGTAATATTCTCTTATTCCATTTTGCTTTAACATCAATATCATTCCTGCATTCTTTCAATTACCCGAAAGTTCTTTATTACTTAGATAATTATTATATAGCTGTGTAAACTAGTTTCCTATATCTTCATTTGTTTCTTTTCTACTATCTACAAAAATTTCATCATCCATTTTCTCAGTTGACAATATCCCATATATTAATATATTTTTCAAAAAAAGTTGATTATAAGAGCTTTTTTGCTTTATTTTTTATTATAATATAGTTCTTTAATAAACAGAGCGATGACTACATACATGCAGAAAGAATAAATGATCCCCAATACATGTGTATTTCATGCAAAACCAGCACTCATCAGTTGGACCAGAATCATAATTTCCCATACATATATATAAAAAGTGCTTGGTTTATAATAAACAATTCCTTTAAATTTTAATGGACAGGCTTCAATCTTCTCACCCTTCCAACAATTCAACTGACCATTTCGTTGAAAAACCGATGATGGAATGGACAGGTGAATTGATGAAAAAGTAAAAAGATTGAAGCCTGTCCATTAAAGTTTAAGAAATTGCTATCTTAATATAAGTCAAGCACTGATTGTATATATGTATGATCTGGCCTGACTGATGAGTACTGGTTCTGCATGAAATATATATATTGGGGATCATTTATCTTTTTCACAAATATATGGTCATGTGTATCAGTTGCTTGAGATGGAGGGAAAGATAACTATAGGCTAGAAATCATAAATTCAAATTCAGTATAATGAATGAATAAATTAATTAAAAAATCTTCTACATCTCCTCTTTGGTAATAACATCATCTTTGTTTTTTTATTGCAGAAACAACTTTACTTCTAATAACAAGTGATGCTATATTTTTGAAACTTTTGTTTTTTAATGTAGCTTCCCTTTCAAATTCACACTAACATTTTCTGAACTCATAATTATTAAATAATATTTCTGTAGTGTAATTTTCACTACATTACTCTCATTCAAGGTAATCCATTTTTAACAGCCTTTGGAGGGATGTAATCATAAGCATATGGCCAATGATGTGAAGAGATATATGATCCCAAAGATGCACATTTCATAATGACTCAACACTCATCAGTTGGCTCAGATCTCAATTTATCACACATGTATTTATCATTGTTCAGTGTATATATATATATATATTGTGCCCTTTTCTATAGGTCAGTAATAGTTTATAACAGTCAATTACTAAAAATTTTAAATTTAGAATATGTTCTTTTAATATGGTAATTGTATTAAGTGAATTATATCTTTAAAGTACAATTTGAAGCTAAAGAGAATATGTAGTATATAAAATCATTTAAAAATAGTTAAGTAAAGTTTAAAATATTGTTGCATATGGTTGTAAAAGCTGGCCATATTAAATAACACAGCTATAAATAATTAAAGGTATATTTAAAAATTCGATTTTAATAGTTTAAAATGTATAATTTAATAAATGCTATGTTTAAAATTGTAATCATATTTAAATAGTCAAAATTAATATAGTATATTTTAAAAATAAACTTTATGATGGTGAAAATTATATCTAGTTCTATATTTTCTAAATTATTCTTCCAAATTTTTTATAATTATTTTATATAATATAATAAGTGTATCAATTTTATTAGTCTAGGCAGAGAAATAGATTGAAAATCGTCTGTCAAAGTTAGTAATCACGTGATCTTTAATGTATACTATCACACACTGCTTGTTTGAATTAATAACAAAGTTTAAAATATTTTAAAAGTTATATTATAGAATTGGATGGAATTGTCACCTAGCATAAAATAATAATAATAAACATTAAGTTAACTATCGTATAACATGCTTAAATGATGTAATAAAGACGAATACAGTTAATAAAAAAAAAAAAAAAGATTTTGTTTAAATAAAAATAGATAAATGGAATAGGTTATTAAAATTATTTTGAAAGTTATTTTAAATGTTTAAACAGTTTTAATAAAATAATAATTTATTTAAAAGTAATATTTTAAATAATATTTTAGGTTCATTACGTCATAGTTTTTTATTTTTTTCAAATATAATTCTGCTATAAACTGAAAATATGTAAATTTGTTCTCAAGCTAAAGTAAGAATTAACCAATAGGAATAGGTATTCTTACAGACTATAAATATCATTGTAACTAAGTTATCGGGGGAGATTAATAATGTATTGAAACTGGAGAAAGGTAAATTATAACTATCAAAAAGATAGTATTTTAAAATTTTTATTTTAGTCAAATTTTTTTGGTACTTTCTTATCATTTATTTTGCAAAAACTAATTGATAATTTTAAAGAAGTATTTTGCAAAAGAAAAGTTTAAAAAAAAATTATATATTTAGAAACTTCGTGGAGATGATTTTCTAATTTTTTAAAAGTTACTTGCCAGTAGTATTTTATCTGAAGTTTAACCTAGACTACGCAATAGAGATGGATATACTATGAAATAAAATGGATATAAATTGTAATACTGTAAAAATGTTTGGAATATTTATTGATATAGCTTTATTAATATTTCACCGAAGAACTGTTTTGGTACATATAAAAACCACAGCTCGGACATTATACGGAGTCTAAAAAATGTATTGAAATGTATTATTTATAAGTTTATCCAAGATTTATTTTTAAATAGTAATAAGACAATTATATTTCATGAATTATTTTATAGAATATTATATTCAAAGGAGTAAAATGTTACATACTTTCTGAAGGTAACATTTTAAAAAAAATATTTTCAAGAATTAAAGAAAGAACCCAGGAGAATATGTTACAGAAGCATTTTTGATATTAAAATATCCGTTCTTTGAATTATTTAAAATGTATTTAGAAAAGATTTGTTCAAAAGTACTTGAAGTTTTTTTTTTTTTAAGTGACATATAAAAATACCAAACGAAAGTTTAAATGTATCAACAAGGAAACATATATAAAAAAGTGAACACATAGTTGAATAAAAGATGGATCCATGGAAATACAAATAGTACTTAAAAGTTTATCGAATATTTTTAAAGTTAAATTATATGGATTGATGCATCGGATACGCAGAGAATATTGGTAGAGAAGATTAAGAAGCTTCACGGGATTAATTAATATTATGATTTAATTATTATCGTCCTAAATACTAAAACCAAGAATTATTTTCTATAAATTTTACTAACTGGATTAATAATTATTTTATTTTAAACTTTGACACGCTTGGAGGAGAACATTTTTAAAAAACTCTAGAGAAAATAATAAGCATTTTGGACTTATCAGGAACTATCGTCAAGAAAATATGTAATTATTGTTTTGATTCCTTTTATTTTGTTAACCTAGTTTAAATCTAAATTTTTATATATGATTAGGAAAAACATAAAAACATTAATTTATTAATATTAAAATTTTAGAATATAACAATCTAATAATTTAGCTAAAAATGTTTTAATATAAAGTGTATGGGTGTGAATTTTTTTTATATCTGCAATGCTCAAGTGGATAAAGGAAGCCTACTGAACACGATGACTAGATAAAGGTTATTGGTAATAATAATAACTATTGATAATTTATAATGTATATATATTTTTTGTTTTCTTTAGATCATCCATAAATTGGAAGATATGTACTGCATTTCATACAACATTTTAAAAAACATTATGAGATAGGATTGATTTGAAAATATGCATACGACGATTTTTTTTTTTATTAGTGATATAATCCAACTTAACAAATAATTATGTGATTCTTTTAAAATTTTCATGTTATTGGATATTCAAATATTGTCTAAGTAGATTGTATATGATTAGACATATAGAATAATGAAGTAAGCAGACTTTTCTTGTGGAACATCTAGATTGTTTAACTATTAATGAATTTTATTTATTGTTTTGTAAATGCAGATAGTTATTTATCGATGTAAGATGTGGAAAATCTTGAGAAATAATGTTGAGATAGTGGCTTGGAAGTACTTAGTGAACAGGAAACCAAGATGATGTTTTAAGAAATAGGATGTTATAAGGAATGGAAATAATATTTAGTCTTTATGTGAATATCAGCATAGTTAACAAAGCCCTATGACTGATACACATTTTATTTGGACAGTGTTTATATTTCTTTAAATATTTGATGTTTTAATAAAGCTGAAGAAATAGCTTTAACATCGTCCCTGTACTAGAGGATATTAGGCAGGTAAATATCATACCTCTTCGCACTGTGCCATGATTTTGAGATATGTTAAGAGTAATACTCTAGCTTTCTTCCTTAATCCTATGCATCTGTTTTCGCTATCTTTATTTCATGTAACTGCATCGTTTAGTAAGATATGTTTAAGAGAAATGATAAATAATTTAGAACTTAGGTTATGCTATCATTTTGTATAAGATTGGTTTATTTGCTTAGAAGGAGTAGTACGTTATAACTTAAAATTGAAGATCCAAAGTATCCTAAGGAAAGAAAAGAATCATAGAATATATTTTGAATTTTATTTTGGAAATGAAATATAAACTTTTTGAAATAAAGTATCTAAACAAAGATATTTTCTTTAAAGTGATAATCATTTTAAATGCTTTAGTATTATTATTTTAAGAGAAAAATAAGTATTGCATATTTTTAAAATACAATAGTACAAAGTAAATTATGTAAACAATATGCATAGTATATTTTTTGTTTATTGATTAACAGAAATATATTGATGATTACACTTATATCATACTAAAGTAAGGCTTAAATAAGAATATATTATGATTAATAAACATTGTGTGATAAATACTAAAATCTAGTACTGAATTTTTGGATAATATTTTGTGTAACATCTTTGACTTTGCAAGATGAAATTTTTTTTAATATTTTGAGAAATCCATACTCATTATAAAATTTTGTTTTCTATAGAATGTTTTCTAAGTATGAATTTTTAAAATAGGCTAGTTTAATAATATTAAGGATAAAATGCTGTTGCTAATAAAGTAGATAAATATATTTGTAATAAGTTAACCATAATGAGAAACCAAATAGTAACATTTTTTTAAAATTTTGTCCTAAATCTAAATAAAGATATAATTGAAATATAAATTATTTTTTTTATAACCCGGTAGATCAAACTGTAAAGTAAAAAAGTTAAGGATATCCACTGTAAATAGTGTAAATTATTTGTTGTTAGTAATAAACTTTGTTAAATTTTGTTATTTCAAAAATTTTGTGTCCGAGTTATTTATTTCTCCACATCGCTGCATGAAAACACGATATATGCATAATAATCGAAACAAATATATAATTTTACACAAAAGATAAATAGAGAATTATTTTAAGAATTTTAAATATTTTATTGGTATTCATTATAATTAAATAATCATAATCTTACATTATTTTATTGGTCATAAATCAGTTATCACAATATTATATTAAATTATATGCTATCAGTTGCCACACCTATTTTGTTTGTCAGATTATTAAAATGCTACCACATATTTATTATATCATTACATGAAGATATAAGATCATATTATATTATTTCATTATTTTATTATGGTAATAAAATTATAGTAAAAAGAAAAGATATACAGAATTAGTTAAACAATGAAGAATACGATTACTGTTATTTATTATTATTATTAGTTTCAGTGTAGTAGATTATGACATAAAATCCCTTCTCATATTTTACTACCGTATTTTTAAATTAACTTAGAATAAACTTTATGAACCTGAGATTATTTTATTTGAGCTAGATTATTATTAAATAGAAGATTAAGATTTAATTATTAGTTTAATCTTAGTGAGTAGAAGTTATTAAAGTCGTAAGAATACTATGAGTTTGTTATTTGAAATAGTAATAAGGGGGGATAGTGTTCTTATGCCATTGAGGTAGTATCCTGTGGAATAATGGCTCAATGTAATCTATCTTGTCACCTGTATTTTCACTTCAAGTCTCATGAAAATATTAAATATTTATTTAATTTATTTTTATAAACTGAACCTTATTCGTATTTTAAATTTGAGCTAGTGAAATATTTTAATTTTAATGCTGAATATTTTAGTTATTAATTATTAACTGAGATAGAACCCGTTTTATTTTATATCATATATTATCTGGAAGTGAAGATGCACGAGATTACAGGTTAGAAATATATATATATATATATATATATATATATATGGATAGCCAAATTAGAACAGATCTATTGGTAAGGTTCAAACTTACTGCTCTCACAATTTTGACACAAACCACAGGATCAATCCCTTTCTTTTCTTTGCTTCATTTATCAATTTTTTCTTTCATTCAAGCAATTTCTCTGATTACATAAGATGATTCCCAAATAGTTACATCTCTTCACCACATTTCATATCCCCCAATAAAAATTCTTTTGTCTTCCTCTTTCCCCAGTATTAATCATCATTACTTTTGATTTTTCTTCACTAAATTTTTTAACCCCATCTCTTTACTCAACCTTTTGCATATCCTCAGCATAACTTCCATATTTTCCCTTCTTTCTGTGTGCAAAAAGTCATCATCCACAAATAAAAGACCTGACAATGTATATACTTCCTTGCCACCTATTAATGGTATCTCTATCCCTTTTCCTAATCTTTCTATTGCTCTCTCCATTTATCTCAAATACAACAAAAACAAAATAGGAGACATAGGACATCCTTGCCTTAGTCCCACCCTATTTTTAACTTTAACTGATTCTATATTCCCTAATTGATATGTATAGTAATTATTTTCATATAATTTCTTAATAATATCCACTAAAGCTCCATCCATTCCCAAATTTACTAAACTTACCCATAACCTATACTTATTTACTCTATCATATGCCTTCTCTATATCTATAAAACTCATATACAACAGGCTACCTGCATTTATATTTATATCTATAAATTGTGTGACTACAAATAAACTATCTCCTATATGTCTATCCGATCAAAAACCTCCTTGCATTTCCCCCCATTATATTATTTTTTTCCATCCATTTTGCAATCCATCCAGCCACCATATATGAGAAAACTTTATATAAAACTGGTGTTACCACTTGTTTAACTTTCTATGATTCTTATCCTTTCCTTTAAATAGTAGCCTTGCTCTTGTATTACTCCAACTACCCAAAAAATCTTAGTAAACTCTCAATACAGTAGTGCCATGCAATGTGAGATTTAGGTGCAGTGCTTTCAGATCCAAGGCTCCCCACTGATGAATGCCATCTAGAAACTAGCCGGTGGAAGTTGCTCTCCAAGATGTGTATTTAATGCTGAACCAGCACTCATCAGCTATATCTCAACAATAAATATTAAGACTATGATTATAAACTCAAAAAATTAAATACTTATGGAAGTTTTAAATCACACATTTGCCCATCCTCACCATGCTCATGTATAGATTTACATATAATAATCTTTATATAAACATTGATATAAAATCGAATTATAAAAAAGATTTTATTAAATTGACTTCGAAAGAACTTTATTACTGAGCTCGTTATATAATGTAAGCATTACCATAAGTGGTTTAGGCTGTTTGTAATGTTATAAATAGATAAATATTGAATGATTATAAAATGATAAATAAGAAGACATTAAAACATATGATAAATAATCACATTAAATGATCTTATATGAAAACAGAAATGTTATATACTACAGCATAATGATAATTTTTATTAGGCATTCAATAGATTAGATATTATCCACTTAATGAATAATATTTCTGTAGAATAATTTTCACTACTCCACTTTAGTTTAATGAATGACAACTAAATATTATTAATATACTTCCACCAGATGGTGTGTGCCAAAGTTGTGAGGATGATAAGTTTGACATATCAATTAAACTGTAGTAATTGGCTATCTATATATACTGAACAATGATAAAGATATGTGTGAGAGACAGTGGGTTTGGGTCAAACTGATGGGTTCTGGTTCAGCATAAAATGTGCAACATGGAATAACAAATCTTTTTCCTATATCTTGGGCCATATGTTTGTGATTACACTCCTCTGCAAAGTGTTAAAAGTGCATAGAAACCACTACCTACCTTGTGTAAGAGTGGGATAGTAAAAATTACACTAAAGACATGCTATTCATTATGTATATAATCTCTAGTCTAATGAATGACCAATAAAAATTATTAATATACTTCTATTAAGCTATTTGTGTGAAAGTTGTGGGCACGGTAAGTTTTACGTGTATTAATTAAAGTGTTGCAATTTATTATCTATACATGCTGAACAATGATGAAAATACGGTGAGAAATTGTGATCTGAGCCAACTGATGAGTTCTAGTTCAGCATGAAATGTGCATCTTGGGGATCATATATCTTTTTCATTTGTCTTTGGTTATATGTTTATAGCCAATAAACATCACATGATCACCACTTCTTATGCTTGCTCATAACTGTAATTAAAACAGGCAAAACTCACTATACGTATTGCTCTCAGATCCAAGGCTCCTCACTGATGAAGGCCACAAGCCAGATACTAGCCTGGGGATATTGGATGAGTAGGCACTAGATTAAGATTTTATGCACAAGCCTTCTGGCATCAATTGATTACTTTAGCTTGCTGTGTGTGGCAATATATATAGTGAGTTTTGCCTGTTATATGTTTATGATTAAACTCCTCCATAATATGTGTAAGGGTTGATAAAACCTTATGTTTATGATTAAACTCCTCCATAATATGTGTAAGGGTGAATAAAAACCAGTCACTACATCACATGAGAGTTGTAGTGAAAATTACATTACAGAAAGATAATGGATTTTTTTTTAAAGTTTGCTTTTAAATATATTCACATTTCTTTTCTTTTTATATATTGCCTTGCGTTACTTGAAAATTTTCAAGAAGATTCTGTGTTTCTGACTTGCCCATTTATTAGCTTCTTATTGAATTATTTAAGCCTGATAATTTATTAAAACAATTAATGACTTCTATTTTAAATTTAATAAAATGTTTCTGAAGGTGAGACATATCAATTGTTAATACTATCTTTCTTAATAGCTTTTGCCTTTCTACATTTGCATTAACACATATTTTACATCTCATTAAATAATGACTATTCTCTATATTGAATAAAATTCAATTAAGTATTTGTGAAGGTAAGAAATGTCAACTCTTAATATTATTTTCCTTAATAGCTTTTGTCTTTCTAGCTTTGCATTAACAGATAACTTGCATCTTATTAAATATTGATGAAGTTATGTGATAACAATATGAAATATTTATTCTCTATTAGTCAAAATACAAACCAAGTTTACTATACCTTCATTTATATGTTTCCATATTTACTTCTGATTCTGCCTTCTCACAAAATAACTTCTTTATACAGATACACGTCTTTTTTTCAGCTGACACCACAATCTAAGACTTTTTTCATATCTGTCTTTCCAATTAAACTTCTTAACAGCGATCTGTCAATCACCTTAGAATTGTAGCATTAAAATCTCTCACAATAATTTTAAATATTGTTTAGCTCCACCAAAAATATTTATATTCTGTAGTTCTTCATAAATAATGAGACTTTGTTGCAACATAAAATTGAAATATCTGTGTATGGTAACTTCCAGGAGATCTAAAGATTAATTGTAACACTCTGTTAAATATACTATCAACCTCTACAATGTTATTCCATTTTTTTTATTTATAACAGACCGTATTTCACTTTTGCTTCTATTTAAGTGGGCCTTTATAGTAAAGTATATATATATATACACTTTTCAAATAAGTCCACTCCCCTTTTTCTTCTAACTTTACAAAGTGCAATAGTGTTTTATTTAATTCCGCAGTTTTTTTTTTTCCATTTATTCATTTAGTTTGAAGAAATCTTCACTCCTAGCTAACTAAAAACTAAAGTAATATTTAATGGATTTTCTCAAAATATGAAAATAAAGATTGATTATGATGAGTTAGAAGAAATTAATAGTTGCAAATATTTTGATCAGATTATTAATACAGATGGAAACATAATGTACGAAATTAATCATAGAATTAAACTTGGTTGGAGTGCTTTTGGTAGAAATAACTTGATACTAAAAAGAAATATGCCTATGTGTTTGAAAAGGAAGGTTTTTAATAAATGTGTTTTACCAGTTTTTACTTATGGTTCTGAGACTTGGACACTTAATAGAAGAGCAATACAGAGACTTCAGACCACTCAAGGAAGTATGGAGAGATGCGTATTGGGAGTAACAAGAAGAGATCGAAAATGCTGCATTATATGGGTAAGAGAACAAACAGAAGCTGACCTTATGGAAAAAATTAAAAGACTGAAGTGAAATTGGGCTGGACATATTGCTAGAAGAGATGATAATATATGGCCAATTGAAATCTTAAACTGGATGCCAAGAGATTGTAAAAGACCCAGAAAGAGACCACATGTGAGATGGGTGGATGAAATAAAAAAGTGTGCAGGAGTGATGTGGAAAAGAGATGCAAGAGATCAGAAAAGATGGATTGAACTTGGAGAGACCTTCATCCTACAGTGTATTGATAATGGTTGATGATGATGAATCACTCAATGGCAAATTAGACTTGTAACCTAGATTTTCTCAGAACTCTTTATATTCATTTTTTTAACTATTGTCTCCAGGATATGAAAAATACAATTTCTTTTCATTTATCATGATTGTAAATATAGAAGACAATTCAAACCTACACATTCTCCCATTAAAATCTTATTTACAAAAAAAAACTCAAACAGGCATATAGTTAACCATTACCATGTTATCTGAGAAGGAAGACTATGGTGGTTCTTGATTTTAACTTTGAAGTGAAAGCCAGGCAAACTTAATTTTGATTGAGGCTCCTTGTGAGCAGCTCATAATTTCCTTTTACCATATAAATAATCAAATACTGATAATAGATGCAATGACAGAAACATTGAGTGTGGAAATTAGATTGTTCACCCTGTTTAATTCCATTCAGATCTCAAAAAGGAATCAAAGATAATTCTTTCAGTTAGTAACAAAGTTAACTAAATATGTGCATATGTGTGGATATATTTCACACTAGTACTTTATTTGAGCAACCTTCTCAAGTTTCCACAGTATTTCCAAAACAAAAAAATTGTATTTGGAACCTTAATTTTCATATTGGTAACATGCTCTACCCTATTAAATTTTCTGTCTCTTATGCATGAATATAACTAGTAACTGTTTTTTCTCTGTCTTATTGAATCTTAATAATGATTTAATATAATATAGATTGATGGATTCAAGATCTTCCTGGAATGAAGTTGAAATTATCATTCTCAAAGGGCTTGATGACATGTGAATCCCCAAACTACTAATCATTCAATCAGTTGTACCATATTGAGTTTTTTTATAACTGTACATCTAATGGCTGTTGAATATAAAATGTTCCAGCCAATTGTGTAAAGAAGAATTTTTGGGACAATTCTCATTCTGCAGCTAAGAATCAATAGTATGGAAACTGACAATGGTCTAATCCATCCTATTGGATCTTAAACTATAAGTAAAACAAAAAAATTAGATCATTTTTGCAAGTAAAAAAGTGCCATGATTTAACGCAAACAATTATTATCAACATTTAACTCCCATATTCTGTGACTATCTATAACATTGAGTTATAATAGAAATATATTTCCCCTCCTTTTTCCCCTGGACTATTATATTACTAATTCCTTATTAATTTACTGGCTTCATTTTCTTTCTATTTTTTATAGTTTTCATCTTTGCATCTGTTTTATTTTGTATTTCTTTTGTGAAATGCTCATTTCTTAAAATATATAACCATCCACCCATCAGACAATCTATTCATCCATCATTCTAATTATTTGCTTACCTAGCTGTCAGGCTATCAATCTACTTAGCCTGTTTGCTTCACTGTCCAATTTCCAGCCACTCATCTATCTATCTATCTATCTATCTATCTATCTATCTATCTATCTATCTATCTATCTATCTATCTATCTATCTATCTATCTATCTATCTATCTATCTATCTATCTATCTATCTATCTATCTATCTATCTATCTATCTATTAATCTATCTCTGTCTATTTATCTATCTATATACTTATCTGTCTGTCCATCCATTTGTCCATCCATCTATCTGCCCATGTATAATATCTATCTATCTATCTTATCCATCCATCCATCCATTCATCTATCTATCTAATCTACCTATACCTACCTACCTACTATCTATCTATCTATCTATCTATCTATCTATCTATCTATCTATCTATCTATCTATCTATCTATCTATCTATCTATCTATCTATCTATCTATCTATCTATCTATCTATCTATCTCTACCTGCCTACCTACCTATCTACTATACTCCTTGTCTGTCTATCTTTTTATCTATCTATCAGCCTATCTACCTACTACATATACACATCTACATATATCTACCTATCAGTAAACATAAATCTTATAGTTATATAATAAGCCTTTCAGAAAAACAATTCATTGTAGCAGTTGCATTATTTTTTACATCTTAGTCTCTTGTCAATTGCTTGAAAATTCAGCTATTTAAGCACCTATTTCTCAGGTTGAGTGCAAGAGTTACAGTCAATTGAGTTAACTGAGAGATACAGCTATTATGAAGCAAACCACAGACAGAGTGTAGGGATCCCTGGATCTCTTAGAAACCTTTCTGTTGAATATATTTAAAAAATATTAATGTATGTATTATAAATATTAAAAAATAACTTTTTTTAAAAAAAGTTTTTGAATAAGGGTGGGAGATTTGAACCTATGTAACTGCATTGTCATGTATATTGTCATTCGTTTGACTGTAAATATACATCTCATATCCATTTTAATGATCAAAAATGTATGTTTTGCAAACCTGGAATTGAACCTGAATGGGTTAATTAGTATATCACGAAGTCTTCTCTCTGTCTTCCCATCTATCTATACATATGTATGCAAACACATTCACCCAATAATTGTGATCTTTTAAAAACAACTGAATAAAAAAATACCATAAAATGAAAAACTCTTTTAAAGTTTAAATTTACTTTATTCCAAATTCAACTATTGTAATATTGAATACTCAATGGACAATAGATTAAAGTTCACATCAAAATCTTTAAACTGATTCTGTCTATTTGCCTTCTTCATCTAATTATTGTGATAAGCATTCTGATGAAAAATAAGTGAACCAATTCTACCAAAATTCTTCTTTTATAGACGTACTGCTCAAGAAATAAGAAAAATGACTAGTCTCAGAAATAAGGCACTATCACCTAAACTGGAAATCAAGAATCATCATCATCAATATACTTAGTGAGAAACATGTACAACATTGAGGGATTCTGTTGTGCAACTGCGGAACATTTATTCTGAATTCAAATTCAGGAAGAATAATCTACAATTTCTTTTATCAAGCTTAAAACTTTTTCAGTGATAACTGGCCAGCAACCACCCAATATTAGTTGGTAAATGGGTATTGTTATTCTTGGTTGGGAGGACAAAAGAAAAAAAATGCTCAAATGTCCATTGCTCAGCAACTGGCCAGGTTCTACATTAATTTCTGCTTTCTTTTTCCTTAAACTCTATTTTATCTTACCTTAAGGCTTATTTATAATTTTAGCTTTCATCGGATGGTACCAAACTGCTTTGAAAAGTGATCAAATTTAACATTTACTGTAAAGATAAACTTATTCTATTATTTGCTTACATTTTCTTCTTTCATCTTTAACTTTTTCAAGTATTGTGCAAGTTCATAAATGCATTATCTCAATTCATAATATGAGTCAAGTAAAATATTTTTGACTTCCTCAGTGCCTCAAATGAAAGTTAGATTTGATCTGTTAGAGAAACCTATATAGTAAAGTTAATCATAGATGACCAAATCTAATCTTCTGTACATACATGAATGGGTTATAAACCAAAAAATCAATACTCTTAGATGAATCTTTGAAATCCAATTTTGATGAAAGGAAACATTCATTATAGTATTCCATATATGGATAAAGAGCCCCAGTAATCCAAACAATACTTTGAGTACACTGATTAAAAAACACCCAGTCCCATAATATATATGAATGATTCAATATCATGTGATCTGACAAATGGGTCAAACTAATACTATAATAATAATATTAATAATAGTAATATGTAATTCTAAGGCAGTATACAACTTCCTTATACTGGTTCGTATATATTAAGTAGAGGGATTTGAACTCAGGATTTTTCAGTCTATTCATCCTCCATCTCAAGCAACCAATACACATGATTGCACACATGTGAAAAATATACATGATCCCCCAAATATGTATTTTGTGCAGAACCAATCAATGCTAGGTTTATATTAGGATAGAAATTCTCAAATTTTAATGGACAGGTTTCAATCTTCTCTCCCTTCCAACTATTCAACCCTCTATTTGATTGAAAACCTAATGATGGAACACTCAAAGCTCTATTGGATTTAATATTGTAGTCATATCTATGTAGACATTACATCAATTTAATCTCTTATTACCAAACCATTATGCATCCATATAAATAATAATAATAATAATAATAATAACAGCAGCAGCAGCAGCAATAACAACAACAACAACAACAATAACAATAATAATAATAATAATAATAATAATAATAATAATAATAATAATAATAATAATAATAATAATAATAATAATAATAATAATAATAATAATAATAATAATAATAATAATAATAATAATAACAATAATAATAATAATAATAATAATAATAAAAAACAACAACAACAACGACTTCAATTTCATAACTAACAAATTGTGGAAATTTGATTTATTTTCTAAATTTATTTAATTATCTAAATAACATTCTTAAATAAAGAAATAATCAAATGATTAATCTGTTAGTAAATTGAAGGTATTCAAGCATTTTAATGACAGATTAAACACTTAACACTTATATTCAGTTAATCTCACTGATTTTGATGACCTTTGCATTAGAGAATTTCACTTCATCTCTAAAGAAAGTCATAGAAAATTCAATAGTTTAAACAATTACCATCTACGTGCCTAAAAATATGGGATTTTGTTCGCACATGTGGAAAGATCGGCTTCATTCACATAGGTTCTAATACTATTTTTCAAGAAAGAGTTGGATCATAATATATAATCCTTAATCCCACTATCAAATGTTTTCCATTTCTTTGTTAAAAGAAACAGCAAGAGGCAACTAATTTACAATTGCTGAAGCTGTACATCGTATTGTTTTGGTTTACAAACTTTTCATTCTGGGTAAAAAGCATTGATTCAAAGAAATGTTAATCTTTGAATAAGTGTGAAAAGATACTCTTTTGTGTAGGATAATGGTAGGGGGGCTTTATATATAGATATGAGATAAAGTAAGTAATCTACAGTGGGACAAAAGCCTTTCCAATATCGCTCCTTAAACTGAAGAGTGAAGGAGAATGTTATTTCTTATAAGAATTAACAATTGCTAGACAATGAGAGTTTGAGCATTTGATTCAATTTTAATCCTGTATTAAATTTCCATTTATTAACCTTTATTGGATGGTCTTAGGTTGGCTATTATCTTGCTATATGAAGAAAAATCATGGGAATGATTAAAATCTGACAAGATTTTGTTCATCTAATTTAGATCAGAACAAGGCTACCTCTCATCAGTAACAATATCACATCATTCCACTTATACACCAATTTTAGGGATTTTTTTTCATGTGTGTTTATTTTAAATTTGTGTGGGAGAGGGGATGCTTTAAGTGTATCTAAAAAAGATCTCCATACAGTAGCACCATTCGATGCAAGCCAGAGTAATCAAGGGATACAGGAAGGTTTGTGCATAAAATTCCTATCTAGTGCCTACTCATTCAATATACCCAGACTAGCTTATTGTCTTCATGAGTGAGGAGTTTTAGATCTGAGAGCATTGCATCTACATCTTAGGATCTAAGGCATTCCCCAGCAACCACATTTTACCTTTTTGGTTAAATATAAAGCTTTGAATATGAAATAAAAAAAATACAATAATGTTTTCAATTGAAGCTTATTTTCTTATATAGTCATATAGATCTGAACTGAGTTCAGCACCTATACATTTGGTGTCTTTATTTCTTTAATAACCATACAATCACCACAGCCCTATTGATCAGGATTGGTATTAAACCACTAAACATCACACAATTACCATTCTTTATGCTTAAATAAGCTGTTAACATGGAGGCAAATCTTCCATACAGTAGCGCCACTCAGTGCAAGCCAGAGTAATCAGTGGATGCAGAAAGGTTTGTTCATAAAATCTGTAATTAGTGCTTACTCATCCTACATCCCCAGACTAGTTTCTAGCTCATGGCTTTTAACAGTGAGGAGCTTTGGATCTGAGAGCACTGCACTTAGATCTTAGGATCTAATGCAATCCTATATAACCAAATGAGCTTGAATTGAAAAAACATTATTATGTTTTCATTTTGGACTCAAAGCTTTATAGTTAGCTAAAAAGATAAAAGATGGCTGCTGGAGGGTTGAATTAGATTGTAAGATCTAGTTACAGTGCTATCAGATCCAAAGCTCTTCATTGATAAAAGTGACAAACAAGAAACTAGTCTGGTGATATTGGATGAGTATGCATTAGATAGGGATGTTATACACAAAGCTTCCTGCATTCCATTGATCACTCTGGTTTGCACTGAATAGTGCTATTGTATGGAGAGTTTTGCCTCTGTTTTAACAGTGTGTGTAAACACAAAGAATAGTGATCATGTGATGTTTAGTGATGGACAAATGATATTACATGTGGAAAAAAACATATGGACTTGAATTACTTTTCTTCAATTGAGATTTAAAGTTTATATCTGGGTTCAGAATAATCTCTAATCTTTTTTAAAAAAATGTATTTATCTTAAGTAATTGATATCAAACTTTTTAAGTGCAAAAATTTGATACTTGTAAATCAAAGCATAACCATATACATATAAACCTTATATATATATAAACTTAAATTAAAATGAAAATATAACCGAAAATGATGAGGAGGAGAGAAATGATATGAAATTATAACCAAAAAGATAAAAACAAATATGATAATGTACATCTCATTTAAATATATAATAGAAACTTATTGGAAAAAGACTAATTCAAGATTGATATTTTCTCTTCCATCCACTTGTT
Organism: Epiperipatus broadwayi; assembly: GCA_028023455.1. Taxonomy (NCBI): domain Eukaryota; kingdom Metazoa; phylum Onychophora; class Udeonychophora; order Euonychophora; family Peripatidae; genus Epiperipatus; species Epiperipatus broadwayi. Next base: position 717,222 of record JAQFVV010000231.1, read on the forward strand.
GTTTTCCAACTTGTTAGCATTTCTCCTTGCTACTATTCCATATGTTCTTTCATTACTCAAGATACACATTTGATAGAATGTTTTTCTGAGGTATTTCTACCAAACTGCAATATAGCTGGAATCACAAAATTCTATCCATAAATATGACTTGTATTATTTGACGAATGTGTATCAATAAAGTTAATCCTTTATTTTACCTTATACATGATTTATCAAAATTATCACGCAATAAATGATTTTGAGCGCCTTTAAGCATATTTAGACATCCTCATTATTTTATGTCAGAGCTTGATATCATTAAGAAACAAGAGTTACATAAGCCTCAGATTGTATGACCAAGATCTTTATAAAATAAAGTAAATTAAACCTATATATTAAGTAAACATTGCTGAAGTACATTGATAACAACACTCGATTGTGGTATGTATACATTAAAATATACTTGCATTCACAGGGTTCTAAATGTGAAGAATAAAAAAGATTGATATGTATTTTTAATATGACTGAATAACATTTTTGTAATAGAGAAATTTTAGAATAAATTATTTAGTTTTAAATCAATTTTGATCAAAATGTCGTTATCAAAACTCTAAACCAATTAAATTAATCTTATAGAAGGATCAAGTGGAAGGGGGGGGGGGATTTACATTCCGAAACAATCCGGAAGGGGATATGAATTGTCATATGCATTATAAGGTATGAGAAAAAAAAAAAAAAACTTCGTTAAAATAAAATAAAAGAAAAAAATAAGTAAAAAAGATTTTATTAAAATGATATGAGGAAATAACTGTATCCTGGCAAAACCGTCAGAATTTATAAATCGAATCCGATGCAATGAAACCCATCATTATTTCGCTGATGAAGATTGAGGAGAAATATGACCAAGAGGGGGTAATAAATAAATTATCTTTAATTCTGACAAACTGTCATTTGAAACGTTGGACAAAAACAATCACTTTTGGATTTCTTTTCTTTTTAAAAATAAATAATTTTATTTAAACATTTCAAAACAAAATAGCCAAATGTAATACTTAAAAGCGCTTTTGTTCTTGTCTTGATTGGTAAACAAAAACAAACATTAAAAACAAACTTAATACAAATCAGAATAATATTAAAATAATGATTAATTGACGTGTTAAATATGGAAAATGTGAAAAAAGAGAAATGTCAAATGTGTCGTGCGCTGGAGAATATAATCAAAAATATCCTGAAAAATCTAATCGAAAACAATTAAATGATGAATTATAATATTATTATACAATAATAAATAAATCGAAAGATTATTGCCCGGAAGTGACAGAGCTGGGCCACTATCCGCGGACCTAATCGAAAACAGTTAAGTAGAAGAATTAATTATATTACCATATAATAATAAATCGAAAGTTTATTGCTCTGAAGTGACAGAGCTGAGAAATTATCCATGAACTTTGAACTGTAGTCTGTCAATCTATCAATCCATTCAACTATACAGGGCAGTATTATCATTTATATGTGCACATGAAAAAAAAAAAGCTACAGCGAAAAGATAGTACCATGACTTGAAATTTGGACATCCCTCCCCTCTCAGAAAGCTGAAAATTATCCATGCAAGCATAGAATTGCTTTATTAATTCACTTAAGGTCAGAAAACGGATATCTGCTATTTTTAACTGAAACAAAAAAAAAAGCTGTGCCATATTTGTATAAGTCAAATGTATATCAATGCAACGAATGTAAAATAAGAATATGGCAGTAATACAAAAAATTAACCTTCACTATTAGCTAATCCATTTGCAGATGTCAAACACATGGTTTATCTTTATTTTCATCACTATATGTTCCTTTTTTTATGTATTCAAAGTGAGTAAAGTAATTTTTAAAAGACTATACATAAAAATAAGTTATGTTAAAAGAATAATGAAGACTGATAAAAATATTCATCGCTGATGATGCAATATTGATGGTGAACATTAGATGTCTAAATAATTTAAAGGGTAAAAGATATTGACATTAAACACAATATGAGCTTACCAAAGTATTTAGTAACAAGCAAAATATCAGATCTATGCAATTGTACAAGCAATTTAGTTTGAGTTCACTATCTTAAGAGTGTTTGTGAGATTACGAATTAAAGATGGCTGCTGAATGAATGAATGCATATAACTAAAACATGCTAATGATGAAGAGTATAAGTTAAAACTAGTCTTGAAATAATAGATGTGACAACACTAACAATTTGTTTCCACTGCTTAATCAAGTTTATAATGGATGACTGGAAGTAAAATGAAAGAAAATTACTAATCCTAAAAGCATATTTAAAAAACATAAGTTTGTATATTATAATTATATGTTGGACTATTTTCATCATCTAATGTTAATTGATAAATGTCTTTAGAAACATTAAAACTTCCTCTGACTTTCAAATATATTCACCTGTTAGTAATAAGAGCACACATTAGTATACAACACAGTGTATCCAGTAGTATTATTCTTCAGCTGTTTCAGGACTGACCAGTGGTAGTAATAGCATGGGAATCAAACTAATTGGTTAGAGCATCAACAAAATTTATTATTCACATGACCACTACAACTTATGCTCGTGTATAACTGTTGTTAAAGCAGGCAAAACTCACTCTACGCATTGCCACACACAGCAAGCTAGAGTAATCAATGGATCTCAGCGCAGTGCTCTCAGATCCAAGGCTCATTACTGATGAAGGCCACAAGCCAGAAACTAGTCTGGGGATATTGGATGAGTAGGCACTAGATGGGTATTCTATGCACAAGCCTTCTGGCATCCATTGATTACTCTCACTTGCTGTGTTTGGCAATGCGTATAGTGAGTTTTGCCTATTTTAATAACAAAATTTATTATTCACAAATTTAAAGCTCACTGATTCAATTCTCATGCTAATATTAACATTGGGAAGAACAACAATACCTGAAGAAAAGGAAAATAATACTGCTTGAAACACTGTATTATAAACAGGTGTGTTAGGCCAGTGACACCTGAAGAAGGGAAGAGAATTCTTTTATTCTCATTTGAAATGTTATGCTATATACTAACATGTGTGCTCCAACTAACTGGAGAATGAAAACTTTAAATAAAATATTTTTTTCATGTATCAAAGCATCGGCCGGGAAGCAAACCGGCAAACCCAGGACAACTGCTTGTAAGGTAGCTAGCTGTGCTCACCACTCGACCACCAATGCTTGACAACTTTAAATAAAATATTTTCCTGAAAGTTTGGGATGGTGGTACATTAGACGTGATAATACATTGGACTATTTCCATCATCTATCATTAACTGTTGAATGTCTAGAAAATTTTTAAATTTATTTACCCTTTTCTAATGCAAATAAACATCACGTGATCAGAGAGTTTTGCCTGTTGTAATGCAAATAACTTGTTAGTAATAACACACACAACTAGACAACACAAGTTAGTAATGACACATTTTTGAATCGTATTATTCTCCATTCTTCTTCGAGTGTTGCTAGCCTGATCAGCGATAATATTAACATAGGGAATATATCTTTGTGTGTTATTTACAAACAAGTTGTTTGTATTTGAAAAGTTTAAATAAAATTTAAAAAAATTTCTAGACATTCAACATTTAATAAGAGATGATGGAAATACTCCAGCATATTTTCACATCTGAAGTTAAACAAAGTTTGACTTTTCTAAAAGAACATTTAACAATTAGTATTTGGCGATTAAAAAAACCATCATCATAAATTTACAGACAAACAAATTAATATTTTAATTTGCAAAGTGCATATAGTTGACATCGGCTATCCATGACATCTGATTGGCTGTCAGTTAAGTGTTATAATGAGCACTAGAGATTTGGCAGTATCCTGATTTATTTCAATAGACAAACAAATTATGAATATTGTTAGTTTTTCTGTCTATCCACTTTTGATCAAAGTTTATATTTAAATAGCATTCATTTCAAAAAAGGTTATTGTTTTCTGAATTGTTTCTCAATCTACTTCCTTGTATCTTTTTAACTGTATTTATAACAACTCACTGAATATTGTCAGTATGATAAGTTCAAATCTTTGCGTCAACTGTCCTTACTACTATAATCCATTATTTATTGACATCATGTATACATATTTCCTCAAACAAAGACTTGATAGCTGGAATTTGGATCATGAAAAATTTTAGGATGAGATTTGTCTGAAAGCTTAATTACCATTCAATAAAAATATCTCATCAATTTGATTAATATATAAAATAAATACATATGTACATATGTATATGTTTAACAATTGACCGAAAAATAGTATGGTAAGGATATCAATTCTGGTACTAAAGTTGTGAATAGAGATGGAAGTTGATGTTCTCCATTCTTCATTTATATAAAATAGTTTTATGGGAGTCTACATTTTCATATAACATCGGCATTTTTTAACAAGTTGCAGACCATCTTCAGCTTAGTAAATAATCCAAACGTAGAAAGTAATTGAGAATATAGTCTCTTTACCGGAATATAGGTTGTGTTTCCTATGTAATAGAGAATTACTATCAAGTGCTAACTCTTGGTGGCAGTTACCACTGCCTGCCCATTTTACTATAATTTACTAAAACTGTAATGCCTCTCTCCATACAGTAGTGCCACCCAGTGCAAACCATAGTAATCAATGCATGCTAGAATGTTTGTGCATCAAAATCCCTATCTAGTGCATATTCATCCAATATCCCTGGACTAGTTTCTAGCTTATGGCTTCATCAGTGAGGAGTATTGGATCTGAGAACACTGCACTGAGATCTTTGGCTCCACAAGCTAGAAACAGGTCTGGGGATAAGATATTGATGCACCAACTTTCTAGCATTCATTAATTACTATGGTTTGTACTGGGTGGCATTACTGTATGGAGGGAGAAACTACTGTTTTCACAGTTTGTACAAGCATGTGAAATGAGGATTGTCTAATATTTTGGTGGTTTTATATAATTTATTCTAGCATCTTCATTTTAAAGGTAAATTATAAACTTTAATAAGCCACATGGCATAGTTTATTTTTTGAAAATATGTCAGTAAACTGATTATTTTAAATTCTTTTGTAAAAATTTTTATTTTGACTTGCTAAACATCTTAAGATCTAATAGACAGTAAATTATGTCATACCAAATTATTTCATATGCCTGCTTACAAATATAATAGAATGGAGATCTCTAAAATACACAGAAAATGACCTGGTATAAGATTTACATTACTGTAGCTACACAGAAAATGACCTGGTATAAGATTTACATTACTGTAGCTATAACCTGACTTTAAAACTTTTAAAGTTTTTTTTTTTTTTGAATTTCAGATTATTAGGTTACAAAGAATAAAATCGATCATTTAGTTCCAGTTTTAAATCTTAGTATTAACTGATGAAGGCAAAAAACAGAAACCTTCTTTGTGATTTTATAGCATTGTACCATCTGGTTTCCAAGGATTATTTTAGCTTACAACAAGTGGCTCTAAAGTAGGATAAAAATAACTGCTTTTAAAATTACTTCATTTATATAAAAAGTAATTTATAAAATGAATTAGTAATTCTGAGCTATGATAAAGACTACTAGTTAGCTGAACTATATCCAAGATAAAAAAAACTATGCACAAAAGTGAATTAATTTAATATACAAATACATGTTTTTCTTAGCTGGTAGATAAAAGTAAGAAAGAAAAAGAAATATTCCCACCATGTGGGTATTATTTAGTCTTCTGAGACATTTTAGTTCAGAAGACTTTAAGAATTTCTGTAAGTATTTACTTATATATCACAACTATATAAGCGCGTTATTTTATTTTTCACTTTATATAATCAACATGCTTAAAGTAGTGTTTCTAACAAGAATAAATGTTAAATTTGTCTTTGTAATGCAGTTTTAATTTGAAATTCAATGATTGAAAACCCCTTTTTTCCCCCTGTTTTTCAATGTTTCAGCAATTGAATGTTTTGTTCATAATCACAATATGTCCCGGAGTTTTCAGTAATCAAAATAGGTTTTAAGTGACACTTAAGTCAAACAGTGATCAAAATGTGTTGAATATTTAATGTTGCCCTGGGCTGACTCATGATTCACCATTGGAGATTTTTATTTGATGAAGCAAATAAATAAAATATATATAAAAAAAAATAGTTAAAAAAAAATGCCCACGTTATTGTCCCTTACTGATGTAAATGAAAGGGCAACGGCTCAAGTTTGCTTTCAGAAAGCTATTCCCTTCCAACACATACTCAAAAGTAAAGAGCTGGGAAAGACATGAGTGGACTACTAGTTTGAGTACTACTTACTGCTAATGGCCAGCTGAACCATAGACATTTTATTTTGATGAAAGTTTGAACAAATAGTAATTCCGAAAACATCAATCAAATCTATCTTAACACTTTATTGACTACATGTCAAAGTAATTTATAAAATAGCACTGTAATATTAAAACGAGTTAACAGACAATATACACATCATTCATAAATCTTACATACTACACTTCTTGTATTTATGTCAGTTTACACCACTCAGTATATAATACATATATAGAATTAAAGTAGATATTCGTTTTATGGTTTTAGAAATCTGCAAAAGTAAGAAGATACAGAATTATAATATACATATATGTACAAAATTTTAGACTGAATCAACTAAGCAATTGAGATCACAAATAACATGATCATCATCATTAATAGTTTTCACAACTTGCCATTTTTTATATATTTTATATTATCACATGGATATCCAGAGCGGGATCAAAAATCCTAATGAGGGATTGTTAAAGAACATTGTGGAGTAGTGGTTGTATTTGTGCACTCCATGCACATGATTTGGAAATTGATTCTGGTTAAATTGTTTTTCTTTCAGATTTTACACGTCCTTATGATTTTTTTCTTAACCCACAACAGCTACAGCTGGTATATGGGACAAGTTTAAATGTTCAAATGTATTAATTCAGCACATTTTTAAAAAACTGAATAGGTGTCTTAGTATCTTCCTAGACATATCCCTATTTTGCAAGAAGCACATTTGTTTGAATTTAACTCACATAGTATTAATTTTATGCCCCACTTTTTTTCTGAATTAGTGGTATCTCATACTGCTTGCAGTCTAAGTGGAAGTAAGTTTTTTTTTAGTTTTTTGCAAATTATTGCTATTTTTTCTATTTTGTTAGACAACTATTGCAATATCTAATGTAATTATTGTTTACAATAATAAAAAGAAAATTTATTGCATTTTCATAACTAGTATCAAGATAACATCAATTAATTCCATTTAGAAGCTATTTAAACAAAAGTAATTTTATTTCTTAATTTTTGTGATTTGATGGCTATACTTTTTACATTTTTTTATACAAATATTTTATTACATTTTCATTTACCATTGTCAAATTCCCTCCATTCACAACTTTGATGCCATCCATTTCAGATAAATACATTAATGATTATTACTAATCATTTTCTAAATTAGAGATTATCTCTAGCACAGATATAAACTTTAAACCCAAGTTAAAGATTAATATATCTGATTTTTAATTTTACACACACATGGAGTTATTCACCTTTCTCTATCCAGTAGGTAATATCTATATAGATATAATAAACACCTCCATACTTCCCCATTCTTTTTAAATTCATATAAATAAAGATATAATAAAAGACAACTGATCCCCAAGATGCATTTCATACTGAACCAGCACTCATCAGTTGGCCTGGATCACTATCTCTCATATATATCTCTATTATATGCAAAATATTTATCTAGAGTAAATTGTTACATTTTCATTTACCATTGTCAAATTCCCTCCACTCACAACTTTGATACCACCCATTTCAGATAAAATTATCTCTCTCTCTTTTCTGGATTTTAAATATTAATTATAATAAAATAAAAATAAAATTTGGAATGATAATTATATAAAACAAATATTTTTCTTAAGAGTGTATGAGATATCTCTTGTAGCATTTATTTGCTCATTAGGATAAAACAAAGAGAGAAATTGCTAAATTTACTCTTTGCATTAGATTAGCTATTTTCTTCAGCATTTTTTGTTGTTGAAAGATTCCAAAGAAGCTATTTCTTCATAGTATGTTATTTAGACTTTTATTTTTACTTATAATTTTTAGTAATACATCTTTATCATTAAAACATATGCTTCTTATCCATATATAACAATCTTTAACATCTTCCAATTTTTAATTTTAATACTTTTCGTCAGCTTGTTTAAGAACCAAAGACACCAGAATGTATGGGAGCTGAATTGAGTTCAGACCCATATGACTATATAAGCCATTGAGCTTAGATTGAAAATATTATTGTGTTTTCAATTTCATTCTCATAGTTTTGTAGTAAAGTAGAGTTAAAAGGTGGCTGCTGGAGGGTTGCATTAGATCCTAAGATCTAGGTGCAGTGCTCTCAGATCCAAGGCTCCTCACTGATGATGGCCACAAGCCCAAAACTAGTCTGGGGATATTGGATGAGTAGGCACTAGATAGGGATTTTATGCACAAGCCTTCTGGCATCCATTGATTACTCTGTTTGGCACAGGCTACTGTATGGAGAGTTTTGCCTTTGTTTTCTTATAAAACCTTCCTGTAAATTTCTTTCTCTAATTTATTTCTCTCTCTTTCAGACAACTCTGTTTTAAACATTTCCTTTTTCTCTTTCCCAGTGGTATGCAGTTTAATAATATCACTTTGGTAATTTTTCCTGAGACAGTACATGTACACACATTCTCAATTGCCTTACCCTAGTTTTCCTTTACTGCGGTGAGTTCAATAGGCATTATTTGTTAAATTAATTTATTATTTATCCATCCTTTCCATGACTTTCCTACAGATCTTCAAAAGTAATCCAAATTTGTAATCATTAATTCAATTTTTATTCTTTACTTCATTTCTGCAAAATAAGAATGAGTTCACACCAATTTCAAAATTAAGATATTTAATATTTTTAATCGATAAACATTATAAATCTTTTTTTTTTTTTAAAAAAGGAAGTAGATGTGTTAAATAATTTTTGAAAGTATAAACTATCTATGAATCACAAATTGTTGATAAAATCACTTTCAGTATATATATTTTGAAAGCAATTTTTTTTTTATGAAAACGAAATAATTTATTGCTTGGGTCTTCTAAGAAGTTTGAACATCTGAAATGAGGAACTTATATTTATTATTTATTGCTTTAAACTACATAGAATGAAAATAATTCTAAGTAGGGATAACTAACCCTGAGCTTCACGTATGTAAAATGTTATGTCGAAATAAAACAAATATAATTCATAGTAAATTGGGTTAAATTATCAAGAATAGATGTTTAATAAACATATGTCTATTTTTAAAATTTTCTATTTATAATTTAAGATTGGTAATTTTTCTCTGCAACATCTTGTATGTGGGCAAACGTTTTTATAACCGAGACTAAAACCGCATACACAGAAAATATGACTAAAGTCAATAAGGACAGTTTTTGGAATGATGTTTTTTAGACACCAGTGGTATTTCTAAATGAAACAGAAAGTCAAACAGAAGAGTGTCAAAGATCTATAAAAAATTTGGTACAATCTTGGATACAAGTTCCTAATTCCATTTTAGATGCCCTAAGGATTGTTAACATTTTAGAGAAAGATATATTCTAATAATATAAGGCTTTTATTTATTTATAATTTACACTTTACTCTTTAGTTTCACTTTTTAAGAAAAAAATACATATAAGAGCAACGCGCATAACATAAAAAAATTAATTTTGCATTTATTGAACTAAGTCTATAAAAAACGACAGTAAATTAAATGGAGCGTTACTTTATATTCATCCTTCTATAATACGTTTTCTTAATTAAATATTTTTTTAATAGAAAATCATTTATTGCAAAATAATTTTGTAATTTTTAAAAAAAAGTAAAACAAATGCTAAAAGAATAATTAGAAACATAATGTTAATAATATATTCAAACTTTTTTAATTAATATTCTCTTTTTTATTTTTTAATATATATTTTTCTACGATTTCGTTTTATGTAAAATTATTTTTTATTTCCCGTTCTTTTTTTTTCTTTTACAAAATGAAAATAACATTTATAAAAACTGACACAAAGCTAACGAAGATGGACATTCGTTTAAAATAAATATATAATTAACAAACTAATTCAGGTGTAAAACTCCAACTGATCTAATGAACATAAAAAGCAAATGAATGAATACAATTTTCAATTAACTAAAAACTAGCAGCGAGTACATTAATCACGAGTTACAAAAGGTCACGTATAGATATTGCCGAATCTTATTAAACGAGGTAATAGACGTTCATATTTTACGAAAGAAAAGACCGCAGGATGTACACATATTTTAAGTTCACAAATGTGGAAATTAAATTTAAAAATTATTATTAAAAATTCATTTTTAATTTGATGGTTTATGCAGGAGTATAATTATATATATATTGCTAACGACATGGAAATCACTTTATCTTAAGGTTTATGCAAATACGATGATATACAGAACAACACTGTAGTGACAAATTCTATGATCAACACATCAGTATCATAATACAACATTTACTTTCCTAAGCAATAGATCAATTAGACGTACTAGAAAATGTAATGACCTTGTATCAGTCAGTATAGAGAAATAACAGTTTGGATAATCGAAAATAAAACAAACCTTTAAAAGAGAACAAATATGCACAACTAACATTAAAAAAACAGAAATGGAACTAGACTGGAAGTGATGCTAAAACAGATGATATTATAAATGAGCAATTAAAATCCTAAAATCTTTTAGCAATCCTTATAATGTCTTCTAAAATATGTTGGAATATAACTCAGGTGACAAAATCACATAATAGATGGGTGGATATATGAATATTTTCTGAAAAGATGTGGAGAAAAGAAAACTAGATATGAAAAGGCTGAAATAAAGTAAAAGAAAGGGAGGACATGGATTGATAATGATCTTGAAAGATGCTCATGATGTGGAATTATGTCAGACCTTTGAGGTGGTAAAGATCTTGGTGGTAGTTATAACCCTGCTTAGCCATTTAATGAGACATCAAAATCCTTGCAGACATTGTCCAATCAGGTAAAGCATTAAAAGATTTGTGGATAGAGCAGACCAATCAAGCATTTGGATACATTAATTACATTATTGGAAGACAGTAGTAAGGAGTGGTTGCCAATTATCCCATTGACATATAAATGCAAAGTTACATTAATGCCATCCATACTGTCAAACAATAAAAGTATTTTATTTTCAACCCCTTTTTATTATTCTCAACAAAAAACATTCCTCTATATTTCATCAAATTGTTTGAAGTCTGTTCTATTAACTAAGACTCAAATCTAAAATTACGAACTACTAAAAGACATCTCTGAAAAATCTTTTAAAGACATGTTTCATTTTAATATTCAATTATTTGTATCAATCTATCCACATTTCCACATTTTTTGCTTCATCTTCTGCTAGCTGCTTGAGTAATAGATCAATATTTTATTTTAGTATTAAAACCATTATTCTATAATATGAATCAATAGTAAATTTGATTTATTAGAAATATAAATTTGAAAATAGTATTTGAACTTTGTAAGTATAAAAAAAATTCTGTAATGAAAACAATAACTTTTTTTCCTATTGTATGATTGCCATAATGCCACTGGTAAAAACAAAAATAAAGACATTTTCATTGAATCAACTTCATTTCTAAAACCCAGTTGAATTATTATGAAATCATCACAAAGTTATAAAATTTAAAACTGCATTTATGATTTGTAAAAGTATCACAAATTTTCTGTGCTGTAGCCTTTGGTAAAGCATTAGTGATCGTAATTTGGTTTTTACTGTTATGATAAAATTTCTTAACATTGTATTTTTAAAAATAAAACATATTCAAATAAAATGTAAATGTAATCATGGAAACATTTCTTTTTTAACTATCTGTTTTTTAATTCCAAGGTGAATTTGATCCAAAAGTCAAGAAATTCAATTGGCATCTTTAGCCCTTTATTGAAAGATTTTGCTAAAATTTATTTTTTCAAATTTCACATACTTTTTTCCTAATATTTTAATTCTAAAGAAATTCTGAAGGTGTCAGGATAATCAAAAAAGTGGGAATTTCAAAACTTAAAAATTTCCACAGTGATGGGTACTTATTGTATTCTTGGAGGTCATGAACTTTGCGATATTACTTCACAACAAAAATTCAAATGACTAAAAACTTGATTTTTTGGAAAGTTTATTATTATTTTTTGCATAATAATTATATTATAATGATTAGCAATCAAGAATATATTATTATATATTTATTTTTTAGAGACGTGTTTCATTTTTAAATATAAAAGATTACATTTTTCTGAGTAACTTTACTATGGAAATTGCAGTGGCGGTAAATACGACTAGTTTAAAAATTGTTGAAACTAACAGTCTGTTAAAAAATATAGAAATATCATAAAAATTAGTAAAAAATATTGAACTTTTAACCTTTTAACCACTAATTTTATTATTGGTTGTATCAGATAAAAATCAAATCTTTTAAATGGCCAACTCACAAACTGAAGACAAAGCCTATTGTTAAAACATATTCGCCTATAATATTAAATTCAACTCAGATACGTTTATATAAAGTATATTATTAATTTTTCAGGTTATGAAGAGAATGAAAGTTCTTTCAAAAATAAATTGCTATTTATTTATTCTAAAATATTCAATATCGGCAACATAAAAGCTATAATATAAACAAAAAGATCGACTTTTACGTTATAGAAAAGTAAATATTTCTTTTTACTACATCTTCAATATTTGTACTAAAATCTTCAATATTTTTCGAAAATAATTTTGTTTTTTTATTATTCTCTCTGAAAATACTTTTTAATTTCCATAAATATAATTTTATAATAATTTAAATCGTATTCGAAATGAAAATCTCAGCGTTTTTCTTTATTTTCTTTGATCAGGCAGTTTCTTTGTTCTTTCCAGCCAATCAGAATGTCTTTTTCAGCTGAGAGCATGCTAAGAACCAATCACAAATAATGTTCCTTCTTTGTTTAGGTTTAAATGCGTTTTTTTATATTTTTTACTTGTAAAATAAATCGGAAGATGGCACCATCTTACAGAACTTTTAAAAACGAATTCAATACGTGTTTAACGAATATTTTCGTATAAAAACTGGCTGAGTTAGAGTGATGTTAGATGTCGACAAGGAGCCTCATAAGAGGCGGGGAAAGAGTTAAAGAATAATTTGATAGATTTAGTAGATATTAATAATTATTCATTCAAATTTTCAAAACTTACATCAAACAAGGAAGACTTCATTTATTTTAAAAATTCAATCTGCTCCCGCCAAAGTTGAATAATGAAACAGTATTTTGTTTTGATTAAAATCTAATTTTAAAAATAATTCCAAAAATCAAATGTGATTTTTTTAGAACTTATTTAATATCTAGACAAAAATTTCTATCAAATATAATCAAATTTATTATAATCTGATATATAATAATGGAGTAATATTAAAATGAATGTTGAAAGCTTATAGTGAGAACAAAGAAAACTATCAGAGTATTGGAGGATTAATAATTACTATATAAATATTTTGTAATCATCACTAACAACAACAGAGCATGAGTTTACAAGCAGACATGCAATATCTTTTTCAAAGAATCCACCACTTAGCAGCATTGTTGGCTCATTTATAGCATTTTCTCTGTAAAATACAGATATCCTCACAATTTTAAAAACTAATAAATCAATAGATACTTTAATTTCAGTTTCTACTATCAAATGAATGCATTAGTGGAAAATAGTGTTAGAAAAAGCCACAAGGGGGCGAGAAAACCCATAAGCAATGACAACACATTCAAATACTCTGTAATTTCATGCAGCTGATAGACAGTTTACTAATTCTATGTCCGATTTCATCTATTACTTCACCATATACTTTAATATTCTGGTCATGGTATTTATTATTATTAATTTTTTCTGATTCATCATCATTAATTTTTATATTTTTCTGAAAAAATATCCATTAAAAATTACTATAGACTATTTACTATTAGTCTACTTTCTCACTTTCATCTGATAAATCGTGCAACATTTCTTGAAGCTATGAAACATTATTTGAAAAAAAAAAAACAACAACTACAAAATATAGAGAATTAAAATAATTTTCTTAGCATTGGTATATATGCCAACAAATTCAAAATTTATGACTACAAGAGACAATTTTTTTTAGAAAGCAAAACTCTTAGTAGTAACAAAAAGATAGGCCATATATTAAAGCAGCCCTATACAGTTCTATTTTTCAGATATTGTGGGAAAAATAATGAGTGGAATGGTAGGGATTGGAATATAAGAGCAATTTGGAATCCTTTTAAAAAACTGAAGATTTTACAAATGAGTTTAAAATCTTTCTCATATATCTGGTTCATAGATAACCAAGCCAACCATCTGATATTGCTTGTTAAATGGATATTTAAAGATTTCAAGATAAGAATTGGCCTCAGTTTCCATAGTTTGTTCATAAAAAATAAATAATAAAAGAAAATACAATTGTAATGAAAATGAGCATTAATCATTGGTAGTTGATCCATTTTACTGCCCAAAAAATGCCCCAAAAGACCTATTATAGGTTAATGGAGAAAACTTGTTTAGCTTCAGGATGCTTGTCAATTAATAGTAATTGATAATTTCCTGGCAACATCACAATGCAAAAATATCAGTTTATATATATATATATATATGTCATTATCATTATCAACTCATAAATGACAATGCAAAAATATCAGTTTATATATATATATATATATGTCATTATCATTATCAACTCATAAATGAGTATGACATTCTAATTGAAAATAAAGAAACAGACAAAAATATTTAAGTTAAGTGTTACAATGATTAAACAAATCAATTCATGAAACATGAATATGCTCACAGATATTACAACTAGTATTTTAGTCAGTTCATTTGAAAGCTTGGGTATTCTAAATTTTGAGTATACTAATTTGCAAAGAAAGATGATTTTTCTTAACTGGAATTGCCAATGTATTCTGTTTTTGTACAAATGCACACAATGAAAAAAATCAATATTGCATTTCTTAAGAGAATCTTTGAGATAATCTACACTTTGTATATAATGGAAATATGATTTTATTGTTATTTCCCTAAATATATTTATATATAAAAAAGAAACCCATGCTTATCAATATCAAACATCTTCAATCTGTTGTCAAGGCAACCTTCATAAGTAAAAGCTGGATTCTACCCGTTTTTCTTGTTTAAAATGTTATGACAATAGAGATTGGCACTTGGACTATAACAGATTGAGACCCTTATTCATAGAAATTTAAATAAACCCCATTAAACTGGAAATATAAAGTGTTTTGAAAATAGACTAATAAATGGCCACTTTTAATAGTTTGAAACTCTATTGCTATTTATTATTATTAAGATCAAAAAGCTGACTTTGCTCAAAGACAGATGCATCCTAAATATGAATATTTATAAAATAGAAATAATTGACTACCTTTAACTTTTTGTAATAAAAATTAGTAATTACATATTAATCTGGTGGTGAGATTTCATATACATATTAATTCAGCAATAATTTTCTAATCTTGTGCTTTTGGAAAATAACATCAATACAAGAGCTTTTGACAAACTTTATTAATCAATAAAAGATTTATTTGAAAAAATGTCGATCTATAATTTAATTTTTGGAAATGATACAAACATCTACAAACATGCATGTTTTTTGTGAGAAACTTCCACCATCTAAACTTATAAAGATTTTTTATTTTGCAAAATGGCCACCTAGAACTTTATTTAGTGGAAATGAAACAAACACACTTTTACATTTTTTCGCTAGAAATGATCCTCCAATAAATAAACATTTAACAAACTAAATTTACTACAAGGGGTAACCAAACCAATAAAAATAATATGCATATATTTAACCATGCAATTCTGTTCATTTAGAAAATTAATTAATTTCCTTTTTAGAAGATTAATACATTGTCAGGCTTAAACCTGCATTTATATATGTAATATATGCAGGATTCAAACTCAGACTTTCATACGACCCACTACTCTCAGTGCCATCTTATATTGCTGACCCACCTGATCACACACATGTTGAAAAGATAAATAATCACCAATATGCATATTTCATGCTAAAACAGCAATCATCAGTTGGTCTAGATTACTGTCCGCACACACATATATAATCAGTACTCAGCTTTATATTAAGACAGCCAATCCTCATACTTTAATGGACAGGCTTCAAACTACTTCAACCCACAACTCTTCAGCTTTCCATTTCATAGAAAATCTGATAATGGAATGTTCAAAGTCCGTGTTAGTGCCAAGGTTGTCATCCTACCCATGTTGACATTTTAGTCATACTGACCGCTCATGTACAGGAGAATAATCCATTTATACATACATATGTGAGGGATGGGCAGACCTTTTACATACTATTTATATAAATTAATACATTGTACAGGCTTAAACCTGCAGAACTGTGGTTTATTTAGTCTTTATATGCAATTTGTTTGTCAGGTGACTTTTGTCATGGACTAATATGTAATTACCTAAAAATATAATATAGATTTAAGGAATTATTTAATATATATATATATAAAATGGGATATAAAAGGATTTAATTTATAATGGGATATGGTGTTTGATTCTAATGTTTATATGCTAAACTCTTTCTGTATTCATGTGTTTATATAAATTTCATCTCTGAGGATGACTACTGGCGAGTCAAAACTATTAGATTAATCAAATTAAATACATTGCGTATTGTTATAGGGATAAAAAGGGAGGTGGATTTATTTATAAATTTTAATAATACATGAAAGAGATATACTTTATAAATGTAAATCACATGAAAGTACATCATGCTTATCAAAATCAAGAATCTTCAATCTGCTACTAAGACAATCTTTTATTTACGAAAAGAAGGCGGAGTATACCTTTTCTCTGGTATAAAATGGTAATGTGAACAATAAAGATTGGCACTTGGCCTGTAACAGATAAAGATTTTTAATTCATGGAAATTTTAATAAACATCATTAACCAAACAAACTTATATATTTGTGTGTCTATAGAAAAATGTACAAATCATTTTTAAATAGCCCTCTTTAGAACAAAATATTCTCAAATAGCCTGTCTTGGAAGAGAAGTAAAAGACAAAATGCTGTTCACCAGAATAAGAATAATTTTCCATTCTTATTTGATCCTTTAGGAAAGAATACTCAGATATATTTTCACTAACCAACATAAAATAGCTAGCTACGCTGGCTAGGAGACGATTACTGAAAAAATATTAAGCCTATAAAAATTGTTTTCAATATTTAAACCTAGTCATAATGTCTGAACCTACCCTAACATCTCTCTGAGGAGTACCAATGGTCAGAGGTTTGGGAAGGGGAGGTCCTGACAGAGATATTTTAAATGCTTGCTCTGGCTAAGCATTTATCACAAAGCTTGTTGAGGAATTTGCAATCCTCATTGATTATATCTTACAAGCTTAAGAGAATTGGGTAATGTGATCTATGACTTTTATTTTGATTATTTATAGTCATAGTGATGATTGGAGAATTTACTACGTTTTGCACCATGAGAGCCTTCAAAGTATATATATTATGTGCATTGGACATGAAAATATAATGTATGGGTTATGTATTTTATTTTAAAATGTAAATAATCAAATATTTTAATGCTCAGGAGTTCATAAAGTTCAAGTATGGAAAGTAATAGAGCTGGCCCATGACCATGTATAACTTAAACACCAGAGTCCACCAATCTACCATTAAACCAGACTATGCAGGATAATTATTCACTAAAGACAGATCATAATTAAAATAATACATATGTAAAATTAAAATTATTCCAAAATCAAAACTAAAACATAACCAAAGAAAATAAACTCTGTAACACAAGCATTTGTTTCACTGCTATAAACAGACATCTCAATCCAAAGGACTAAGACATAACAACAAATGTATACTAATGATTACCCATAATTTCCAATTACATCCCTCACATTTTTAATATTAAAAGAACTCTTAATATCAACAAATATATACTATTACCCACAATTCCCAATTACACACTACACATCCTTAATATTAAAAGAAGTCTTAACATCAACAAATGTATACTAAGTATTACCCACAATTCCCAATTACATCCCTCACATTCTCAATATTAAAAGAACTCTTAATATCAACAAATATATACTATTACCCACAATTCCCAATTACACCCTATACATCCTTAATATTAAAAGAAGTCTTAACATCAACAAATGTATACCTAGTATTACCCACAATTCCCAATTACATCCCTCACATTCTCAATATTAAAAGAACTCTTAATATCAACAAATATATACTATTACCCACAATTCCCAATTACATCCTACACATCCTTAATATTAAAAGAAGTCTTAACATCAACAAATGTATATTAAGTATTAACCACAATTCCCAATTACGTTCCACACACCCTTGATATTAAAAGAATTTACAAGATTTCTTTTAATATTAAGGGTGTTTGGGATGTCATTGAGACTTGTAGTTAATATTATGTAATTGTTGGTATGTTTTAGTCCTCCACACTTAAAAAATCTGCTTTTAACAGAAATTCGTTTAATATTAAGGATGTGTCCTTTGCACTTGAGATGTCCGCTTTTAGCTATGAAACCAATGGTTGTGTTATAGACTTTATTTTCTTTGGCAAGTCTGATTTTGCTTTCAATTTAGGGCAATTTTAATTATTTTATTATTTAGTTTTAGACTTTGATGTTTGTATATGACAGCTTGCACTGAGTGGCACACTGTATAGAGAGTTTTGTCTGTTATCATTTTTTTAAAATAATTTATATAAATATAAATATTAAAAAATAGTTTTTAATGTGTCAAATTAGGATACAAATATGAATTAATTAATGCTTAGATTGATAAATATTCATAATGAATTAAACATTTTTCATAATAATAAATATATAATTATACAATAATAAATTCATTATAATTTACAACAAGTAATTAATTAACTTTAATTGACAACTAAAAATGGAAACTAGTAGCTAAAATTAATTTTCAAACCATGGAATGCCATGTACAAGTCAATGAATATATATATAAAAGAAAAAGCAACAAATTTAAACAAAAGAGCTATTATAGATTTAATTTAAAAAATGGTTTGGCGTCAGGTATTATCAATTAGCAGTATTTGATAATTTATTGGTAACATCAAAGGTTAGATATTATTACTATTTACATGGATATTATCTCCTCACTTCTATCCTTTGTTATAATAACAATCCATGGCAATGTTTATTTCAATATATATATATATATATACTATATTGAAAAAAATCAATTATAGCAGAAAAAGAACTTCACAGTACTGATGATTTCAGTAGTGAACCAACAACCACTGTTTTCAGGATGTTTGGGAATCCCTTTTAAAAAATTAATTATTTATTATAATGTTATATTAGTACAAAAACAATCAATTATATAATAAACTGGAAGATTATACTAAATGCAAACACATATATAGTCATATTGAATAATAACTACTCTTTCCTATTGCATTGCCAAATATATACGATATAATACTAAATTGTCCAAGCACTTTACCACTGTTAAACAATGCTTCATTTACCACCTTTTTCTTCAGATGAGGATGAGAGATATAAAGTTCTGAAGAAGATTGCTGGGGCAATTGAAACTATAAACTGTAAGAAAATGGTGGTAAATAAGGCATTGGGTAGCAGTGGTAAAGTGCTTGGATAATTTAGTATTATATTGTATAATATATGGTAAATTGAAAATACTGTACATACAAAAAATGTAGATTTTTTAATAATATTTAGCTTTAACACTGCATAGCATGCTTTCAATAGATATTTACTATATCCTATTTATAGCATATAGTGGTGTGATTAAATATTTTTTTATATTAATGTTAAATTAACTGTTCATGCATTCAATTTTAATTTAAAATTTAAATTTATATATTTAAATAGGCCGTTTCTTTGAAATAGGTCCACTTGTTTCTTTTTTGTTAATAAAAAATGGTCACCAGCTATTGCCTACATTTCTTTAATCTTCTTCCTTCTATTCTCTTTCTCTGTACAAAACTATCTCTGCTTTTGTTAGCTTGAATCTATGACAGTTTTATACTCATGGTCTATAAATAGTGAAGTGTCCACTCTGTCTCTGAGGATTCTATTGTATAAATATTTATGCTGAGCAAATCTTGTTGACCAATTGGCCCTAGACTCCCCATAATATGTACCAAGGCAAGCTGATCGGCTGCATTTGATTCTACAGATCACTTGATGTGCTGATTCATTTGGTATAGCATCTTTAGAGTTATTGATTATTAGGTTAGGTGGTTAAGTAAATTACATATTGCATAAACAAATGGCAATCTCTGAACTCATTCCACAAATGAATTGCTATACGCTTACACATATTTATAGTTTTTAAACTTTTATTAGTGATGATCCATATTTATAATCAAAAAATTTGCATTTTTCTTACTACTTATGAGAATAATTAATTTTCTAACTTTACTTTTTATATTAAAGCAAATGAACTTTTTTTATTGTATATATTTTTATATGGCTTTATTTGTATTATGAAGACAGTCGATACAATTTGGTCTTTGTAATATCTCAACAGCTTCTCTGATCTTACATTGGATTGAGAGGCTGATCATGACGAATGCTGCTTTATTAATGTTCGGCCCTTCTAGTACTGATGTGATGATTGCTGATACCCACAAAAAACTTATAAATGCTACATGGAATCTCATAAACTCTATGAGTCTCAAGAGGGATTGAATTTTTAGGCTTGGTTAAAAATTTACTAATATACTGTCTTTACGCTGTAGCATTTTACATTACCTCTGATACTACCTGTGGTTCCTTTTATATCAGGAATACAAACCCTAATATTTGTTTTTCATTTTTAGTATTTTTACCTTTAAATAAGTCTCGATTTATAACCTTTCTATTATAACCATTTGCTAACAATATATTATTTATATGAGGGATTTCTTCTTCTAGATATGATCTATCTAAAATGTTAATTGCTCTGGTAAATAGTGTTTTGGCTACAGAAAAAATCTGCACTGGATAATAATGAGTAGAAAATTGGAGGTACTTGGCAGTATGTGTAATTTTTCTGAAAACTGAGAATGATAAAAAAAAAATTTTGTTTCTTGGCGACAAGAACATCAAGAGAGGAAAGTTTCCCATCAGATTCTATTTCCATTGTAAATGTAATATTTGGGTGAATATTATTTAAATGTGATAAAAAAATCTTCCACTTTATCCTTACCATGATGCCAGACGACAAATGTATCATCTATATATCTCAGCCAAACAAAAGGTTTTAAAAGTGCAGATTCTAAAGCATGAGTTTGTATATGTTCTATAAAGAAATCACTTATTACTCCTGAAGTAGGAGAATCCATATGAGTACCAACAGTTTGTTTATAATGTTGTTCATCATATATGAAATATGTATTTGAAAGACAATGTTTAGTCAAGTCAAAAATATAGTCAGGCAAATTGCATAATTGACAAATGATATTCAAAGCTAAGTCAACTGGAATATATGTAATTAAAGAAATGACATAGAAACTAACCATAATATCATATGCATTAACTTTATAATTTTTTAAAAGAGAAACAAAATATATTGAGTTTTTTTATATATGATTTACTAAATGGTCTTTTAGGTTTTATCAAATCAGTTAAAAATAAAGTTGAATTGTGAGTAGTTACTACTGGAGGAAGGTGGTATCTCTTTATGTATATTAAGCCCATAGAATTTTGGACAGATCCAAGATTTCTCATGAGGAGTAAATTTTTTTATGTTTTTTTTTTTCAATTGGTGATTTATGTATAAATATAAAGGATTTGAACTAGACTTTCAAGCAATCTTCAATTATCCACACTATCTCATACTACTGATACACATGACCACACACATGTAGAAAAGATGAATAATCACCAATATACTTATTTTGTGCTGAAACAGCATTCATCTGTTAGTCCAGATTATCATCTTCCACGCACACACCACACACACACACACATATATATATATAATCAGTTCTCAGTTTTATTAAGATAGCAAATCTTTATAATTTAATGAACAGGCTTCAATCTACTCCAACCTCTAACTCCTCAGCCATCCATACCATTGAAAATCTGATGATAGAATGCCCAAGTCCCATGCTGATGCCAATATTGTTGTTATGCCCATGTTGACCTCAAGTCACTCTGATCCCTCATGTATAGAACAGTATTCATTTAAATATGTATAAGAGGGATGGGAAGAATGCAGGCTTAATTTGTAAGATTTGAAATACAGGCATTCTTATACCTGGAACTTAATTGTAAATATAGAGGATGTGAACGCAGACTTTCAAGCAACCTTCAACTATCCACACTATCTCATACTACTGATACACATCACCACACACATCTAGAAAATATAAATAATCACCAATATATGTATTTTGTGCTGAACCAGCATTCAAAAGTTGGTCCAGATTATCATCTCACACACATATATAATAAAAAATAATAATATACAAAATATAATAATTATTGTAATATATTATTACAATTACATTCATTGTTATTTTTTATTGCAATATTTATTATAATCATAATACAATTTATCCAAACCATTTCAAACATTTTTTAGCAAAACGCTTTATTTGTACATACGGCTACATTTCGACTATCCTGCTGTCTTCTTCAGAGCCAGTTCATTTCTTAAAAATTACAAATTAAAATGAATTGGCTCTGAAGAAGACTGCAGGTGTATATATAAATAAAGAGTTTTGCTAAAAAGTGTTCCAAGTGGTTTGGATACATTGTATTTATAGAATATTAAAGCAAAATAAAGAAAAGTGTGATTTTGGTAATATTTACAAGCATAATGTAAAATGCGTCTTATTTACATACACACAAAATTATATATATATAAGAGAATCACTATTACATGATATCATTGAAATCAATGATAAAGACTTTAAAAATAAAAAAAATATTGCATGAATCTATTTATAGAAGGAGTTTTGGTCATTATTATGAAATGATTGTCAGAACTCGTGTCATGTAATATATGTGATGAGGCTAGGTTGCAGTTAAAACATTTGTGTTGTGAGACATCACTCTGTTTCATATTTAAACAGCATTAATATTAATCCACATTTATTACAAATATTATAGGCAATTATTAATATAAGTATAATTTAAATAAATAATAACACAACCTTCTATGCATTTTACGTAATATAAAAGCAATACTTTTATTAATCCACACTGTCTAAAATAGCTGACAGTTTCTACTGTCGAAATGCCTTCTTTAGATCTGTAGTATTATATATATATAATGTTTGACTGATTATCAATAAAACCCATATATTTGACATTTTATAGAATTTATTTAAAAAATCACTGAATACAGCTTTTTAAGTTAAAAGAAAGAAAGAAAGCAATTATAAAATAAGATACTGTAATCAATTGTTAGAGTTAATTTAAAAATATAAAACATTGATTTATAAAATTTTATATAATAAATTTAACTGTATTATTATTTTACTGACAAAAATAAATCTAAATTATCCGTATTTTTTTTTTCCATTTTTTTTTTAACATTTTAAATACAAAGAAGATTTAAATACATATCAAGCTTTTGAATTTTTTATTTTATTGAAAAAAAATTATATGAACAGTAACTGCATTAAAGAAAATGAAATGACCTTACTTTCCTGACACTGTGAGATATTTTGAAGAGCATACACATAAAAACGACTTATTGCCAAAAGCTATAAACAGTAAAAACTATTTAAAAAAACAGAAGAAATTTTAAAAGCAGTAGTATATAAAAAAAAATGCATCAAATTAAAAGTGAATATTAAATTAAGATTTGTAAGTGCAATTAAGTTGATGCTGCTGGCAATCTTAGTAGAAATGGTATTTTTCCACAATGGCCTTCCTTCTATTTGACTTTAGAGGTTTCTCCATGTCACTTCATTGTTTTGATGACCACCTATCCATTTTACTGCTTAACTGCTCTATATATTTATCATCAAACTTTTGAATTATTTTAACTTCTTTAATGAATGTTCAACTCCGATATAATCAAGTACCCATGGTATTTCTCTGCAGTGATCTTCCTTTTATTTGATTTTAGAGGTTTCTCTATGCCACTTTCATTGTTTTGATGACCATCTGTCCATCTTACTGCTTAACTACTCTTCATATATTATCATCAAACTTTGGGATTATTTTAACTTCTTTAATGAATGTCCAACTCTGATATAATCAGGTACCCATGGTATTTCTTCACAATGACCTTCCTAATATTTGATTTTAGAGGCTTCTCTATGCTGCTTTCATTGTTTTGATGACTATCTCTTCATCTTAATGCTGCACTGCTCTTCATATTTTATCTTCAAACTTTTGAGTTATTATAAACTTCTTAATAAATGTCCCACTCTGACATAATCAAGAACCCCTTTGTACTTTTTTAAAAGCTGTTTAATAGTGTAACAGTCAAAACATGTCTATCTCGCTAACACACTGTAGAATTTAAACCCGGGACATAGAACTCAACACTAGGAGAGTTACCTCCCAGAAATCTCAAGTTCGAATCCAAAGTCCAAACTCCACAATGCCCTCTATGTGATAACACACTTGATGCTACTAATAATATAATTTCATGCTGGTGCCGGTGATCAGGGAGAAAACAAAAGACTCTAAATCTAAAATAGCCCTAGGTTAATTTACCAATAACTTATAGATGTGCCAAAGATAAGTTTAATGGACTATGTAATTTATATTGCACCCCGAATAAATAGAGAAAAGGAAATAAATTTATAAATAAGATTTTATTAATTTGGTAATAAAATAATTTAGCGATATAAATTGGATAGTTATATAATAAACAAACAAGATGGCTGATACCTCGTACTTGGGTTCGTTTAGATAAAGTGTCTATAATATATTGATACGGTAGGCATATGCGAGTCACGTAAAGTCTAATAGAGTTTGAAATATTCTAAAACATTTATAACTGGAGATTTAAATGGAGATTGAGAGTCGCTCGCGAATAGATTATAAGATCGAGCTACACTGAACGGATTTGAAATTCATTTGAATAGAATTCTTTTAATAACTAAAGGAAAATATACGGTGGTGCTAGCGAGTATATGCTGAGGAGGGGTGCAGTTTATGAGTATGCAACTTTCAAGGATGGCAAAAGGTCTTGGCATTGGATAGGCATTCTGCCTTTTATTTGGGACGTCTCTAGCCCACTCACAGCTCAAGCCTGGCCCGCACCCAGGAGCTTCGTAACTGTGTGGACATACGCGAAATAATTCCCATGTGCCATTTTAGCACATGACTAGGAACCGTGGAGTAAAATATGGGGAAACAGATAAACGATGATGACCTTTGCCAACAGGAGGATTCCAGCACCCATGCATATTTACTAGCAACACAGCTTAATTTTCATAAGAATTAATAAAATAAAGAGCAATTCGTTAATTAAGGAACAGAAATAGCTCGATCTCGACTTTCATATTTGAATAGCCAGCAGACTCTCAACAAAACTTAAGATAAATAACTATTCATTTAACAAAATTTGATACGCAAAATATACTTTGAAACATATATATGAGATACTTTTAAATAGAAACGGTGGGAAGGGGGGGGGAATGCGTGTTTGCGGTTTATAAACTAAGATGGCAACCATGCATCATTTAGCTTCCCTACGTAACTCACATTAGTCTAAAGAAATTAATTATACATTTCATAATAACACATTGAAATTAAACATTTATAAATATAACAGAAGATCAACCCAAGCACAAATTCAGCATGCATTAGAAAAACATTTAAATAAATACATTTATAGAATATACAAAATTGTTAGCTTTAGCTCGAAGTTTTCCGAGATCTCGGGTTGATTTTAATTACCTTGTTCTTTTAACTGTGTCCATGGGAATTTCCAAACTTGTAGCAAAGTTCTTAAGTAAAATTATGAGTTTTCTTCGATTCATGGTTCCGCAGCAGCAGTTAGAAGATTTAAGGAGCAGCATATCATTGGGCTGGTTCAGTTGGATTTCATGATACGGTGACAGGACATCAGATTTTGACTGACGGACAGCCGAGGCACAGGATCCCGAGGAAAAACAGCGATTGCCCCGTTACCCCGAGATTCTGAGGTTAAACTATTTTACAACTGGATTTACTGTCACGATCAGGTAGCTTAGTTAATAACTCTGTCTAATCATCTAATTACAATCAATCAGCCCTATTTATATGCTCTCCTTGATTACCATCTAACCCTGCGGTGATGAAATCCATTCTTTAATTATTACACATTTGAAAAACATGGATTACATTTTCTAATTAAAATCTGTTCGTAAACACTGTTTTATCTCATCAAATCTACTGGCGCCAATATGATTAAAATTAGCTACTATTGTTCTTTCTCTACCCTCACTGATTTAAAAATGATGACATGTTTTTGAATAATATTTTACAACACTTTACATTTATCAAACACTATTTCTGAATTTAATTTCCAGAAACATTTCTCAGTGATATTATTTCTTAAAGACAAATAATTATAACGAAATAACATCACAAATAAATCGATTCAAAAACAACTTTTAAATAAAATATTTTGATATTCTTTTAAATATTATCGCAGTATGTGTGTAGATGAGAATATGTGACCTACTTTATTGTACAAGCATATATACGTAATATATACTCGACGGTTTGAAAATAAAAACCGTTTAAAAACAATTTTAATTATTATTAAACCCCGGGCACCCCATTATACATATAAATTTAGGCGGGATTTCGGTAAATATACCCAGTACACACACAATACGATGAAATTAGGGTTTTAAATAAGGCATGAGGGTAGGAAACAGGCAGGCAAGGCGAAACTAAGATTGGTAAGGCAAATCTTACTGTTTCAATAGTAATATTAGTGATTAAGCCAATGCACAAGTGCTTTAAAGATAAATTATAAATGAATACTCTCAATTTTTTCAAGACACGAGATATAGTATTTTAGAAAGAATGGAATGAATCCACGCATTCTTTCGACCCAAATGTTTATGCATGGGCAAATCTTAAGTGTGTGGAATTAAGAGCGTGAAGGTGTTACACGATCACTTTAAATTACATTTGTTATGTTTTGAACAAATGACACTTCCGAAATCTTTACAATTTATAAGCCATCATTCTTTAATTGAAATTAAACATATATAATGAGATAATATTTTATATAGCGCTATGTTTTTTATGTAATAGTAATATTAGCGATTAAGCCAATGCACATGCACTTTAAAGATAAATTATAAATGAATACTCTCAATTTTTTTTATAGACACAAGATATAGTATTTTAGAAAGAATGGAATGAATCCACCCATTCTTTCAACCCAAACAAACGTTTATGTATGAGCAAATCTTAAGTGTGTAGAATTAAGAGCTTTGTATATTGTAAAGACTTCGCAAGTGTCATTCGTTCAAAACATAAATGTAATTTAAAGTGATCGTGTAACACCTTCACGCTCTTAATTCCACACACTTAAGATGTTCTCATCCATAAAAGTTTGGGTCGAACGAATGGGTGGATTCATTCCATTCTTTCTAAAATACTATATCTCATGTCTAAAAAAACTGAGAGTATTAATTTATAATTTATCTTTAAAGCGCATGTGCATTGGCTTAATCGCTAATATTACTATTACATAAAACACATAGTGCTATGTAAAATAAAAGCTGCTTAAGTTATTTTCAAAACTCTTTGCAGCATGTTCGATGACTCATTTTAGATTTAGGTTTCTATAACTAAAGCAAACACCTATAAAACTGCTGCTAATAAAAAATACCCTTTTTTCTAATTGGCAGTAGATGAAGATTTGGCTGACATTTTAACGTTACCATCTGTGTAAAAAGTAATTAAATATCCACAACAAAGTTACATGAATGGATCATGGCCTAGCTATTTATAAAAAATCAAAAAAAATCTGACCTGCATTTTATCCCATGTCATATGAATGGGAACCATTGTTAACAGTAATGAAACATTTGTATGCCTAATACTTTGCTAAAGATGAATGCTTCAAGAAAGCCATAAAAAAGAATTACGACATAATTGTCTGTTTGAAAGATATCAGTGATCAGCGTAACTGTGGTCATTATCTTCTTTATCTTTAACTATAATAACTTCTCCACAATGGATATTTTTTTCATTTTCATCTATATGCATAATATTGCCAGTATAATTAAGACTATCAACTACCCTGAATTCACATTACCATTCATCCAGTCTACTACTTGCAGAAAATTAAAATTGTGTTACAAACAATTCTACAACATCTCTATGAATCCTTTAAAGATCCATTTGGCATTAAACAAATAAAAAATCAGGCTCAATTTTTTTGAAGAATATAGGAAATAGTATATATATTTTACATTCAAGGATAAAAGATTTTCTTAATAATCTGAGTCAGAGTTTTCCTACTGATGATTTGATGCACTGCTCTGTGTGATTTACTGCAGTGGTAGGCAGACCCTAAATTATGAGGCCCTTGGATCGATCCCAGGGCTTACACATCTGGCACTCAAACTTCTTACAAACTCTTGATTGCTGTTTGGTTTAACGTGGGTGGTAAAACAGCAGACCCCGGAGCTTAAAGCCAATTCTATTACTTCTGGTGCTCAAATTTCAAAACATCTCTCAAGCAACAAATCATTCGATTATTTACTTTTAATGATTGTTGGATGCTTCTTTGATACTTCTGTCCAGGTGGAATTTACTTGCCTATTGTAAATTAAAATTATTCAGAGTTTTCCACTTTTAAACCATGGAGGGAAAAAACAAAAACAAACAACCTATATTTTGTCTCTGGAACAATTGGATTTCTTTTTTATTGCCAAATTAAAATTTACTGATTTGTGCATGCCAAAAATTACAGCATTTCACACAGTTTCAAAGAATGTCAGTGTAGAGAGGTGGCAGAAAAGCTAAATGTTTCTGGATCAAGTAAACTAAAATATGGTGTGCAATTGAGAATGCTGAATATCACATGACTCTAAAACAGTTAATCATATGATTATATACTAGATATTTCTGACTTAATACAAGACCTTGTTTTAGTTTAGAAAAGCATTTGTGCATTTTTGAATTTTATTTTATCAAAAACAAACAAACTGTCAAGCGTTGTTAGCCGAGAGGTCAGTGCAGCAGACCTTGCAAGCAAGCAGTTGGTTGCAGACAGTTGTTGCAGGTTCGCCTCCCGGCTGATGCTATTACATATGGAAAAAAAAAACAGAGATTGATTAAATGTTAAAATTAAAGGATCCAGCAAAAAACTGCTACCACTCACATAATGTAGAATGCATAATGAGAGCATTTATGATCAGAGATGGTAAGAGTTCTAAATCCTAAGCATAAGTCATCTACAATGTATCAACGAACATGAGGAAAAATCATATTTGTTGGTTAATTTAATTAACAATTAAAAGATGGAATAATTTTAAACATATAAATGGTAAATTTTTCATGTGCCAGCAAACTTTAGTGCATATTATTTCTGACATGTGTGCCATAGTTTTACCATGACTGATTCTGATAAAATGTTGTTGTTAAATGTCATGATTAATATGAAAAAATTCTCATTGTGTTTCAATGTTTAGGTTTAAAGCTTCATGAAAATCTTTAAATTAATATATATATAATAAATAAAATATCCGTTAATTAAAAACAATATTGTAATTATAATTGAAATAATATTTTTAACGGTTTATAAACAATTACAAACAATCTTAAATTCTGCAGAAGTACTTTCGGTTACTTTCTAACCTGCTTCAACTGCCATTAAATTGAATTTAATGGCACTTGAGGCAGATTAGAAAGTAACCGAAAGTACTTCTGTGGATTTTAAGATTGTTTGTAATTGTTTATAAACCGTTATATATATATATATATATGACTATTACTTTTTTCTAAGCAATATATCTTAAATTATAAGTACTTCCTAATGTAAACAAGCAATCAGTTAATCTATCTACCCATCTAAATATCTATCTATGTATACATATAAAACAAAATAAAATGTCCGTGAATATTAATAATATAATAATGAAACTTGAATATATTCCAAATAACGTTACTTGTTTACCGTTATTTGGAATATATTCAAGTTTCTATGTATACATATCTATCCATCTACCTATATATCTGATTGTCTGATCTACCTATTTACCTACCAATTGATTTACCTACCAACCCACTCTTCCACACACCTACTTATTTAATTACTAGTTCTCTCCCTATCTATTTATCTACTTATCTACCTATCCATGCACCCACCCAACCCATGCACCTATCCACCCAATCACATTCCTACCTAGTTCTTATCTATCTATCTATCTATCTATCTATCTATCTATCTATCTATCTATCTATCTATCTATCTATCTATCTATCTATCTATCTATCTATCTATCTATCTATCTATCTATCTATCTATCTATCTATCTATCTATCTATCTATCTATCTATCTATCTATCTACTTATCTATCTGTCTATCTGTCTGTCTGTCTACCTACCTACCTACCTATCTACCTTCTTAAAACCCACCTACCTACCTACCTCTGTAATAATCCAGATTATCAAGATTATTGAAACTTCAATCTGTTGACAAGACAACTTCTATAAGTAAAATATTAATTTTTCACTCTGATCTTAGATGTTACTATAGAAAAGAAAGCTAACACTTGAACTCAAAACCAGGTATATCTAAGAAGAAATAGTAGCAATAGTAATAGTAGCAGCAGCAACTGCAACAATAACAATGATAATAATGATTTAGTAAATGTTTATACATTTAACAATGGAACATGTTTTATTCCAATCTTACATATATTTATTTTATTCAGCTAATTGCTTTTAATACTAAATGTATCATAGTCACAACTTTATACAACTAAAGTTTGTTAAATTCTCATTTTAAAGTTTGAAATTTTAAAAGTTTATTTACATTCTAATAACTGTAAAAAAAGGGATAGTTGCCATTTTGTGGAAAGAGGGGTGCTATGGTTTATTTATGGCATGCATACATTTGGCTTCAAACCATGCCTCCTTCACCTTTCTCTTTCTGTCATCTCTCTGAGAGCAAACAATGTGAGCCCTAGAGAGATCAAAGTTGTGGCCTGACTGTAGCTCATGATCCACAAATATTGATATGAGTGTGCACTGCCTGACTTATCCTAGTTGTAAAGGTAGTTATGGTGGGCTAATCTTGTTGATAGGTTAGCTCTGGTTTCTCCATAATAAGTCTTTAAGCAATTCAAATTTTTGCATGCAATTTTGTCCACTATTTGGTGTACAGACTCGGTAGTTTTATTATTATTATTATTATTATTATTATTATTATTATTATTATTATTATTATTATTATTATTATTATTATTATTATTATTATTATTATTATTATTATTATTATTATTATTATTATTATTATTATTATTATTATTATTATTATTATTATTATTATTATTATTATTATTATTATTATTATTATTATTATTATTATTATTATTATTATTATTATTATTATTATTATTATTATTATTATTATTATTATTATTATTATTATTATTATTATTATTATTATTATTATTATTATTATTATTATTATTATTATTATTATTATTATTATTATTATTATTATTATTATTATTATTATTATTATTATTATTATTATTATTATTATTATTATTATTATTATTATTATTATTATTATTATTATTATTATTATTATTATTATTATTATTATTATTATTATTATTTAACCTAACCCAGATTTCATTATCTTACAGTTACTACTAAACAAGTAAATATTAAAATATTTTGAAAAATAATTGATTATGCAAGATTATTAAAGCCATATATATGATGCAAAAAAGTCCTGAAAGATAGCTTCGACATTATATATATATATATATGATTAGAAGGGATTTGAACTCAGACATTCAAGCTCTATACAACTATCCACTCCATCTTATACAACCAATACACATGATTACATATATATATATATATATAAAACGATAAAATCTTTTATATATATATTTCATGCTGAACCAGCACTCATCAGTTGGTCCAGAACAACATCTCCCACACACATGTATTATCAGTAATCAGTTTATATTAAGATAGCAAATAAGTGCTGGTTCACCATGAAATATATATATTTACTGTGTATTTTTTTTTCTTTCTGATGAAAACCAGTTCTCTGGTTGAAATATAATATTATTTATTGGATTTATAAGTCTTTTTTTTTTTATATGTATTTCATTTGGTTAGTTTGTTATATATTAATATTTTGATATATATATATATATATCAATTAAATATTTTCTACTAAAATATATGGTTACAATATATATATATATATATATATATATATATATATATATATATATATATATATATATATATATATATATATATATATATATATATATTGGAGATAATTTATCTTTTTATATGTATGTAGTCATGTGCACTAGTTGTATAATAGGGGGTGGATAGATGAAGGGAGCTTAAAAGTCTGAGTTCAAATTCTTCTAATTACATGAAGTTTAGTGTAGACAATATATTTGTATTTAAATATTACATATTCAGCCTGAATTATGCCCAACACTCTTCTGTGTATTTAAATGGACATATTAAGATTCTATACCTGTGGGGTCAGAGGGACTGTGGTAAATTTGGGTATGACAATAATATTGGTATCACAAGGGTTTTGAGTACTCCATCATCAGATTTTCAGTGACATGGAGGATTGAAGAGCTAGAAAACGGAGAAGACTGAAGCCTGACCATTCAAGATTGAAGACTTGCTATCTCAATATAAACTGAGCACTGATTATATATGTGTGTAAGAGATGATGATTTGAAGCAACTGATGAATGCTGCTTAAGCATGAAATAGTATATAAAATATTATTTATCTTCTTCATATGTATTTAGTCATGTGTATGGATTGTATAAGATGGAATGGATAGATGTAGGGAGCTTGAAAGTGTGAGTTCAGATTCCTTCTACGATTGCATTATTAAGTATAGATAAGATAATTCTATTTAAATAATATATACATATATATTTACTTCTGACTTGCGAATGTTTTGTAAAGCCGGTGCTATAAGTAATTGATTTGCTTTCCAGTTGTTAACAACAAATGCAATAAGACAATGGCCATTGTTTATTGCATAAATTATTGAATGTTTTGACAACCAATTACTTAGATAGTAGCATTTCAAGAAAGAAATATCAAATGTTTAACACTGCAATTTTCTATTATTACTAATATATACAGTTTAAAAACACAAAACGAAATAAAGAAATCATCTATTTCAAGTAAAAAAACATCTACAAGACCTCCTTATAGTAGAACAATGAAGGTAGATTCCAATTCCAAAGTGATTGTTTACCTGAATGGTTTTCGTTCTTATTATAACTTCTATATAAGAAATAGTTGAATATCTCTTCTCCCATTATTCTCAAATGCACTAGATCAGGGGTGGCCGACAATTCGATCGTGATCCACCGGTCGATCGCAAAACCATTTTTGGACGATCGCGAGGCCAATCTCGCAAAAGCTGTCTGGTAAAGAGTGAAACAAATTAAGAGTCAAGATTTTCGAGTTTTTTTGTTATTTTTGTTTTTGTTCTATTTTTTTTTTCCAATTCTAGATAGGTGAAGTCCAATAAGTCGTATCATTATTGAAAAATAATATTTTTAATCTTAACTTAATGTAGCTAATATGAATTAATAAATATTGTTAATAATTACTCATGTTGCTTAAATTCCTCGGACATGAGTTTTTTTGGCCCGTTAAATAATTGTTATTTTTTACTAGGTAGATATATAAAAATAGTATGTATTTCACACCTCCCTCCACTTAAACTACGCCTATGACAACAAGTCGATCTCAAAACATTTAAAAAATAAAAAGTAGATCTTATGAACACAAAAGTTGGCCATCCCTGCACTATGTGTTTCATTGGGATGTTTTGGTTAGTTACTTGGGAAAAAAGTCTTAAACCTAAATTCCCAAGTTTTGCACAAATGAGTTTGAACTTCAGGGTATAAAGGGGCTTTATCTTGAACACAATAAGCTATAATTAAATATCTAAACTCGTGGATGCTTTAATTGCGGTTACCTAGCAACATCAAATACCATTCACTTTAAGTAGTTAGATTTATCCGATCATTTTTATTTGTTTACATATATATCCAGGTTTGTCCATTAACCTAATGCTATCCCCAAACGACCATTTCCTATAGCTACACTGGATGTGTATATATAAGGAGCATTTAGTTCACTACTCAAGACTGGCAGAAAAAAAAAGACATTCTAATGAGATAAAATAAAGCAGGGCATAAAGAAACAGTTGACAACTTTTTTTCGTTTTTTAAACGATTTTTTTAAACAAAACTTTTCTTTCTACTTCATTATACTTTTTTCTTTTAAAAATACTTTTTCTTCTACTGTTAATTCAAAAATTAAGTAAAAAATGACTGAAAATGAACACAATTTTCTAGATGTTTCATAAATGGAAAATAAGCATCTCAAAGCGTGTTCTCCGCTTGTTTACATTATAATATATAAACCTGGAATTGAAAATCAAATAGATGAGTTGAAGAGAAAAACTTTGAAATGTACAGCTTTGATGTCCTGGAACAGCTGGAGTATTGGAAACCTATAACCAGGGCCACTAATTGCCACTAGAACTTTCTTTAATATTTTGGAGAAAAGATGCTACTTACACTTTTATCAGTTTTTTTTTTTCTTTCAGTCTTTTTTAGAATTGAAGAATAAATTTAATCCTCTATGTACTAGAGCTTACTACTCTGACAATGCTTAAGGAGTAAAAATAGTATCTGGCAAATAATTATTATTCTGAATAACTTCATAATCGGAGCAGCCAATCATAAACCAATATGGCCCAAAATTAAGACAAAAAGATAACAACATCAGATAAAAAGAAAACAACAACAATAATGATGATGATGATGACAATAATAATAGCAATAATTCAAATTCAGTTGGTTCACGGTAAAAAAACTATAGCATTAAGCCAATTACAGAATGACACCAAAATTAATATACAATAATATAAATAAGTAAGTAAATATATCAAATTGTGACTATGTCTATATGCTATACTTCCTTGTAAGAATCTAACATAAAATATTATCATTGGTAAAATTTTGATTTTGGAGCATGAGCCATGAATTCAATCTCTCTAAAGCAGACATTATACGCAATGAGAGAGATGTTAGAAAGAGAAAAGTGAAAGAGTTCATGGATTATAGCCAAAGACAAGCACACATTAAATTTAAAAAAAGCCACCATCCCTGTATTCAAAAAATGGTCTCTATAACATCTTTTACATATATTTGAATATAAATAAAACAACAAAATCAATTCTATGCAAATCCTATAAACAATAAACAAGATGAGCTTTGAGCAAAATTAATTGTATAAAACTATGACTATAATACTAATAGTATTGAAAGCATTAAGCTCAGTAAAAATATTAAAAACAAAGAAAAGTTCTGTTTTTAAATAGACAAACGTTTATTAATTTATTATAAAAATTAGACAAATAAAACAAAGAAGAGGATTTTAATTTCTTAGAGAGACAAACCTTAATGTAAAATAGATTAGATGTGTGTGTCTGATGAAACAATTATTAATAGTAATATCTGAGATTTTAAAATAATTTTCCGAATGACAAGGTTATATAAGAATTCAAGATGTCTGATCTTTCTTGTAATTGAAAGTGATAGATTATCGTTGTTAAACTTAATTCATTTAAAAAAGAATAATCACAAACTAATTGAATTCTAATAATATCTTACTCATTTGGAGCTTGGGTTCCAAACAACAGATCCATGTTCCATAGTATGCAGAATCAAAGAGAGAGACAATACCAAATTATATTAAACCGTTAGTATAGCACACAAGTTAGTATATGCATATGGTTCTGAGAGTTTTTATTCTTCTTTCTTTTTCAGGTGTTTCTGGCTTGACCAGTGACAGTACTAGCATGGGAATTGAACTAGGATCCTTAGATTCTTGAATATTGGATTTTGAGGTAACACTCTAATCAAGTGAATCATAAATTGTCTACCATGCCTTAGAATTACACCCATAATTTTAAAAGCTTTATTTAGCATAATTTCAATGTGATGGAAAGTAACCCATTGCTAATAAATATAATATCAAGGTCTTTCTGAATATCAATCAAATTTGCTTTATGGTCTTCAACATAATAAGGACAGTTACAAAATTTCAGATTTTTTGAAATGTGAACAGTTAAACATAATTATCTTATTATTTCACAAAATTATTAATATCTTTTGTAAAAGAATTCAATCAGTGATTGTGTTAATATTCCTAAATATTTTATAATCATGTGCATGGCATAAAAGCTGTGAATTTTTCCAAATTTAATTCCAAATTATCTTTGTCAATGTCATATAATAATAAAACTGCAATATTACCTTGAAGTTCTTTTAGAGACAATAGTATGGATTAAAAGACTTGCTATTAAATTTTATTACAACAATATTTCTCTAATAAAAGTTCCAAACCATTTAATCAAATTAAGAGAAACTCTAATTTTTACATTTTATGAAGCAACATGGTATGATCCACTTTACCAAATGCTTTGGATAAATCAAAATAGATAACATATAGACAACATTGATTCTCAAAGATGTTAGCAATATGATCAAATATTGTTAGAAGAATAGTTTTGATTGATATCTGTTAAATAAAAAAACTATGTTGCATAGGAGTTAATTGTTTTATAAAAATATCTTTCATATATGTTTGCAACTGTATGAAACACTGAAATAGATCTGTAATTATTAATGTTATCCTCTTGAATCATTTTTAAATACTGGTACAACTTTGGCAAGTTTAAGGAAGTTGGGGAAAATAGAATTTTAATAGGGCAATTAAAAATGTAACACAAATGAGTAACAATTCCATATATTCCTTATAAATAAAGAAAAGTAGATTATATCACAATTGAAACTATCTATATTCAGAAGATAATTGAGATTTTCAAGATAATTAAGAAAAGTATATTGAAAAATTATCAGCACTTAAAGAGAAGCTGTAATCCATATAAGACTTTCTTGTATTTTTTAAAACATATTTTTGAATAAGATCTGAGTCCAAATATATTCTTATCAAAAAATAAATATTTCACACAATTTTTGCAAAAATAATCATAAATATATAATCAAACTGCCAATATATATTACTAATCCATCTATCAGAATTTTATTATTAAATTTTTATTTTTTGACCATGTAGCTTTATAATAAAATAAATTCTAACAATAATCAAATTTGCTCTGTTACAATATATATACATTTATTTGACCACCTCCATCCTACCTACTGTTTACTTTAGTAATTAATAGAAGCCAGATGATAGGGCTTAATAAATCTCCATTCTGTATTTTCCTAGTCAATATCTCTGGACTAGTTTCAAGCATATAACTTTCATCAGTAAGGCAGTTTAGATCTTGGAACAGTATATCTGGTTCTTTAGGACCTGATGCACTTTCTCTGGAGTAGAAAAGCATAGGACAGGCATTGGTGAAAGAAAATGTATGCCACAATATGTAAGCATAATCTAAAGTCAGATTATTAGAGTGGACAGCTCATGAGCTAAAATTTAATATCTAACCAGAAAGTGACATTTTTTAAGGTAGCTTGACATTTTTTTCACTGCATAATCTATAGTTTAATAAGTGTTCTATTTTTAGAAAGTCAAAGAACTCATCATAACAAATGACTAGTCTGAAAAGTTTGTTTAAAAATATTTTGTATGTGTGCATATATCTAGATATATGTAAATCATATGAAAGCATTCAACACTTATTAATACCAACAAGCTTTTGCTGTCAGGGCAATCTTTTATTTATAAAATACCTATTGGCCCCTTAAATATTGCCTTGACAACAGATTGAAGAATCTTGGTGTTAGTAAGTATTTATTACTTTCATATAATTTGCATTAATAAACCAATGTACCTTATATATATATATATATATATATA
This sequence comes from Epiperipatus broadwayi, assembly GCA_028023455.1. Lineage (NCBI taxonomy): Eukaryota > Metazoa > Onychophora > Udeonychophora > Euonychophora > Peripatidae > Epiperipatus > Epiperipatus broadwayi. Next base: position 755,413 of record JAQFVV010000231.1, read on the forward strand.
TATATATATATATATATAATCATATATATATATATATATATATATATATAATATTTGATTGAATATAAATATAATTCATATATACTTGGAGTTGTAATTATATAAAAAACTTAAAACACAGACTTTCAAGCACCCTTCAGTTAACTGCTCTATCTCATAACTGATACACATGATCATACAGATGTGAAAAAGATAAATGATTTCCAATATGTTTATTTTGTGCTGAAACCAGCAGTCATCAGTTGGTCCAAGTCATCATCTCTCACACACATATATATAAACAATGATCCATTTATATTAAGATAGCTAACTGAAAACTGATTATACATATATGTGTCAGAGATGATGATCTGGACCAACTGATGAGTGCTGGTTCAGCATATGAAATATATATATATATATATATATATATATATATATATATATATATATAACTACAACCATAGAATACTGTTTTAAATATATATGTATGAATTACAAGCATAAAGCTAAACTAGTCAATATAAAATCAAAACTACCCCAAATCTAAAATTAAACCAGACCAGAATAAAAATAATATTAAAACACAACCTAAGGTTTCACTGCTACAAGCAGACTTCTCAAGTGTAAAGAAATAATAAAAAAACACAACTTATATATACTATTAAAAACTACCACAAATCCAATCACTTCCCATCCACCCTTAATATTAAAAGAACTCTTAAATAAGTTAATTGCTTCAGAATCATAAATTTTCAATAATAAAGACTCTTTAATTCTTCTTTTGATTTCATTTCTCTCAAAGAAGACAACCTTAGCTTCATCAAAATCAATAGTGTGGCCTGTATCTTTTTCATGGACATACAAAGCAGAACTAAGATATCTATTTTTAACTCTACTTTTATGAACCTTTACTCTTTCATTTAAACTCAAACTACTCTGACCTATGTAAACCTTCTTACAAAATAAACAAAGAATAAAATATACCACACCAGGAATAGTCTTTCTATCAAAAACTTCCTTTGTATTATTCAATAAATTATTCAATGTAACACCCCTTTTCCAAGCAATTTTCTTATTTCCAAACAATTTACTATTTCTACACACAATTTTATAAGAAGACAATTTAAATGGCAAAGAAATAAAATCATATTTTTCTTTAACCTTTACATCCTTACAAATATTACTATTAAATAAAATACTTTTAACAAATTTATCAGAGTATCCAACACTTAAATAATCTTTATAAAATTGATATTTCTGAAACAAAGCTACCCCCCTAGAATTATTTAATTTAATATTCCTATGACAATAATTCCTTAAAGCAGCTACTTTATGAGATACAGACTGATAGCTATCAGGTTTAATTATAGATCTTAATTCTTTACTTTTAACTAAATGACTGCACAATAAACAATTAGTTTCTATATTTCTAATCACCAAAAGATCTAAAAATTTTAACTTACCAAAATCTAACCCCCCTCCTTCTAACACAAATTTTATAGAAGGATCAAAACAATTAAACTCATTTTATTTGTTTATTTGTTGTTGAGAATGGTAAATTGAAGGAATTTGTAAATGAGTTTAATTGTTTTGATCCTTCTATAAAATTTGTGTTAGAAGGAGGGGGGTTAGATTTTGGTAAGTTAAAATTTTTAGATCTTTTGGTGATTAGAAATATAGAAACTAATTGTTTATTGTGCAGTCATTTAGTTAAAAGTAAAGAATTAAGATCTATAATTAAACCTGATAGCTATCAGTCTGTATCTCATAAAGTAGCTGCTTTAAGGAATTATTGTCATAGGAATATTAAATTAAATAATTCTAGGGGGGTAGCTTTGTTTCAGAAATATCAATTTTATAAAGATTATTTAAGTGTTGGATACTCTGATAAATTTGTTAAAAGTATTTTATTTAATAGTAATATTTGTAAGGATGTAAAGGTTAAAGAAAAATATGATTTTATTTCTTTGCCATTTAAATTGTCTTCTTATAAAATTGTGTGTAGAAATAGTAAATTGTTTGGAAATAAAAAAATTGCTTGGAAAAGGGGTGTTACATTGAATAATTTATTGAATAATACAAAGGAAGTTTTTGATAGAAAGACTATTCCTGGTGTGGTATGTTTTATTCCTTGTTTATTTTGTAAGAAGGTTTACATAGGTCAGAGTAGTTTGAGTTTAAATGAAAGAGTAAAGGTTCATAAAAGTAGAGTTAAAAATAGATATCTTAGTTCTGCTTTGTATGTCCATGAAAAAGATACAGGCTACACTATTGATTTTGATGAAGCTAAGGTTGTCTTCTTTGAGAGAAATGAAATCAAAAGAAGAATTAAAGAGTCTTTATTATTGAAAATTTATGATTCTGAAGCAATTAACTTATTTAAGAGTTCTTTTAATATTAAGGGTGGATGGGAAGTGAATGGATTTGTGGGTAGTTTTTAATAGTATATATAAGTTGTGTTTTTTTTTTATTTCTTTACACTTGAGAAGTCTGCTTGTAGCAGTGAAACCTTAGGTTGTGTTTTAATATTATTTTTATTCTGGTCTGGTTTAATTTTAGATTTGGGGTAGTTTTGATTTGATATATATATATATATATATATATAACTACAACCATTGAATACTGTTTTAAATATATTTGTTTGAATTATATATATATAATATACAAATCAATATATATATCAAAATACAGTACAATTTTTATAAATTATATTATTTTAGAAGTACTTTCGACTATACATTTTGTAGTCTTTATCAACTATATAACATTGAATAATCAAAATGAGACAACCTTTAACAATACCCATAGTTCAATTCAGATTTCCCACAATTCTGTTAACTTAACATTTGATGACTGGCAATTCATTAACATTTGACGATTTCTTGAAATCAACATAGCCTCTTTTATTTTACGTTTATTATGACAACGTTCAATTTGAATAATTTTCATATTTTTATAATCAAATTTAAATCCATATTATAAAAATATGAAAATTATTCAAATTGAACGTTGTCATAATAAACGTAAAATAAAAGAGGCTATGTTGATTTCAAGAAATCGTCAAATGTTAATGAATTGCCAGTCATCAAATGTTAAGTTAACAGAATTGTGGGAAATCTGAATTGAACTATGGGTATTGTTAAAGGTTGTCTCATTTTGATTATTCAATGTTATATAGTTGATAAAGACTACAAAATGTATAGTCGAAAGTACTTCTAAAATAATATAATTTATATAAATTGTACTGTATTTTGATATATATATATTGATTTGTATATTACATATATTGTGAAACGAATACAGATATCAAACTTTATTTATTACATATATATATATATATTGGAGATCATTTACCTTTTTTTACATGTATGTAGTCATGGGTATTGGTTGTATAAGATAGAGCAGATGGCTGAAGAGAGCTTGAAAGACCATATTCAAGTCCCTTATATATATATATATATATACAATTAATTAGTTATTATAAATAAGATATCATCAAAGTTTTTATGCTTAAACAAATCAGCAGAATATTAGCAATATGTAGTCATGGTATTAATACAACTAGTGCATAAATGGAATTACTGCCTAATTATAGTGTTGCCTTGACAGCAGATTGTTGGTCTTATATTTGTTTGTTTAAGCATAAGGATTATATAATGTAATTTATATATATATATATTATAACGATCCAAAACAATAGTGGAGACAGCAATCTACGTATCTGCAACTACCAGGGCGCCATCTAGGCATTTAGGCAGATACGCGCTGTTAAGATTCCACTTTATTTTATATTTTGGTCATTAGCCCATTGTCACTAGCTCAGTGAGTAGCAGAGATAATAAAATATAAATTTTATATCTTAAATATAAAAGAATAAAAGCTACTGCCAGAAATTAATATATAAAAATATTTATTTACGCACATATAAAATAACATTTAAATTTTGAGGAATAAATTCAACATTTTAGATTTTTCTATTAATCTTTAGTTTTACATTTAAGTAAATTACAACCATGAGTTTAATATTTATTTAATGAGTCGAGTATGAATAGACTACATAGATCTGCATTTGAAAAGAAAATATTCTTCCCTGATTTAACCTTAGGCAACAAATTTCGCAATCAAACCGGCGCCAATCCATCTGATACATTTATGTATTCAATGTAGCATGAAAATACGACAACACAAAATACTATACTGTCAGGAATGTACATCTGAACAGCAAGTAGAATTAGAGAAAAAATTGTCTCTCTACCAACCAGGAATGCTACATCTGTTGGCGAGTAGAACAATAAACATAAAACTCCATAGGAATGAACTGCGGTCCTTTGCCATCTTACAAACCCATCCATAGGCAAACAGAAGGTGTGTGGTGTATATATATAATCCTGCCCATAGCGAATCTCATACTACATCTACAATTTCACAAATATATCCAATCCATTGAACCAATTCAACTACGAAATGAATAACCTAAGATTACCCTCCCTTAATATAACTTTACAAAACAATATAGCCATTCATGCCCGACTTAAATTTAACATTTAAATATGTTTGCACAGATTATTTTTATACAATTTGTTTTATAATGTTGAGTATAGATCGGCTGCATAGATTCCATGGTCAAAAACATTCCAAATTAAACACAACCGATCAAAATACAGTCAATCGATAACGTCAATTGCTGAGGGAATACAGGAGACCCTTTGGTGTTCATCATAAAACACCGCAGTGACATCCTTGCCCTATATATTCTAATCGACTGTGAAAACCACAACATAATCAACCACTAACGAATCTATGCAATGTCTATACCCAACTTAAATGTAATGCATTTAATAATTTCTACAATAAATATTACTACAAATAAAAATAATAAAATGGAAATGATTTTAGCAAAACTTAACTATATAAATTTAAACAATCAATTATTAATTTGAAAATCAAATAAGAGTTCATTTTAAAATTTAAATTAGCTGAATCTTTAAAAAAAACAATGACGAAAGTTCTTAATTACTTTTTTTTGTTGTTGTTAATTTGTAAAGTTCATAGCTCACGGTAGAAGAGTCCAGGTTTCTGCTTTTAATTCCCGCGATGCCTCCATTGGAAGATAATGTTCTGGAAATGGCAATAGCTGGTTCAAGGTATCACAGTCCTTTCATTTATTTTATTTTTAAAATAGAGAGTGTGGTATGTGCGTCCTACCACATCTCTCAAACACAAAACGCTGGAACTGTCAGAAAAAACTGTATTTCCCTTTTTATATTATCCACACAGATTCAATCAACAAAATGTCACTAATCCATCACTTTCATTAGGGTCTGAGCCAAGGCTTAGTGCTTCCATTGGTCAAGCTAATTTCTCTTTATTTTCTTATCTATCTTTCATCAGATCATTTTAATTATACAATAGCCCAAAGGCCAGTTTGGTTTTCAATAATTCATAAACAATCATTTCCATTTACAGATTACATTAATTAATACCTGTTTTTATTTTTAAATCTTGTACTTTTTTATAAAAAAGTACGTTCAAATACTTATTTGTTTTTTTTTTAAAAATATTTTTAAAGTTTGGCCTCTGTGCGAATGTATATACGTTTAACAAACATTTTAATTTTAGCGTTTAGTTTTTTACTTTTATTTGCGAACTTTTAAGTTTTTATTTTAAATTAATGTAACGACATATTTATATATCATTACAATATATATATATATATATTTAAAATATGTAAGGCATGTAATTTAGCTTTAACTACACAATTTGATAAAGTTTAAAACATACTCTTCTTTAGCTCTGTAAAAGATTAAGTTCACTTTTCTATTGCTTACTATATATAATAGAAAATTACTATAATAGAGTATTTAGAGAGGATTTGAACTCAGACTTTCAAGCTTCCTTAGGTCATACACTCTATCTTATACAACCAATATATGTAACCACATACAAGTGAAAAAAGATAAAGATCTCCAATATACATATTTTATGCTGAATTAGCACTCATCAATTGGTCCAGATCATCATCTCCCACTGTATAGGTTGTATATGATTATAAAATTTTATTCAATGATTATTTTGTTTTATTTATTTATTATTGTTATTTCTATTATAAAACCATAGATGTTATTCTGTATGTAATAATACATTAATGTTAAAACATATATTTAACACTGAAAAGAACATAAAATTATTTTTTAAAAATATAAATACATAAATGGAAATCATTCTTAAAAATCATGTTTCAACTTTAGAAATATAGAAAAAGAGTAATAAACAAAAATATATAATCAGAACTGTAATTATTATGAATATTAATAAAAATACTTCACAAATAAAATTATAACCTATATTTTTATGTTGGACTATTTCCATCATCTAATATGAGTATTGGATGTCTTTAGAAAAAATTAACTTTATTTAAATATTTCAAATACATTCAACTGTTAGTAATAGCATATCAAACAGGTTAGTAAAATGTGTAACATTTCAAGAGTATTGAATTTTAAGGTGCTCAAAAATCTAAGGGGTCCAGGTTCAAATCCCATGCTAGTACTGTCACAGGTCAGGCCAGCAACACCTGAAGAAGTGGGGATAATAATACCTCTTGAAATGTGCATATACTAACCTGTTTGATGTGCTATTACTAACAGTTACCTGTATTTTGAATATTTAAATAAAGTTAATTTTTTCTAGACATTCAATACTCATATTAGATGATGGAAATAGTCCAGTATAAAAATACAAGTAAAACACCATCATCACAAACATCAGAAATTATAATCTATTTTAATTACATTTCTAAAATCTGAATGAATTATTATTGTTAAAACATCATAAACTAGAGAATTCTGCTTTAAAATATCACAGAAAAATCATAAAAAATAACTGCTATGATAAATATTAAATGTTCATTTCTCAGCCAGTCACAACACCTTCCTACCTTAAGTTATGAATTTTCTTCTAGAAGCAAATATTTTAAAATAAAATCCAAGACTTATAAAATTTTAAAACAGAAAAACAATATTTGACAAATATTTTGCAAATAGTAATGATAAATAAATAAAAAAAGCCACAGAAAATAAAAGTTTTCATTTTCAAAATCTAAATATAAAAATAAACACTCTTAAAGGCATTCAGACAGTCTTGGATCTGAAAAATCAGCTGCATTGCCAGTTTCTTTGTGTTAAGTTTGTTTGAACAATATTGACACCTTGTGATTTTTTTAAAATTAATAAATCAATATTATTTTAGTTTCAGCTTTTGCTATCAAATGAATACAGAATTATAAAATGAATGCTAGATAGCCACACGAGAATAACTTCATAAAGTCAAAATAATCAAAGTGCCATTAATGGCACTACAGCTTCATATTTAGGGCCTAGAAAGGATTAAAAAAAAACACAATAAAATATTCCCACAGGACATTTTATTCTAGTTTACTATGGGAAAGTCTAAAATTAATCATAGTGATGGAAAGTTTCTAATCTAGAAAATAAATCTTTACATGACTATCATCATTTTCAACCATTATTGATCCACTGCAGGATGATGATCTCTCCTTGTTTAATTCAGTTTCTCCAATCTGTAGGCCCTCTTCTAAATATCATTCGAGCATTTATCCATTCCACCTCACTCATGGTTACTTTCTAGGTTTTCTTACAATCTCTTGGAATCCACTGCAAGATTTCAGCTTTCTATTATCTCTTCTAGCAATATATCCCACCCAACTCTATTTCAGTCTCTTAAAAATTTTCAATTGTACCAGTAATACCTGTTTGTTTCTTACCCAATGTATTCAATTTATAATTTCTTGGGATCCAGTTTAAGTTTCCTTCTGCCCATCTATTATCACCTCTTCTAGCAATATATTCATTTCAATTTCATTTTAGTCTCTAATTTTTTCAGTGATATCAGTAACATCTGTTTAGTCTCTCACCCATATATTCCATTCCTGATCTCTTCTTGCTACTCCTAATGCACATCACTTCATACTTTGTTGAGTGGTCTGAAGTCTCTGTATTGCAGTTCTGTTAGGTGTCCAAATCCCAGATCCATAACTAAGTGCTGGTAAAACACGTTTATTAAAAAATTTCCTTTTGAAACATATATTTCCTTTTAATATTGAATTGTATCTACCAAAAGCATCACAACCAAGTTTACATCTATAAATTAATTTCATCCATTATGTGTTCATAGCCTTTTTAATATTTATTTTTAGTTCTACTTTCTTACTTTCATCTAATAACTTTTGCAACATTTCCTGAAGATCTAAAGGATTATTTTCAAAAATAATTACATCACCCGCAAAATCTAGATGGTTTTAATACATTCTATTTACTTTTACTCCCTTAGCTTCCCATTTTAATCCAAAAAAATTTTCTTTCAAAACTGCTGTAAAAGATTTGGAGATCTAATGGCAGTCTGCTGCACACTTTAATCAAAGTTAATCTTCTTGGTCTATGATTATATAATGTAATCATTGCTGTTGAATTTTTATACTTTGATAATCCAATGATTTAATCACCGAAGAAATGATTATAAAATCAAATACATTTTCATAATCTACATATCCAAACAAAATGTCCACTCACATTCATTAGTTCTTTCTATAATTTGTCTCAATATTTGGATAGGATCCACTATACTATACTCACTTTTAAATCCAGATTGTTCTTTTGGTTGATTAAAATCCAAAGTTCACTGTAGATGATTACATCTTGGTAAAAATTTTATACAGACCTGTTACAATACTGATAAGTCTGTAATTTCTAATAATCTTCTTTATCAGTTTTTAAAATATTAATATTAATACTGTATTATTCCAAGCATATATACTTCTTTAATTTTTCCCTTTCTACCATTTCTTTCCTCATACCTTATATCAACAATGCCCTGTGCAATTTGTTGCTATTGGTAAAATGTCTGACTTGTTCAGTAGGTTTCAGGATCAATCCTACCATTCATAGGTTGGGTGCTTGAACTTCTTGCGAACTCCCAAAAAATAAAGTCTGCATACCTCAATCAAACAGAAACAATAAAAACAGAACAATGAAAGAAGCATCGTTTATTGCACAAAAGGAAAACATGTTGAATCAGAAAGCCAACAACATTCAAAAAAAAAATAAACAATGCGAATATTAAATTTTATTTAAAATTGAAATGTTATAAATTTGATAATTATGAGTAGGATTCTAACAGATTTCCTCAAATAAAGCTTAAATTATGTAGCCTATTTAAAATATATTTTATATTACATGTATTAATGTGAGATGGATGGATGAAATAAGAAAGTGTGCAGGGGTGATGTGGAGAAGAGAAGCTAAAGATCGGAGAAGATTGATTAAACTTGGAGAGACCTTCGTCCTGCAGTGGATTGATAATGATGATGATGATGAATGGAAAAGGTTCATTGTATTATACATATGTTATATAGATGCTGAAGTTTTCATTTGGATGCAAAACGATGAGAAAACCTATAAAAATGATATGTGAGATAGATAGATAGATGGGTATGATAAAGTTTGCTGGAACATATGGGGAAAAAGTTATGGATTAGACTAACTGAACTAAATTTCATGAAATCATTCTGCAGTGAATCCATAATGTTTAAAATGATAATGATGATGATATATAAATATATCTGAGAATATTACTAAGTTTAATTTTCTAAATAAGTAAATAATAAACCAGCAAACTCTCTATGGAATAGCACAGTCCAGTGCACACCTTAGTAATCAATGGATGCAAGGTTTATGGATAAAATCCTTATGTATGCCAACTCATCCAATATCTCCAGACTAGTTTCTAGCTTATGGCTTTCATCAGTGAGCAGCATTGGATGTCAGAGTACTGCACCTAAATATTAGGAATTAATGCAACCCTCTATATCTAGGAATTAAGGCTACCCTCCAGCAGCCACCTTTATCTATTTAGTTAACTATAAAACTAGGAGCCCAAAATAAAAACACAAACATTTTTCATTTCAAGATAATCTACTTGTATAGTCACATAGAACTGAACTCAGTTCAGTATCAATACATTTAAATATTGATGGTTGTTTAATAACCATAGTCATAATCATCACATAGGCAGAAATGATATTAAATCACTAAACATCACATGATCACCATTTCCTATGTTTACGCAACTGTGAAAACTGTGACAAACTCTTTGTGTTTTAGTGCCATCCAGTGCAAACCATGGTAATCAATGGATGCAAGAAGGCTTGTCATAACACCCCTATCTAGTGGATACTCATCAAATATCATAGAGTAGTTCTTTCTAGCTTATGGCTTTCATCAGTGAGGAGCTTTGGATCTGAGAGCCATGAGCTAGAAACTAGTCTGGGGATATTGGATGAGTAGGCACTAGATGGAGGGGAATATACTATGCAAAAACATTTTGTATCCACTGATTATTGAAGCAGGCACTGGATGATGAGACTTTAATGCACAATGGCAGAAATGCAAGAATGTTTCAAGGAAGTTTCAGAATAGATAGAGTGAATGAAAATAGATTATGGATAAGTTTAGTAAATTTGGGAATGAATGGGAATTTAGTGAATTTTATTAAGAAAATGTAAGAAAATAATTATTATACATAACAATTAGGAAATAAAGAATCAGGTAGAGAGTTAAAAATGAAATGGGACTAAGACAAGGATGCCCAATGTCACCTATTTTGTTTTGTTATATTTGGGCAAAATGTAAAGGACTGTAGAAAGATTAGGCAGAGGGATAGAGAAACCATTAGTAGCTGGCAAAGAAGTGTATCCATTCTCAGGTCTTTCATTTACTGCAAATATATTCTTCTACATAGAAAATATGGAAAATATGGAAATTGTGTTGAAGACCTGTGCAGGAGTTGGTAAACAGATAGGGATCAAATTTAGTGAAGAAAAATAAAAAATAATGATGGGAATGCTGGAGAAGGAGAAAAGAAATATTTTTTTCTTGGGGTATATAAAGTTAAGTGTGGTGAATAGGTACAACTATTTGTGAATTGTCTTAAGTAATCAGAGGCATTGCTTGGAGGAATGTGGGGAAAAATTGATAAATAAAGTAAAGAAAAGAAAAGGAATGATAAAAAAATTAACAGTGTTTTCAAGTAATAAATATGATGTAGCAAGAATTGTATGGGAAGGGCAGTAATGGGTTTAACCTATGGTAATGATGTGTTATGTGTTAGAAAAGAAACAAAGAGAAGTAGGAAGATTTATATAAGATGCATATATGAGGATGAAAGGAGGAAATTTAAGAAGAAATGGGATGGTGAAGTTTTTTTATATGAGAGATGAAAAAAACAAAAACAAAATGAAAATGTTTGGTAGATTGCAATTTATGGATAATAAACACTAGCTAAAATAGTAATTAATTAGGTAACAAGTAAAGAACAGGCAAGAAGATGGTGAGAAAGATAGTATGGTGTGCAGAAGATTTGGGTAAAGACTTTGTCCGTATACTTGTACAAAAGGTGGGATGATTGGGTTAGGAGGATTGTTGAGGGTTATAGTGGTAAAGAATGGTATAGAAGAGTTGCATTAATAAAAAATTGGGAGATTGGAGAGATGGAGAACTAGTATGAAGAGTAAAAAGAGTTTAAATATATATAAGAAGTAAACAGAATATTGCGTGTGTGTTAATTTATGACAATAGCAAGGAAAGTAGTTTACTGTTTAAGACTGAAACAGGATCATTAGCAACAAGAGAATATACACATAAATGGAGAAATGTGGGTGGTTTAGTCTGCAAGTTATTAGGGAAGGCGAGAAAAATATTAGGCATCTGTTAATTTAATTTAAATGCTTACAAACAGAAACAGCATAAATAATGAAGTTGTGGGAAAATAAAAAATAACAAAGTGTTTATACAGAAAGTGGATTCATGGTTTTTATGCTGGGTTTGGAAAAAGATAAGAGGAATCTAGATATAAAGGCAGAGAGTGGACAAAGATAATGTTGTGGAAATGAGATAGAGCAGGATGAAAACAAATATGTGAAAAACAGGGTGATGAATGGAAAAGGTCGAGAAGATGGTTAACATATTTTTCTTGAGCATAATGGCTGAAAGATTCATGACTTCAATAAAGGAGTAGCCACATCACACCACATCACATACGGATTTAACAGCTTTTATAAGCATAGGAAATGAATCATGTGGTTTTAAATAAATAATACTTATAACCAAGATTAAATTTTTCATTAAGCATTATAACTTTATAAAAATCAATTTACCATTTACAAAATCAACAAAATTCTCAGTGAAATTTATAATCATCCTTTTAATTATCAGCCTCCATTAAATTTAATAACTTCAATCTTTCAACATCGATTAAGTTTTGAGTTAAAAAGTTTTAAACATTCATACAAACTTTTTTTCACTCTTTCTTTCTTAAGTACAAATTTGCCTTTCAAAGGATTCTAATTCTTTGTTCTAACTTCTAAGATTCAAAGGGTTTTTTTTTAATTACCAAATTCCAGTGACTTTTTATTTTAAAAATAGTATTTTAATTTTTATCTTTCCATTTACACAATAAAAAAAGCCTTTAAAAATGTAAGTGAAATGAATATTTTAATAGATAAAACATCTATCCTTCTTCTATTGAATTGACTAATGTTAATATTTACTAAAATTATTTTATTTATTTTTTATACTAGCATTAAATATTTATGAAGTATAACCTTATCTTTTTTATTGCATTGCCAAAACCATATAATATTAATATCATGTATAGTCTATATTCTTTTTTTATAATTCACTGTTGACAGTTTCGATTGTTTCAGCATTCTTCTTCAGAACTAGAACAAACACAATACAAATACATGAATACAAATATACATGCATGAACACATACATTCACGAATATATATATAATGTACATGTAAAATTATATGTTAATGCATGTATATTTGTATTCATGTATTTGTATTGTGTTTATTCTGGATCTGAAGATTCCTGGATATGTTATATATATATATATATTTGTATTCATGCAATTGTATTGTGTTTGTTCTAGTTCTGAAGATGATTTCTGGGGCAATCAAAACTATCAATAGTGGATTTTATTTAAAAAGCATTAACTGAAACCCACAGGCTTATTATAAAGCTATATGTATATATGTAATATATAGGGTATATGAGCACAGATTTTCACATGACCCAGCATCCTCCACACTATCTCATAAAACTGATACATTTGAACACATATATGTTGAAAAGATAAATAATCACCAATATACGTATTTCATGCTAAACCAGCAATCATCAGTTGGTCCAGATTACCATCTCTACACATATATGCTATAAGTGCTCAGATATATATTAAGATAGCCAATCCTCATACTTTAATGGACAGGCTTCAATCCACTCCACACTTCAACCCTTCAACCATCCATCCAATTGAAAATCTGATGATGGAATGTTCAAAGGCCACCTTGAGGCTGAGATTTTTGTCACACCCATGTTGACCTAAGGTCAATCTGAAACCTCATGTACAGGGTGGCCTTTGAGCATTCCATCATCAGATTTTCAATTGGATGGATGATTGACGAGTTGAAGTGTGGAGTAGATTGAAGTTTGCCCATTAATGTATGAGGATTGGCTATCTGAGCACTTATAGCATATATGTGTAGAGATGGTAATATGGACCAACTGATGATTGCTGGTTTAGCATGAAATATGTATATGGTGATTATTTATCTTTTCAACATATATGTGTTGAAGTCTATCAGTGTTATGAGATAGTGTGAAGAGTGGTGGGTCATGTGAAAGTCTGTGCTCATATACCCTATATATTAAAAAGCATTGTAAAAAGTAATAAAGAATATAGATTGTATTAATTATAGCATTGAATATTTCAATTTTTGAAATTATAAATAATTTTAATTCATCATAAATATATTATGGCCAAATATAATAAAATATTCTCAAATTCATTTCTATTGCTCCTTACCAGGAAATGGATTAAAATGAATTATATTGGCATTAAGTTGCTAATCTTAAAGATACAGCATTACAATAATAATCTGCAAGTCAAGTGACATGATGTTAAAAAACATTTTTTTAAATAAATCTGATTAGAAAAATATTTTCTAGATATTATCTCTCCATTATATGAACCAGGATTTAAACTTTTCCTTCTAATAAAAAATGTCTTCTTGATTAAATATTTAGCATAAGTTAATTATACCATTTTTTTTATTTGTATTGATTTGACTGCAAATATTTTTTTCTTATTCCATTCAAAACTACACTGTTCTTTCTATTGTTACATATTTCATCTTTCTATTATGATTTTTGCAGAAGAAGAGTTTATACTATTTTCACTAACTTAAATATATGCTAATGGCTTTATTGTTCAAAGGTACATAAGAAGTTCGAGTGCCATAATTGTGACCATGTGAATCAATCCTGTGATCTCCCAATCTCATTGGACTCACTACCAACTGTGCAAAACTGCAGGGCATAGAAAAAAAACATTATGCAAAAGAAATGTGAATTCTTTCATCTATTTGTGCATTAAAATCATATTAAAGCTGAAAAAAATTTTAAATCATCCAAGACAAACTGGATGCGCAGCCCAAATAATTATGATGACCCATTTCCAGAACAATTGTTTAACATTTTATTGTATACTTTGTAAACAACTCCAGGTTAATTAAAATTTCAGCTGATCATAGTTTTTTAGTGGATGATCGATTTATATTTTAAATTTTTTTTATTAAAGCAACTTTACCATTATTATTTATTATATTCTCAAAAATTTTGAATTATTTACAAAAATGTTTCCAAATAAAAATTATTTTTAAAAATACTATTTCAACTTTGCAAATATATAAAAAAAAGTATTAGAGTGAAATACATAATCAAAACAATGTATTGTTGATAAAAAAATACATTAAAAGATAATTTTACTTTACCTCTGTTTCTAAAACTCAGACAAATTATTGTTCAAAGTACATAAAACTAAATTGTATCTAAAATTTAAAATTCTACTTATAATTCTTAAAAAAATAATAAAAAAATATTATAATAAATATGAATGATGTCAGCTTTTCAGCCAGTAAGGAGTTAAAACTATATATTTCTGATATCTCTGGACTTATTTTCTTCTAAAAAAATAAATATTTCACAAATATTTTGCAAAATGATCACAAATATGTCAACGAATTGTGGAAAATATATGTTTTCATTTTATAAAGCACAGATGCTCCCAAAATTTCTCAAAAGTGCTTTTGCTCAGGAAGAACAAAGAACAACCAATCAGCAATGTTGTTGGCTTACTAAAAGCTCATTTATATAAGAATTCTTGACATTTTCTTTTTAAATTTATAAATCAGTGTTATTTTAGGTTGTGCCATGAAATGAATGCAAAACTAATACAATAGTACTAAAGATATCTGCAAAAGTGAATTAAATATGAAGCAACCAGCAACAACATTATAAAAATCACTAAAAAGGTTAAATTGTCTAAAGGAATTTACACTACTACATGTAAAAACAGGAAGTATTTACTCTAAGATGTGTAATAACAACTTCCCATGATTTTTTTCTCCACTTTCTTATGGTTATAAGATATGCTTTTATTTTCAACAACTATATTAGGATCAGTAATTCTATTTATTCACTTTTCTTCAGAGACATCTATTGTAAACTTCAGTAACCAAGAGACAATAGCTAGCAGTACTTCAGAGACATCTATTGTAAACTTCAGTAATCAATAGACAATAGCTAGCAGTACATAAGTAAATAATAGAATGATTGATCCCAAGAGAAGTCACTGATATTAAAACACTTGGAGGACAATACTGTATAAGTTGATAGATGTTATGACTTTCCTTCTGTAATTTATCCATTAGTTAAAAATAGCTGAAAATCTAATACATCCATGAAACTTTAAATCATTTTCAAAATTGACTGTATTTGAATCCCAAATCACAGACTGGAAGGAGATGATCTAGTCCTTACACCATGAAAACATTTATTACTAACTGAACATTGGTCATTGTATATATATTACATAGAAAATAAAAATTTTAAAAAAGGAAATTTTAAAAATGAAATTTCAAATAGATATATTTAAAGGATCTCATAATGAAATAGTAGGGCATACCTATAATCCAGGATTGAATGAAGACTGCCTAAAATTTGAATTTAATTTTTAGATTCTAACACTGTTATAATTTTTCTTTTAGATAGTTGTTCTATAATCAATTCCAATAACCATTCGGAATTGATCAGAAAATGGGTATTTGACTTCTTTAGTTAAAAATAAAACAGTTATAAAAAACATTCCCAAGTCTCATCAATCAAAAATTGGAAAATCTGATAAATAATATTCTTTTACTCATGTTTCTCTAAGATAGATTGTCAAGAAAGATCATCACCTTCCAATGGGCTTTTTAAAGGCATTATATATATATATTTAACGGTAAATGCAATATTACAATCTAAATTCTTTTGTAGCTCTTTCGATTACATGGTAGTCCTCATCAGCTTTAACCGAATTTCAAATTTTTTAAACTTAATGTTACATATATTTCCATAAGCTGTGTATGGCCATATTTGCAACTTGCCTATTAATAATATCATTATTATATTTATCAATTAATATTGCCTCTTTAATTTTCCTCTTTTTATGATTTATTTCTTCCATTAATATTTTTATTATATTATTATTAAATGTAAACTTATAATTACAAGTTTTTTCATGGTCAAAGAATACTGAAGCTGTATTAAATTGACTATTTACATTATTTTTAATTCGATTATATAATAATCGATGCTCCTTCAATCTTTTTTCCACAGAACATCTCGATTCACCGATATAAAATTTCTAACATCCACATGAAATCTGATAAATTATATTACTTCTTTGCAATTTAGGAATTATACTCTTAGAATTATTAATCAATCGATTAACATTCGGAGGAACACAAAATGAAATATTATACTTTTATTTAAATATATTCTTAATTAATTTAGATTGCATGTTATTTATAAACGGCATAGATATCCATTTTTTATTATGTAAACTAACATTGCAAACACTCTTCTTATTATTAAATGAATTTATTGTACACAATATTTGGTTTTTATCATAACCAACCTTTAAAAGTTCATTAGTAAAGAGTTCAATATTTAAAATTTTATCACTCTTATATTTATATAAATTATCATTGCGATGCAAAAATGATTTCAGACTTGCCATTTTATGTATCATTGGAACACGTGATTTAAAATGAATATATCCTCTTTCTCCAATAGGTTTAAAAATTAATTTATAATTGAAATCAGTAGCATCTCTAAATATTTGTAAATCCAAAAATTTTATTTTTCCATTTTGTTCATTCTCAATACTCCATTTTAAATTGTTTAAATTATTCATATTATATAAAAAAACATCAATAATGTCTTTAGGACCACAAACAAAAACATCATCAACATATCTAGTATATATTTTAATATCTTCAAAATTATAAGAATGAACAAAATGGAAAAATAAAATTTTTGAATTTCCAAATATTTAGAGATGCTACTGATTTAAATTATAAATTAATTTTTAAACCTATTGGAGAAAGAGGATATATTCATTTTAAATCACGTGTTCCAATGATACATAAAATGGCAAGTCTGAAATCATTTTTACATCGCAATGATAAATTATGTAAATATAAGAGTGATAAAATTTTAAATATTGAACTCTTTGCTAATGAACTTTTAAAGGTTGGTTATGATAAAAATCAAATCTTGCATACAATAAATTCATTTAATAATAAGAAAAGTGTTTGCAGTGTTACTTTAGATAATAAAAAAATGGATATCTATGCCATTTATAAATAACATGCAATCTAAATTAATTAAGAATATATTTAAAGAAAAATATAATATTTCATTTTGTGTTCCTCCAAATGTTAATCGATTGATTAATAATTCTAAGAGTATAATTCCTAAATTGCAAAGAAATAATATAATTTATCAGATTTCATGTGGATGTTAGAAATTTTATATCGGTGAATCGAGATGTTCTGTGGAAAAAAGATTGAAGGAGCATCAATTATTATATAATCGAATTAAAAATAATGTAAATAGCCAATTTAATACAGCTTCAGTATTCTTTGACCATGAAAAAACTTGTAATTATAAGTTTACATTTAATAATAATGTAATAAAAATATTAATGGGAGAAAGAAATCATAAAAAGAGGAAAATGAGAAAGGCAATATTAATTGATAAATATAAGAATGATGTTATTAATAGGCAAATACAGCCATACACAGCTTATGGAAATATATGTAACATTAAGTTTAAAAAATTTGAAATTGAGTTAAAGCTGATGAGATATACCATGTAATCGAAAGCATTACTAAAGAATTTAGACTATAATATTGCATTTACCGTTAAATTTATATATATATATTATAACAGGTATTGTATTTTACACACACGCACACATATATATATATATATTTGAAAGAAAATCAAGTCATATACCACTTGACTTAATTTAAATAGCCAGAGCTAAAAACCGGTCTGAGGATAGGGATGTTCTGAAAAGCTTGTTAAGAGCTGTTGGTGTGCTCGTTATATAACATTTATAATACATCCTTACATTTAAAGATCAGCCTTTCAAGCTATTGTGCATGTGCTTTTTACGAGTGTTAATAATAAATGAATGTTTTCATTCCCAACATGAGATATAGCTTGAAAGGCTGATCTTTAAATGTATTACAATTATAAACATAGCGCTATATAAAATAAATGCTTAAATACACCCTTATTAAATTAAGTCATATGATATATATACAACTTGATTTCCTTGCAATTATTGTTATTCCTCTTAAGGTTTTTTGACTCAAACATTGGTTAATGAGATCAAGTGGAAAGTAATGAGAAATTGGTTACGTTTATAATCCTGATTAGTCATTCAGACACTATAATATAGTGTTACAATATATATAATTTGCTGATACTGAATATTTCCTATATATGTAATTAGAGGGATTTGAACTCAGAATTTTACTGTTCATTCATCCTACACTCCATATCAGGCAATTGATATACATGAACACATACATGTGACACCAATTGTGGTCAGGCCAGTTGAATACACTGACCATTATATTACAAAACCCAAATAATATAATTACATACAAAACAGAATCTCATCCTAACATAGTTAGCACAATCATCTTCTATATACACAATCTGGAATTCAAACCCATCTGAGAGAGTTCAGAAATTTCTCACATTACAATTTAAGATCAATTTTTTTTTTTCGCATAATAGCTTATTCCCAATTTAGATATTCATAAGTAATGAGTGTGTAATTATTGTTAGCTGAATAAAAACTATCTGGGATACTTGGATGAGTTTAAATGTGTTAATTGTAATAACAATACATCACAAGATACAGTCTTCTCCACAGTAATTATGATTTACCTCTCTCTCTCTCTCTCTCTCTCTATATATATATATATATATATATATATATATATATATATATACACACTAATGATAGCAAATTAGTTTGAAATCAGCTGATCTGAAGGTGGAGCCGATGAAAGAGATAGTGAATTCTGACTCTTTTGACTTATGTAAACAAATATATGCTTGTTTGGATGCTTTGGTAAAGCTCCATCTATTGATCATAAATGCAAACGATAGCAAGTTACGTGATTTATAACTTGTTTTGTTTTTCATATATATATAACCATTTATTTTCAGCGGCAATCTTAAAACTCTCGGAGAACTATAATACAACACTACAATGCTGAGATTATATCAATTTCTGTGCGTGCATACTATTTCTTTATACTATTCTTTATTTTCTACTTTTTACATTTATATAATTTCTTCAATATTTCCCAATCATGCCTTTTCCTTTTATAGAAATACCTTAGGAAATCTAATTTTAAGTGCCAAAATAATAATAATTTTTTCAAAAAAAAAAAATCAATAACATTTCATTGTAATAATTTTTACCTGGACACTGATTTAATAAAAATAAATCAGATAAAAGAAAATTGAATTTGTTACAATATAATCTGAGGTCAAAAAGAGCTATTTGTTTTTCTCAATTTGCAGATTTTTATTTCAAATTCACTGATAAATTTTTAGAAGTCAGAATAAAAATAACTGCTGCTAAACTAATGATAATTTTATTTACTGTGCCTTTCTTTTCTAAGCACACAGTTCTTTATGGTTGACTAAGAATAAATGAACCTTATATATAAGAGTATATACTATATCTATGTATAATGGGCCAAATGGTGCGGTCGTAACAGATATAATCGTGCTTATTGAAAAAATTAAAAGACTGAAGTGGAGCTGGGCTGGTCATATTGCTAGAAGAGATGATAAGAGATGGACAATTGAAATCTTAAACTGGATTCCAAAAGTTTGTAAAAGACTCAGAAAGAGACCGCATGTGAGATGGATGGATGAAATAAAAAAGTGTGTAGGGGTGATGTGGAGAAGAGAAGATAAGGACTGGAGAAGATGAATTAACCTTGCAGAGACCTTCATCCTGCAGTGGATTGATAAAGGTTGATGATGATGATCTGATTTTGAATATAGCACAGATAGAAGTTAATATTTTTTTCTAGTTACTAATCAGGCTTATATATATAATACTATATTTAATGTTTTCACAGTTATATGATATAAATAAAGTATTTTTTGGTTTAATCAAATAAGTATTATTTTCAATTACTTCCCAACGTTTAGACAAAATAATATCCACCATTTTCAAAGTTAAGTTTTTAAAGAAAAAACATTAGATCTAAAATAGTAACGAGACGAGAGTGAAGTAAAGATTGAGAATAAGCATGAAGTACTTGAGTACGGATTGTGACTACTCAATTACTTCACATCCAACCTAATTTTTCACCTCACACTCAATCTTGTTAGTAATTGAGATCTAGCGATTTTTCTTTAAAAAACTTAACCTTGAAAATGGTGGATGTTATTTCATCGAAACATTGGGAAGTAATAGAAACTAATACATGGTTTAATCTCCAAAATACATATATACATATACAATCATGTAATATTAGGTTGAAATGGATATTTAACTATTTTTAGGCATAGGGTATTCTGACCAACCAACCATTAAAAAGTCTGGTAATGCCTTATTCTTTACTATTATTCTAGGAGAAGATGTTGCAATGAGATATTTTAAGACTGTTTTAAATTTTTTATTTTACATTTATTGTTTAAATTTTCTATTTAATATATAAATATCAACTATATAAATACACACAATTCATTAAGAAATTAAATGTACCAATAAAATAATCACATGGTAAAAGACCCAGAAACAAACCATACAGGATGGAATAATAGTGTTTGTGAAAGTAATATAGAAAAGGAAGTGATGGACTACAAAAGCTGGATTACATTTGGAAAAACCTTCATTGTGATATCCAATTGATAATAATTGAAAATAGTGATGGTGATTAACAATATCTAGTCAAATAATGTCTAATACCCAAAGAATAAGCAGAACTACAAAATCCCAATCAATCAAAACAAGTAGAGAAAAAACTAACTGGTAGTAAATACAGAAGTCTTTGGCTCTTAAACTCACCATTCTTATGTTATGTTAAACTGCATAAAACAAACATTCTAATAAAGATGATTAAAACCGTTTGATTGCCTGACTCATAAAAAAATGAGTAGATTTGACATCTCTCTAAATCGGCTACTTTTTATCCCATGTATACATATTATACGTCATTCGAAAGAAAATCAAAAGTTCTGTAAGATGGTGCCCTCTTCAGAATTATTTTACAAGTAAAAAATCAATAAAAATGACCATATATGTCAAACAAAACCAAAGCACTGCCTCCTCACCACCTTTTCTTGAATCTTATTGGCTGTACAACTTCTGTCAAAAAGGGAAATGGCTGCCAAAAAGTAAAAAGTTACGTTCATTTTGATTTTTATTACGAAAATGATAAATGAATGTTTACAACATTTTAAACAATATTTGAATTGAATTACAAATTATTATTGATAAAATAATACTAAAAATCAAATTATTTTAGAAAAATAGTTAAGATATTACCAAGAACTATTTATTTATTGCTACACATTTATCGTAACATTAAAGTGAAAAAAAAAAGATTGCTGATGCAATCTTTTTTGGTTGGTTGATTAGCGGTTACTTTTATTTCACCGCAATTGAATATTTTTTAAATTATAAATCAAATTTTATTTTTGAAAAGACTTTCGTTTACTTTCGTAATCTGACAATTTAGTAATATACTTTTTACAAACGAAACTAACGTATTTATATTATTAAAAGTGAATCTATTTAACAATAGATTTTGTTAAAGTTGTGAGTTGGCCAATTAAAAGTTTTGATTTTTAACTCATTCGGCCAATTAAATAATAATCGTTGAAAGGGTTAAAATTTAAAATTAATATATTAAATCTTAAACAAATAGAGAAGCACATTTGATTATTTAATGTAGACAAGACTGGATCACATAAGCCATAAAGCAATGAAATGGTGAGTGAGCCAATCAGGAAAGTCATGTGACATTTCAGCATTTAAAATAACAGTTAAGTGATTCAGAGATCTTTAACTCACAAGACTACCATTATACCACAGACCTAAATTACACAGTATAACATGGACAGAGATTTAAAAAATGTGAAGAGAATGGGGTTTTAGTATAACTTTGTACCAGTTTGTAACATGAAACTATGACAGTTGTGCTCTAACAATACACTATAAAAAGAAAGCATAAATTAAGATATTTTTTTAAAGTATGCTTTTTCAACTTACATTCATGAACCTATAAACCATTAAAAAACTAATTTGTATAAATAGACATTCAAAAATTATGTGATCATCTAGATAAAGGCTCAGAAATCATGCAACATCTGTCCATCCTATGTGCTGTTATGACCATTTAACACTTCTATTAATAATTTCAAAGTACTTTCTTTGGAGAAGGCAGTGATGGTCATTCAAATTTTCATCATGCTCTTGTGGCAACCTGCAACACTATTTTGTCAGTTGTGTATCTATTTTGACAGCATGAAATTTATTGATTTATTAGTTTAAAAAAATCTGAAGATGGCAGAAGTTTACAGTCAAAATAAACTACAAAGAAAGTAAACCATTCATATAAGGATACTGATTGGTAGAGAGCAGTTACAAGAGTAATATTATACACTCTGTTAGTGATTACCAAAAGAATTTCTTTCATAGTTTATTTAAATATAATGATTATTTTTACACAATATTTCTATAATAATTATTTAACAAACAAAAGTATGTTTGATTACAATTAGTTATTCAAATATGATTTGTTTTTAAAAATATAAGTTTAACAAATTCAAACATAACAATAAACAGAAACTACAATGGTTAAGATAGTTAGTACTTTTTTAAAACATCTACAATGTTTGTAATATTTTAAAAATTATATATGCAAATTTAATTACAGAATTTGAATGACTTCACATTTATTTATTCATATTTTAAAAATAAAATTCAATCATCAAAGATTTCATTCATTTTCTTTTTTTCATCAGCTGACCGGACTTTCTTTTGAACGTCCACTCAGAAAAGAAGTTCCTTGTATTCATTATATATATTTATTATCTTTTTACACTTACAAAATTAAAATATAATTTTTTAGAATGTTTTTCATTTGTAAAAATATATTTCTAATGAGGCAAGTTCAGTGTATTAAATTCTAATACAGAATAAAGTTTTAATATTAGAATCAAATTTTGAATGATTCCAAAAATTGCCACCAGGAAACCAATGGCAAGATTTCTTTAATTCCCCTAATGAAATATTTGTAAGTTTTCAAAATTTGATTTTAAGATTAAATCATTATTCTATATCAGAATATAATAAATTGAACTCGATTCAAAAATAATTCACGTTTACAAATGAAGTAAATTCCAAAAATTATATTTGAACTTTGCAAACAATTAAAAAAATAAAATCATAAAAAAAACAACAAAGAACTATTTCATTATTAAATGGTCACATGATTCTAAAATCAAAAAACATTTTATACCGACATTTGTTTTTAAAATATGAATGAATAAGTTTGACTATAAGATGAATATATAATTATGCTTTAAAATACTACAAGTTTTTAATCATTTTTACAATATTGCAATATATTTTAACAATTGGTGATGGCATATTAAACAATCAGTTTAAAAAGGCATGTCTATTGAACTCACCATGACTTTTTTCATTGACATTATGTTAGTATTTATACTCTATTATTAAAAATAAACGATATACATATAAAAGTACAATATATGTATACTTTTGATTTCTAATAATTATTACAAATGTAAATTGTAAATCTTAATATATTAAATGAAAATATAAAAAAAAACCCAAGGTTTTAGTCATTCAAAACATTTTCTCAAAGTAATTTTACAAAACATGTAAAAATCTGAAAACAAAAAAGACACATGCCATTGCAGGATGTAATTCTTTGAAATTACCACATTTTTGATTATTCTGATATCTTTAAATGTTTTTTGGAATTAAAATGTTAGAATATACACAAATTTCGGGATTTTTTTTTTTTAAAAAAAAAGAGATATCTCAATAGATGACTGAACAGGCAAATTGACTCCAGTGATTTTTCTCGATATCTCTTCACTAAGTCTTTGGATAGAAAGACTGATTGCTCATTTCATTCTGTTAGATTGAACTGTGTTTTGTTTTTTAATTTAATTATTTACTAGAGAATCTATCTCAGAATTTTAATCTCCAAGTCTTCCACTCAACCACTGCATTAAGCATTCTATGGCAACATGAAAAATGCATGATAAATACAGATTTATATGATGGATCCAACAAAAATTTAATAAATTGTAAATATATATAACAAAAGAAATATTTAGTATAATCTATTTATTAAACCAGTAAAACCTTATAAGTTCACCATCTCTCATGATTACACAAGCCCTTAATATCATAGCATCTCTCCTCATACAGTAATGCCACCCAATGCAAACCATAGTAGTTATTGAATGCTGAAAGGTTTGTGCATCAAAATCCCTAACTAGTGCCTACTCATCCAATATCCCCAGCCTAATTTATAGCTTGTGATTTTCATCAATGAGAGTCTTGGATTTGACATCACTGCACCTAGATCTTTGAATCTTATGCAACCCTCCAGCAGCCATTTTTTATCTTCTTAGTTAAGTATAAAGTGATAAATCCAAAATAAAAACACAATATTTTCAATTCAAGCTCAATGCTGGCCAATGGAGGATGTGAATATGATTATTAAAGAACCAAAAACACCAAAATGTATAAATCAGATCTACATAGGTAAATATGTGAATGAGTTTGGATTGAAAACATTATTGTGTTGCCATTTTGGATTCATATCTTTACAGATAACTAAGAAGGTAAAAGGTGACTGTTAGGGGTTTCATTAGATTTGATGATTTAGGTGCAGGGCTCTCAGATTCAAGATTCCTGACTGATAAAAGCAACAAGCTAGAAACTAGTCTATGAATATTGGATGAGTAGGCATCAGATAGGGATTTGATGTACACCTCTTCTTGCATCCTTGTATAGATGCTGAACTGGGTTCAGATCAATAAGATTATCCAAGCATTATTGTGTTTTCATCTGGGGCTCCTAGGTTTATAGTTATGTGACTTCTCAAGAGTTGCATTATGACCTGAAATCTAGGTGCAGTGCTCTCAGATCCAAAAAATAATAACAAAATGAGAAAGACAAAACAGAATTTACTAAATCATGTGATTTATTTAAGCATTATTATTTATTGCTATGAACCTCCAGAGCATAATAACCATAAAATATGTGATTATAAAAATGGATTATTCATGTATCCCAATAGGGGCAGTAAAATGAGAAACGTTTGTCCTGGAATCTGGAATAAATGTAGAGATCTTAGTTTTACAATGCATTGATTATGTTTGAAAATGAGATGCCATGATGTGTACATGTTATAATTTCATTACAGTTAATTTATAATTAATAAAAGTAGATAAAATATCGAGCATAAAAAAAATAGGATAGTTCAATGGTCAGAGATGATTGCTCATGATTAAGATTGGAACACATTGTATGATAAGATAAACTGCTATAACATTGCTGTCTCCATCAATTCTGATTAATGCATTTATTGATGAATTAAACATCCATCTAGATATTCAAAAAGTGCAAAAATCTCACCTCATTTGTATCATCCCCACTGAATTTGACAATTGCTATCTCATACAAAGTATCATTAGTATAGCAAAGATTTTCATGGTTATAAGATGAAAAAAACCATTTTTGGGTCATATCATGAATTAGTTTTCTGTATAGAGAAATAATTTCATTCAGCATATGAAAAACCTGTTTAAAGTTACTCAAATCTCTGAAAAAGTCTTTTTTCACTGACAGAAAAGAGTCCTTCACTGAATTAGATTGCCAATGTTTTAATGAAATTGTATTCATCTTTGTAAAAGCTAAGGTTGTAGTGATAAACTGTAGTGTCTTAAGTAATAACGATAAAAAAAAAACGTCTATTACAATAGTCCATCCCAACACTCAACAAAGATAAATGTGATTATGTCAAAATGTTGGTAATCTTAATTCGGTGAAGGTAAGACCCTTTTGGAGATTTTAGAAACTTTACACCCCAAAAAGTTTTTATTTTCATAACCAATTCAGGGCCAATGTTTCTGTGGCACCCTCTCATAAACAGTGGAAAAGTTATTACACAACTTTGCTTGTTAACTGCAGGTGGCGTGAGTTGGGTATTTTTCCAATCCCATTTTATCTACCAAGTTATAATAGTTAATTACCCATGTGATAGCCACAAGTCTGTTGAAAAATAATTTCCAAGTTCATTTGGCCTGGATTTCAATCCAAATCATAAATATGTCTGGTGGATGCCCCAATCGTTAAACCAGATCTTCAGAATATATATATATATATATAGAGAGAGAGAGAGAGAAAGAGAGAGAGACACACACACACACACATTAAACAATTGGTACTTCTGGCACTGAAAAGTTTTCTGAATTTAAAATCCATATATTTGTTTATCAGATGCGATTGTCTAACGTCAACCGACACAAAGGAATATAAATTTTGAAAATTATCTTTTCTTTCCTACTAGCCATCTGAAATCAGTTAAAATATGCTTGGAAAGTGTGAAATACACAGTTTCATTAAATAAATAAACAAACGCTGTATAAATTTGCATTTGTTACTCAATCATAAAAGAGAAAATATGTGAATGCTTAATTAATATGCTGTTTTAAAGTAAAAAGAAGAAGAAAACACCCTGAAGAGAATACTAATTAGATATTTACTCTAAAAATGAAGAAATTATTAAAATATACATTTTATTAGTAAATAAAAAACAATCCCTTTTGCATTACAATACATATTAATTAAAAAATAAACTTAAGTGGCTATAAAGTAAGAGTAAATTAGGAATAATGATAGTAATAATAAACTAGGGAGGAAAAATAAAGTAGAAAAGAAACATTTTAATGCTATATTTAATCAAACAAAGATATATATCATAATTAGTGCAATATTTATCTAATATAGTAAACAGTGTAATCAGACATAATTCAAAGTTACCCCCCCCCCGCACTGCATCACTAATATATATATATATTGTATATAATCCATGCCATTAACCGTTATATTCATGGAAATTGACTTTAAAAATATTGGGCTGTAAGATATTAGCTATAGCACCTGGATATCAAAAATTTTATTTAGATTATAAAAAAAAAACTCCTAACATTAAAATTCATGATGCGATGCAATGTGGATTCTGCTTTTTCGGAGTAAGGAATCTCTCAGCCACTACGCCCAGAGAAACCTGTTAGCGACCTTCCCTTCCCTTACCCATCCTAATTTTTTCCCATATTCTTCTCCATTCTGCTCGATCCCATTTCCACAACATTAATCTTTAATAACTCCATGGTCTTTATATCTAAATCCCCATTATTATTACACAAACCCAGCATAAAAATCAAGAACGCCCTTTCTGTATAATCACTTTGTTTATATTTATTCTTCACAACTTCATTATTTGTACCCTCTCTTCTTGTAAGCATTTGCATTCAATTAACAGATATCTAATATTTTTAATGCCTTCTTTACACAACTTGCAGACTAAATCACCCACTTTTATCCATTTATGTGTATTTCCTTGCTATTACCATAAATTAATTCATATTCAATATTCTGTTTACTTCTATATGAATTTACACTCTTTTTACTTTCCATACTAGTTCTTCATTTCTCCAACTCCCTATTCTTTATTAATGCATCTATTCTTCTACCCCATTCTTTGCCACTATAACAGCCAACAATCCTCCTAACACAATCATCCCACCTTTTGTACAAGTATATTGGCATAAAGTCTTTATCCAAATCTGCATTTTGTACTAGTTTCGTCACCCATATTGTTGCATGTTTTATATTCATAACATTTAAATACTATTTTTGCTATTCTCTTATATCCATAAATTGCAATCTACCAAATATTTTCATTTTGCTTTTTGCATCTCTCATAAAAAACTTGACCATCCCATTTCACCTTGAATTGTCTCCTTTGCCATCCACCCTTGCATGTCTTCTCACTTCTCTTTGTACTTTTTCTAAATAATCCAACAATCCTTTACTAGCATATAATGCATTGTTACCATATGTTGATCCTGCTACTGCCACTTCTTCCATACAATTCTAGTTATTATCATATTTATTTATGAAAACACTGTTAATCTTTTTTATCAATCTCTTCATTTTCATTGCTTCATTTACCATTTTTTTCTCTCATTCATTCAGGCAATTTCTCTGATTACTTAAGACGATTCCCAAATAGTTATACCTATACACCACTGAAGTGCCATCTTCTAAGAATCTTGTGAAAATTATATAGTATAAATCATAAACTCTTTAGTATAATAAATTATTTAATTGATTATTGGAATTGATTAGATTTAAAATATGCCTGAAACATAGAATGAAAATAGGTAATAATATTTAGCAGATAATTAAAATAGATATGATACTTAAACTAGTTTCTAGACAAATTATCAATTGGTCACTATATTGATTTTATAGCTCAGAAAAGTTATGGTTATAAATCATTGATATATTTTAATTCCAGTCCTAATTATATCCCTACTATTCTAATATCCAAACAAAAAATATATTATTTATTTAAATTTAATTATATCTCACTTTATTTCCAATCACTCTGATCTTCTACAATGTCCATAAATAGAATCAGAAAATATAATCAGAAAAATATGTAACGTCCTTAATGGCATCTATTACTGAGGGATGTTCAGATGGAACAGATGTATATGTGGATGAGCAAGAAATTAAATTTATAGATTTTATATGGGAATATTAATATATATAGTTAGAAAATGTTCAACATCTCTCAAATGATCTCCAATACCTAAGAGATATTAACCTACTAAAGCATCACATGATTTTCTTATGCTTCCATAATCTGTTAAAATGTAGCTCTATTATATGGAGAGAGTTGCTGCCATTTCTATTTAGGAAGTGGCTTATTGGAACCAGTCCAGATGTCAATACAACCCTAATGTTACTAAATGGACAAACATATATGGATAAAACTGAAACTTAAATACACCATTTGTACATATAAAAATGCTCCACGTTATCAGTTATATCAATTCATACATTTTAAACCTATAGACAAAATTATGTGAATACTTTGACCAATCATATTAATTAAGCTGAATCATATGTAGCTTTTTACTTGCCATAAGTATTCTGTTTGTTGTAGTACATTAGTAAAATTTTCTTTACATATTTATGTTTTTAGCACCATTATATACACTAATCACTTTTTATGAATGTTTGCCCAGCCCTCGTATACGTACTTAAATGGATTATGTCCTGCTCATAAGGGGTCACAGTGACTTATGGTCAACCTGGGTGTGACAAAAAAGGCTGCAACAGTGTGGGCTTTGAGCATTCCGTCATCAAATTCTCAATAGGATGGACGGCTGAAGAGTTGGAGGGTGGAATGGATTGAAGCCTGTCCATCAAAGTAGGAAGATTGGCCAATTTAGTATAAGTCTGAGCACTTATTGTATATATGTGTAGAGATGATAATGTGGACCAACTGATGCATGCTGGTTTAGCATGAAATACATATATTGGTGATTATTTATCTTTTAGACATATATGTGGTTAAGTGTATCAGTGATATGAGATAGTAAGGAGAGTTGAGGTCCATGTGAAAGTCTGAGCTCAAAATACCCTATATATTACATTGTTTGTATATATATATATATATATATATATACATACATTGTTTGTATATATATATATATATATATATATATATATATAGCACTTGTATGGTAGATGATAAGTAGTAAAATGATTATTAAATATTTTTATTAAGAAAAAATTATCACATTTCATTTAACCTTATATAGTCTTAAATTTTTAAAAAGTTTAAATATAACTATGTAAAATTATCATACCTATAGTAGAATTTTATTAAATAAATTTAATAGGCTATTTCTAGGGTTATTTGCTTATATTGTTTTGCTATCTAATAGCAATTTTTTGCAATCTCACTACATTTATGCCATCTAGTGTAAGCTTTAGCAATAAATAGATGCTAGATGGTTGTGCTTAATGAACTAATCTGGAAATATTTGAATGGAACAGCACTGGATAAGGTTTTATTAAGGATTACCATCTGGTATTGAATAATTGCTAAAGTTTTCTAGTGAAATTAGGAAAATGTAATACACTCTAAAATAAAGAAAGTGAAATTAGGAAAATGTAATACACTCTAAAATAAAGAAACATTAACCTTACCATATTTTGCTATTCTGATGTTTTCCTTTGTCTCACACACCAACATAAAATATATGATAAAATGATATATTACATATCAGAAAATAATAAATTTGACTTCATTTGATAGATATTTTTATTTACTACTGAAAGAAATTTTAAATGTTCACATTTTGTTTCTGTAAATATTAAAAAAATAAGGATGTAATCAAAACAAAGACTTTACACATCATCATTTAGAAAGATTATTTTCAGTTTATAAAATCAATTTATTTCTCTAATATCTAACGAATTATGCTTTAGAAGTTTACGTTTTTGAATATTTATTGCAAATTTGTGATTTTTTCTTACTCATAAATATCAAGTAGATTCTTTACATCATAGCTGATCCTCAAATTTGCTTCTGGCCATATTTATGTTAGCTGCTAATATAACATTACCTTTTTGAAAATAAAGTATTTCAAGTCAAAATAAGTTATTAATAATTTAATATTTCTTGATATCTAATAAATATAGTGCAAATTATTTTTTAAAAAAAAATCTAAAACCATAATAAATCTGCAAATAAATATATTTTTGCATTATTGGAAATTTCAATGTCATAAAACGCCAAACATTTTACAGCCTTGGCAACACACAATGGCTGATCATGTCAGGGCAGGGCTTATGTTTATTGTAAGAGTGGGAATTTTGAATTTCATGCCTTTTAGCATAGAATTTTGAAGGGGAAAAATTATTATAATAAAATATACCATTTTACATGCATTTTAATGTAAAATTCATCAGGGGTGAATTTGCCAAAAGATGTTTCTCTGTCATTCGAAATATTAGTGAGTTAATAATCTCAAATTTTATATATATCTATATTTAGCACTGTAATTTTTAAGATAATATATTTGTTATTTGGATATGTGTTGACATTAAAAATATAATTAATAGTTACAGTTTTGATCACTCAAAAGTCTTCATCAGGCTACATAATACTTAAATACACAGGATATAATATACAATAATTAATAAATTTCTGTTTTGATAATTAGAAAATTCAATTGATTTAGAAAACTGATTTGCATTGTAATTCACAACTAATGTAAAAGTCATTCCTCTGGACAAAAGTATTGCAGATGTCACCCTACATAAAAATGTGGGATGCAATCGAAGACAGACTATCTTCTGTTTCTACATCTATTATCTTATATTGTGGTTAAAGGAGGTCTCAGTTATAATAGTAGTAGTGATTTTGGAAATTTGAACTCAAACTTTATACATATATATTGCAATCGAATAAATATATGGGCCATTCTGTACACTTAGTCATAGCCTAATTATTGATCACCATTTAATAAATCAATATTAGTATGTGGTAAATACTGAACTTTAAGATGTGATATATATGTGTGGAAGATGATGATTTGGATCAACTGATAAGTTCTGGTCAGAATAAAACACATATATTGGAGATCATTTATCTTATTCACACATGTGTGGTCATGTGTATTGGTTATATAAGATAAAAATGATAGTTGAAGAAAACTTAAAAATCTGTGCTCAAATCCACTTTAATGTGATCACAATTTTGTAATAGAATAAAACATATAAACCAAGGAAGAACAATCCTAATTTAATAATGCTCATGACTTATAGCATTATTTATAACAGAATGAAAATAATAAACTAAAGTGGATATCAATCAATGAATAACAATCTAATACTTAAGTCAATAAAATAATGATAATAATCTTTGTTGTAACCTCATAGATTTAGACAACATTCAGAGCAGATAGAAAACAAATAAAATCACCATTTTGAGCTATTCTAAAATATGAGCGTTATTAGCAATAGGTTAAACATAAAGCAATAAAACTAAATATCATTATCTTATAAATAACAATACTATCTACTAGATAAACCACCTACAATAGAATGAAAACGATAAAGAAGACAGATAAACCTTAATATTCCTCATGAATCAAAATACTGTTTATAATAATACTATCTTATACTAAAAATTAAACATTATTTACAGTCAAACCAAGACTTTAGCAAAACCTATGAATTTAAATATCAATGATATCTAAATAAAATGTAATTCAATAATTGATCTCTAATTATAATTAAATAAATAAAAATAATGCTATTTCAGCTATACTATCAATATCTCTATTAAGTAAATCTATTACAATAAGATCAAATACTTAATAATAATATCAATGTTTTATAATTTATGAATTTGGGCAAGGTCATCTATCCTTAACAGGTATGTAAATCTTTCTCTTCAAGAATCCTATAAATTCATAATATAAACTCGTAAATAAAGTAAAATATCTTATATTAAACTATAATATAATACAAAATCAATTAATCTATCATCTCTCTCCATTTTCATCAACTTATAATAGCATAGAGCTGATAATCTGGACCAACTGATGATTGCTGGTTTAGCATGAATTACGTATATAGGTGATTATTTATTTTTTCGACATACATGTGTTCAAGTGTAGTAGTGTTATGAGGTAGAGTGGGGAGTGGTGGGTCATGTGAAAGTCTGTGCTCATATACCCTATATATTACATATATTGATACAGGTATATAATAAGCCTGTATTTCAGTTAATAACATTGGATGAAAATCAACCTTTTATATAATCCTTACAATTTACACTATCCAATCATAATAATATGAAAGTAATGATGGACTCACATTTATGTTTATTCAGGCACGATTAGCAATGCATAACAATCATCCTTCAATCAAACAAGTATTAAACCACCAATCATCACATGATTACCATTTCTTGAGCTTGCTCATAACTGTTATTAAAAAAGGCAAAACTCTCCATAGAGCAGTGCCACTCATTGCAAGCCAGAGATAATCAATGGATGCCAGAAGGCTTGTGCATGTAAGCAATCAACACTTAAACAATATAATATCATTAACAATCAACAATCTCAATCTGTTGTTAAGGCAACCTTTTTTAATTAACAAAAGGTGAATCCACCGTGTCTATGGTCTAACAGATTTATATAGAAGCTGAAGATTATATAGGGTTGAGTGCCATTTGAAAGCTATAATTGACTACCTGTTAGTCTGCTTTCAGACAGGTTATATTTACCTGTTTAACAAGGTTTATTTAAACTTCTTTATATTAATTTCTCTTTCTAGAGTCAATATGCAATCTTTAGGGTCTATATAAACCTATTAGATCATAGATAACGGTGGATGTCAACCTTAATTAATTAAAAAGGTTGCCTTGACAACAGACTGAGATTGTTGATTGCTAATAATATTAATATTTGAAAACATATCTAGCCTTGAACATTATTAGGTTTAATATATATGTAAGCATATTTTTATATATATAATATTTTATATAGGAGTGTACTTGACAATTATGAACAATATATGTAAATACACATTCACCTTAATAATATGGACGTCATTAAAGTTATTAAATAATTGGATGGCTTTGTTGCTCGGGAGGTTATAAAAATCAAGCATCAGAGGTGACCTCATACGCCAGAACCTAACATTCTACCAACTGCACCAAACCAAAAGTTTACGAGCAGCTTTAAAACTGAGATGCTAAAATAAATTATGCTAAGAGATATAGTATGGATTAATTGCAGATCCCCATCGTTTTGTTAATTAATTCTAATTTCAGATAGAGAATATATACACACATTCTGAATACATTTTACTATGTATATATACGCACACTCTCACATAAATACATATATACAAATATATATACATACACCACAAATATATGCAAGTATAATAGGTTTCTTCCCAAAAAGACAGTGAGATTATTAGTCAACAGTATTATGACCAAATAATAACACTTGGTCATTAACAGAAAGTAGGTTGAAGTAAAGAAGGATTTCCCCTCTTTTCTTCCATAGCGTAAGCTTGTGGTTAAACACCTGTGGAGGTCCCTACTATCACATTTTACACGCATATGCTCGAGGTTATAGCCTCAGTAAATATTACTGTAGTTCCTTAAATAAATTAATAGAATGGCAGAGCCATGAATTAAAGAATTTGTAATCAAATCTTAATTAACCTGGTAGGTATTTGGTGGCTAAACAATTAACTGTAAAATTTATTTACTGTAATTGATTGCTAGCGTTTTAATACATTTTCCTTTAATTTTTTAAATTTTGGAGCTACATTATAACTTCTATTGGCTTTTGCATCAGAAGGATGTTATATCACACACATAAAAGTTTGCTAAGGTGTATAATGTGCGGTTTAAAAGGATCCGAATTGGTTTTAGAAACCCGACTAAAGATTATTGAAAATAATCTATTTTCTTTTGAAATAGACTTCTTGGTTAGCTGTTCTCTGCTCGTAACATCTTTTACTGCTCTGAAAGCATCATAAAAAGCACTTACTAGATCAATTTCATTTCCGATTGTAGTTGTAGCTCTTCTACTGTTTGAAAACATCTTTTTAATGAAAACTCTAAATTTCAAAATGTACAATTTATATGGCTTAATGATAAAAAAAGGACGGTTAAAATAATCAACTAAAATTTAATTAATCGATTGTTTATACATGTTTATAGAAATCATCATCATCATTTTTAGTGTCAATCAACAATAGGATGAAGAATATGTCTGATCAATAGCCTTTACTCTCCACATCACACCAGCATCCAGAATCTCAGACGCGGTCTTCAATCTGTATATGGATACCTTTGCATATTTATCCATAGTAGAATGAATGCCTTTTTATATACAATCCATTTTCTCTGATCTATCTCTTCTCCAGACCACACCAGCAAATTATCTTACTTCATCCATCATTTCACATGTGCTCTCTTTTTAGGTCTTATTCAATCTGTATATGAATACTTTTGCATATATACCAACAGCAGTATGAAGGCCTTTTCATATATAATCCACTCTCTCTGATCCATAGCTTCTCTTCTCCATATACAGTAGCAACTTATCTTATGCCATCCATTATCTCATATGTGATCTTCAATCTGTATATGGATACCTCTGCATATTTATCCACAATAAGTTGAGACCTTTTCATATATAATCCATTTTCTCTGATCTATCTCTTCTACACATCAACACCAGCAAATTGTCTTACTTCATCCATCATCTCACACGAGGTCTCTTTTTAGGTCTTTATCAATCTGTATATGAATATTTTTTATACAATCACACATAAACAAGTGTTATATGAAATGACTTTCAGTCTTTAATAAAAAAAATCATGTGGTCAGTTATTTAAGAGTTCATATGATGTTCAAGCATAAAATAATAAGCTGAGCCATTCTACCACAGCACTAAATAACACATCAAATTGATCAGCTTATAAAACTATGGATCACTGATAGAAGTACAAACTGAGCTTAATAATGTCAAGACATTTAATAAAAAAGTAAATGGCAAAATTGTGCTATTATCAAAAAAACCTTTGGCTCTCCAAAAAGCCACTCTTACACTATGCCAACTACATAGCAATGAGTTAATAATTAGCAAATATAAAATGCAATGTAACTATAGGCAATATTTAATAAAGCCTGATAAGAAGACCAGGTTATAAAAATTGTTGCATTTGTTAGAAAAATTATAAATTCTCAAAAAAAAGAGAAAGAAGGTTATAAAAAGAAGATCTGGAAGAGAGAATGATGAAATTTGTTATTGCATGAAAAAATGGACAGCTTACTCTTGAATTGAGCTTGGATTTCATTTACTGCTGCCAGTCATCTATTTTATAGGTATAAGCTTAATTAGTTTAAATTTCTTAATGTGATGAATTGTTGATAAAGAGCAATGACAGTTAATTATGATGGAAGGTTATACAAAAAAAACAAAGCAAAATATTGATATTACTAAAGACAAATTGGCATCCATTTCAAACAAATAAGTTCAAAACTTGGTGGTTAAAGTCATTTATTAAAAAGGAAAAGGATAGTGTTTGTAAAGGAATCAAACTAATGAACGTAAATTTTCATATATGTAGGCATAACATTACAAAAACAATCTTATATCAAACTAAAGGTTGGCATATTAAAAACAATCTTATATCAAACTAATGATTATCATATTACTGTTATGTTCTCAGATTTTGATACAAATACTTACAATGTGTAATATTACTTTAGCAATAATTGAACAGTTTGATCTTCACTAGCTCACATGGTGTTCATGCACAGGAAGTGACCTAATTAAGCTTCAATCTGTAAATCGTTAGTCAGCGAATCAGTGACACTATCATTGCATTAAATCTTTCAGGGAATTTTCCAGTATACACAACCAACACTATCCTATTAGGCATAACTGTTATTAAAACAGGCAAAACTCTCTGTACAGTAGTGCTACTCAGTGCAAGCCAGAGTAATCAATGAATGGGAGAAGTCTTGTGCATACCTATATTGAATGAATAGGTATTGATAGGGATTTTATGCACAAGCCTTCTGGCATCCATTGATTACTTTGGATTGCACTGAGTGGCATTACTGTATAGAAAGTTTTACGCACAAGTCTTCTGGCATCCATTGATTACTTTGGCTTGCACTGAGTGGCACTACTGTATAGAAAGTTTTATGCACAAGCCTTCTGGCATCCATTGATTACTTTGGCTTGCACTGAGTGGCACTACTGTATAGAAAGTTTTGCCTGTTTTAAATACACAACTAAAAGTATAATCTCTCATGGATTCAGAGATAGTAATGGTTGATTTGGCATAATATACCATAGCTATATACAGTGCCAGAGACTGTGGGATAAAGTACTTGGATCAGAATTTTGGAACTTCGGCCACTCAGATTTCTTCATGAACAGTAAAACGATTCAATTATTTATGTTTTTTTTATTTAGACCACACATTTCATACTCAAATCTATAACAAGTTTCATCTTCCCTGCTTTAAAAATCTTGACAATAATCTATAACTGTTTTCTTCTATTATTAATTTACTTCTATTTTGCTTTATCACTATGCATATCAATGTCTAATTAATTGCAAATGTTTAATTAAACAACAGTAATATGGAATAGTATTGGTATCAATTGTATCAATATTAAAAAGTTTTCTACCTGTGTATCAGAAAATAATTATAAATTAATCCTTTGAATAGACAAAATCAAACCAGAATGATGTTAGAGACATCAAAATTGAGTCCTTAATCATATGCCATTTATATGTTACTAAAGTAAAACAATTTTTTTTAGGATGGTTATATTCCATGATGGTTAGATTAAAAAAACCCTGGACATCCATCAATGTTGCAACAAAAGCAAGAAAATCCAGTGAAAGCAAAAAAGAAACTGAGCATCAGATTGTAAAACATTGAACTATGAATTGAAGATTGCTTAATATGGTAAAAGTAGAAATAGATCATATGCATTAAAATATTAAAATGTTGCAAAGTAATATGAATTGGATGGATGTTATAAAAAATCATAATACTTATTATTCAGTAAAAAATTGTGACTTTCATGTCAAAAAGAATATTGCGAGAATCTATCATATGATCAATAAGACATTACACGACCTTAGCTTACACATACTGCTATTTATTAACAAATTTCTTTTATTCTTGCCACTATTTTGCCATTTAGTGTAAGCCCTAGTAATCAACAAGTGCAAATTGCTGTGTTTATTAAATTCTTAACCAGGGCTGTCTTATTTGGATGTGGCATCAAGAATAAAAAAATTAATAATTATTACCATATAGTATCTATTGATTATTAAGGTGAATAGCACAACACTCAATAAAAGATTTAGTAAGCACAGCTATCTCTCATCAATTAATTAATGAACCTTATTCTAGATGGATATTTTTGAAAGACATGAGTTATATCAATATCTCAAGTATTCAACATTACAATATTATAATAATCCAATGTCCCAATATTTCAAACAAGTAAAGAAAACAGGTTTGATGATTGTGTTCCAAAAAATATGTAAAAACATACAGAAAACAAATTTCCAGTGGTTTGTAAATGGAACACAAGGATTGAAAATGACAAAATTAGAAATACTTCTCGTCTACAGAAGCAAAAATTAATCAGAAGAACAAATACACTTTTTTTTTAATCAATTTCTAAATCATTTTTCCACTTGTACAGTAATCAAAACGCTGATTTCTCGTATGAACATCACTGCATTGGGAAATGACAAAATAGATTATATTCATGAGGTTCACTGATATGAACATATTATTCTAGAGATATAGTAAAGAACAAATTATAAATATTTGCATATAAACATCAAATGGAATTGGAAAATGCCACAAACTTAAGATTACTCATCATCACTACAAATGCCATTTGTGATTTAATAAATGGTGATAGAGTGGCAGATTCTGAAGTTCAAGGTCCATGGATCACAGCCATATGGCAGATTCTGAAGTTCAAGATCCATGGATCACAGCCATATGGCAGATTCTGAAGTTCAAGATCCATGGATAACAGCCATATGGCAGATTCTGAAGTTCAAGATCCATGGATCATAGCCAAATGGCAGATTCTGAAATTTGAGATCCATGGATCACAGCCATATGGCAGATTCTGAAGTTCAAGATCCATGGATCACAGCCATATGGCAGATTCAGAAGTTTAGGATCCACATGGCAGATTCTGAAGTTCAAAATCCATGGATCACAGCCATATGGCAGATTCTGAAGTTCAAGATCCATGGATCACAGCCAAATGGCAGATTCTGAAGTTCAAGATCCATGGATCACAGCCAAATGGCAGATTCTGAAGTTCAAGATCCATGGTTCACAGCCATATGGCAGATCCTGAAGTTCAAGATCCATGGATCACAGTCATCAACATCACTTCTAATGCTTGAATTTCTTATGAACTCCGGCATAACAAACCATTCAATTATTATATTCTTTTTGAACTCCCAGCATGCTTTCCTACAGTGACAGAGTGCAGATTTTGAATCTCAAGGTCCATGGATTGTAGCACAGCTCTGTTAATTTTGATATCTAAACTTCTTATGAACTTCTGAGAAATAGGGCCATTCAAATATATATTTATTTATCATGAGTGGTAACATAGAAAACAGCTCTATTATAGTTAAGAAGAAGTATGAAAATTGATTGAAAGCTTGGTACACAAATGATGGTGAAGCAAATGAATTTATACATAAAACAAGAAAATAAAAACCAAATCTGAAAAAATTCTAAGATAAAACAACCATTAGTAAATAAATAAAATATTTAAATACAGGTATCCCTGGAGTTTAGGTATAATTTGAACTCAGACTGTCAAGCTCCTTTCAGCCATACAATCTTCTCATACAACCAATACATATGATTACACATGTGAAAAAAATAAATGAATCTCCAATATATGTATTTCATGCTGACACAGCCTACATCATTTGGTCCAGATCACCATCTCCCACATACATATACAATCAGTGCTCAGTTTATATTAAGATAGCAATCTTCAAACTTTAATGGATAGGTTTCAATATACTCCACTCACCAATTCTTCAGCCATCAATACTATTGAAAATCTTATGATGGAATGCTTAAATCCCTTGTTGATGCCAATATTATTGTCATGCCCATGTTGACATTAAACCATTCTGACCCCTCATGTATAGGACTTTGACCATCTAAATACAAAGAAGAGGTATGGGCAGAATACAGTCTAAATCTTTAATATTTAAATACAGATACACTTTATATCTCTGGAATCTAGAAGTAATTATAGGGGATTTGAACCCAGATTTTCAAGCTCACTTCAGCCATCAAATCTATCTCATGCAACCAATACACATGACCATACACATGTGGAAAAGATAAATGATATCTTACATATTTCATGCTAGTATGGATGACTAAAGAATTGGGGAGTGGAGTAGATTGAAACCTATCCATTAAAGTTTGAAGATTTGCTATAAACTGGGTAGTGATTATATATATATATATATAGAGAGAGAGAGAGCATTTCCCATATATATATATATATATATATATATATTGTGCCCTTATCTGTAGGTCATAATAAGGTAGAAAGGTCAATTATTAAAAAATTTTAAATTTTAAGTTATATTTGTATGATATATAAATAATAGTAGGATAATTAAATTTTATAGTACAATTTTAAGCTGAAAATACCTGGTATACAAAAATGTAATAGATTATTTTAAAAGAAAACAGTTAAATAAAGCTTAATAATATTCTTGCTTATGGTTGTAAAAGCTGGCCATATAAAATAACACAGCTATAAATAGTTAAAAAGTATATTAATAATTTGAGTATAATATTTTAAAACTAATAAATTAAATAGGTGCTATATGTAGTGTATAGTATTTGTTTAATAATCAAAATTAATAGAGTATATTTTATTAATAAACTGTGGGATGGTGAGAATTATATTTAGTTTTACAATTTTAATTATTTTCCAAATTTTTTATAACATATATCAGTTTTGGTAATTTAGACCGAGACGTAAATAAAAAATCATTTGATAAAGTTAGTAAACACGTGACCGTATATTATATACCTTCACACACA
The DNA here is from genome assembly GCA_028023455.1 of Epiperipatus broadwayi. Classification (NCBI taxonomy): domain Eukaryota; kingdom Metazoa; phylum Onychophora; class Udeonychophora; order Euonychophora; family Peripatidae; genus Epiperipatus; species Epiperipatus broadwayi. The sequence continues at coordinate 796,735 of JAQFVV010000231.1, forward strand.
CGCTTGTTAAAATAATAATAAGGTTTGTGAATTTGAAACTAAATATAATTGCCATCGATCATTAAAGTAAAAGTTTAAATGTTAAATATTATTTTAATAATTATTTTAAAAGCTTAAATAATTTTTATAAAAGCATAATTGAATTTAAAAAGTACTAGTCTAAATAATATTTGAGACGTTACGTCATCAATTCTTTATTTTTAAACGTCTATTCTGTTATAAAACTAAACTGGATAAATTTGTTCGCGCTAAAATAAAGTTATTAACCAATCAACGGAGGTAAATTAGCAGACAAAAATATAAGAATTAGAACTAGGAGAAGGAATGTGTAAGTGAAAGAGAAAGTAACACATTTTTGTAGCTGATAACACCGTAGCTGGAAAAGTGATATAAATTTAAAATTTTGTATTTATTTTTAAAAATTCTTTTGTAACATATAATATATTTTGACTGTATCGATATGGATTGCTAATTTTAAAAGTTATCTTACCAGGGAAATTTATTCGAATTTAACCAAAAAACCTACAGTAGAGATGGAAGTACAAGGGAAAATACCTAAATTTATTACCGAAGGAGAAATATTTGGAAAATGTCTTAATACAGCTTTATTTATGCTCAACCAGAAACTGACTGTTATAACTCAAAGAAAAATAAATGGGACGCTATATGAAAATTTAAAAGAGAAGTTACATGCCGTCGTCGGGAAAAAATTATGACGCACAAAATTTATAAGGCTACTTTAAAGTTATTTTGTTCTTCTCTATGGAAAAAATTTAATATGTGTTTTATTATAAAGAAAATCATGATGAAGAAAGAGTGTTTATCTTTAGAGGAAAACATTATTAAAAATATAGTACAAGAATTTTGAAATAACGAAGAGTAAAGAAAAATATGAAAGTGCTATTATGGATTTTATAGAAAAGGAGCCGAAAAAACTTTATTTTATCAGAAAAAATATTATAAAGTATTCAATGGAAGAAATGCTTGATTTTTAAAAATATAAAATTAAATTACTAAATGAAAATGGATCCATGGAAACAGAAAATTTTAATGAAGATTTAAATAAAGTACGTACAAGATGCATCGTAAAAGTCGCACGGGAAAAATATTAGCAGACAATAGTAGAAGAGAATGTCATGAATTAATAATTATATACAATATTGTGAAAACCAAGGATTGTCATATATGAAGATTTACTAAACAGAGTAATAATTGTTTTTTACTTTAAAATAGAACATTAAGTGACTGAAGAAGAAATAAAAATATTTTTTTTTGGCTTCAATATGAACGGTTTAAGAAAGTCTGGTGAAGAAGTATCGTAAATATAATTTAAATATTTTATTAATTTATTTTAAAATATAAAATGCTATATTAGATTAGGGAAAACATATAAACATAAATTTAATAATAATGAGATTTAAATATAATAGCTTAATAGAATGATAGAAATATTGTTTTAAAAATAAAAAGTGTGTATGGAATTTTTATATCTACAAGAATTAATGGAATGGTGAAGCCTACAGAACATGAGGGAGAAGATCAAGATCGTTTTGGTAATTTTGGTATTTATTCATAATGCATAATGTATTTTTTTTAGATCATCGATTGATTAAGAATGATGTGTGAAAGTTTTAAAATTATAAGTACACATTTTATACAACATTAAAACATATTCTGAGATAAGAATAATTTTAAATATGCATGCAATAAGTTATTTCAAGTATAATTAATAGTATAAGTTGTCAAAACAAATTGTGATTCTTTTGAACTTTCATGTAACAAAGTATTTAGATATTTTAAAATAGTTTGTATATGATAAATATACGAGAAAAGTAGTAAAAGATTTTCTTAGAGAACAGCTGTATAGTTTTGAAATAAAATGAATTTTATTATTGTTAGAAAGGCAGATAAGAATTTGTCGATGTACTGTATAGAAAAATCTAGAGAAATAATAAGATCGGATAGTGACTTGGTAGTACTAGTGTAGAGGAAACCAAGATGATGTTTTGTTAAGAAATAAGAAAAATAAAGTATTTGGATCATAGTTAGTTTGTGTGCTTTCAGTATAGCTAACTAAGCCCTATCACTGAACACATATATTTTGGACAGTGTCTTTACGTATCTTTTAAACTCTTTGATGTTATATAAAGCTGAAGAAATAGCTTTAGCATCACTCCTATAATAGAGGTGGGTAGACAGACAAAGGTCACTCCTCTATATTGTCTTTTTAATTCACTGTGCCATTATTGTCAAGGTTTATGACGGATAATATTCTAGTTATTTTGATCCTGTGCATCTATTTTCGCTATCCTTGTTTCGTGAATCTGCATCGTCAGAAAGATATTTTTTACAGAAATAATGAATAAAATAGAATTGAGGGTATGTTATCGTTTAAGTAAGAATATTTTATTTACTGGAGTGTGTTAGAATTGTGTAATTTTAAAAGTGAAAGTACAAAAATCATAAAGAGAGAAAGAATCATATAATACAGTTTAAAACCAATTTGGAAACGAATATAAGATTTTTAAAAGAGAAATCTAAAACAAAGTTTTTTTTTAAGTGATAATAAAATTTGAATATTTTTATAATAATATTTAGAAAATAAATATTGCATGTTTGTTAAGAAAATAATTCAATAATGTGTAATAGACACATATATTTGTGCATGGTGTGTTAATAATTGTAATTACCATCTGAAGCAAGGCTTGAATGAGTATATTAGATTAATAAGCATTGTATAGTGAACAAGAAAACGTAATATCAAATGTAGAAGAATGTTTTTTGAATCTGTAGGATTCCATATAACTAATATAAAATTAGAGTTTTATGATTTTGTAGAATGTTTACTACGAATGTAATTTTATAAAATATAATTTTAAAAAATAGTAGGGATACAAAGTATTAGGGATAATTATAAATAAATACATTTTGTAACAAGCTAAACTAAAATAAGAAATCCAATAATAATAATATTGTATTTTTTAGCAATACTTAAAAACAGAAGAAAACGGAAAATACCTTTTTTCTTTTCGTTTTTTTATGTTGTACTAATCCTTCGAAATCAAATAAAATGTTATAAAAACATATTTATAAACAACAAAACATAACACTTATATTAATTATATAAAAAGCCTTTTTCGGCAAATTTATTTTTTGCCCTTTTCAAACATGTCTTCCAAAAATACTACGACTACATATACATAGCGACATCTATGTTAATACATGATAAGTAAAAAATAAAAGACAAAAGAATTAAAGAATTATACAATTAGTATAAACAATTCATATAGAACAGCTGAAACTGAATTGGACAGCCTATATTATCATATAACTTATACAACTCTACTATAATTTAAATCTTCATTTCGTAAAATGCATTCCAAACAATTATCCACATCAGTTATCTATCCATTCTTTTTTCATCAACCATTTATTATTCATTCCAATAGACGCCTTATATATATTCATACAATTAGTTTTATTATACATAATATAATTTGTTTCATATAATCTGCGTCTATTAACATCTTTTATATAATTTAAAGCCCTTATACTATCAGTACAATTAATTTTATGTCCAGTTTGCAAATAATGAACATATAATGCTGACTTATCATCTTTCCTATCGATAGCACCATTATGTTCCTTAGCTCTTTCGCTCAATTGCTTTGCTGTCTGCCCATAATAAACCATATTACAAAATTTACAAGTAATTTTATAAACCATTCCCCTTTTATATTGTATCTCGTCTATTAACCTATAATTAGTTATTAACTTATCTAAATTTCTACTATTGGCCCATCCCACATTAATATTTTCATCCAAATATTTTTTCCTTTTTTTACATAAAATTTTGTATACATTAGGTAAATATGAAATTTTAATCCATTTCTTCTTATCTTTATTATCATTTCTCTTATTTCTCTTTTTATAATTTCCTATAAAAATACTATTAATATGTCTTATCCCATATCCGCATTTTACATAATCTTGTTTAAATTTTTCTTTTTGCAATTTAGCAAAATTTCTATCAGTGTTAAATTTATCATTTTTATATTTAAAATTCTTTATTACATTCATCTTTTGTATCCATGGCTGCCTTGAATCAATTGGTATAATTTTTCTCAATTTATCATCTTTAACAAAATGCCTAATCACAATATTTCCATCTTGACTCAAAAACATCTCAATATCTAGATATCTAATCTCATTATCAATTTCCTTCATAGTAAAACGGATATTATCCGCATTATTATTAAACTTCCTAAATAATTTATGTACTATCCTTCTATTCCCTATTACTAAACTATCATCGACATATCTAACGTAATATATTACTTCTTTTTTAATTATACTTCTTGTTATAATATTGTTTTCCATATCATTAATAAAAACCGATGCCATTAACCCACTAATTGCACATCCCATTACCCATCCCTTATTTATTTCCCAAAATTGATTATTATATTTAAAAAAAAACTGTTATTTATCAAAATTAAACTTTCCTTTATTATATTAATAATGTTATCATCAGTAATGTGTAGCGATAATGCCTTTATTACTACATCGATACTTTTCAATCTAGGAATACTAGGATACATTGACTCTATATCCATCACAAAAATACTATGATTTCTATTTACTTTCAACTTATTCAATTCATCAATAATGGCCTCTGTATTTTTTATACAATACTGCCCATAACCAATCACATTAGCTATCCACCCGTTCAAATATTTACAAAATTTATTCAATATAAAATCACTAAAATTGAATAGTAATCTTAAAGGGTTACCTTCTTTATGTGTCTTAATTTTACCAAATATATATGGATTCTCATATGACCTAGGATATAAACAATTATACTTCCCATCATCAATAAATCTACAAATTTTCATCTTTTTTAATAAATTTACATATTTAGTCTTTATCATATTTGTAGGGTCTTTAGACAATCCAATATATCCCTCTTTTTTATTACCAGATCTATTTTATCATGATAATCCCTATTATATATCACAACAAAACGACAACCTTTATCTTCTTTACATATTGTTAATTTATACACATTACATACATTCTTAATTTCATCTATTATTCTTCTGTAGTTATAATCTCTAACAGATATATCAAGTTCATATAAATGACTATTCAAAACACAATGCAGTTTCTTTTTTTCCTCATATGATATATGTGCCAATTCAATATCCGTGGTTATTTTTTTCTTTATATCTTTGTCTATAAAAAGATAAGAATTAACTAGAAAAATAAGTAGAAGTTTGGTTTTATTGTATAAACTAGTAAAATCATTTTGTGATAGGAGAGTAAGGATATCCAATGTACATAATGTAAAATAGTGTTTTTTTGTTTATGTTATTAATAAACTTTGTTGTAAATTTATTATAAAGCTTTGTGTCTTCGTTGTTATTTCTCCACATGGATGCATGATATCACAATACACATTTATAATTGAAACAGATATATATATATAGTTTTGCACAAAATAGGTAAACATAAAAGTGTTATAATAATTTTGAAAATTTATTTGGATGATAAAATTAAAAGATCATAATTATATCATTTATTGGTCATAAGTTGGTTGCCACAATATTAAAATCAATTATATGCTAATGTTACCACACGTATTTTGTTGTCGGATTATTAAAATACTGCCACGTACGTAATTATTTATTTCATTTAAGAAGTAATAAGATTATATTATACTATTATTATTATTATTATTATTATTTATTATTGTTAGTTACTGCGTAGTGAATTTATGACATAAAATTCCCTTTTCATAGTTTACTAACGTAATTTTAAATCAGTTAGAGTACAATTTATGAACCTGAGATTTTATTTTATTTTATTTATTCTATTTATTTACTTAATCTTATTTAATTGAGCTAGATTATTATTACAAAGAATATTAAGTAATGATTATTATTTTAATCGTAATGAAAAGAGCTTAGAAAGTCGTAAGAATACTATAAGTTAGTTATTTAGAATAGTGTTCTTATGCCATTGAGATAGTATCATGTGGATAATATCTCAATGTAGTCTGTCTCGTTCCCCGTGTCGTCACTCCATGTCTCATGAAAATAATAAATATTTATTCATTCATTTACAAATATATCTGTATTTATATTTTAAAAGTTAGAGCTAGTAATCATTTTAATTAATGCTGGATATTTCTTTTTTTTTTTATTTGTTAAACTGAGCTAGAACCCGTAAAATATATTTTAAACACTATATATGAAATTTTTATGGAGGACATGGACGGAGGAGGAGGGCAGAATATATATATATATATATATGGATGGGAAATGCTGATCTGGATCAAGTGATTAGTGTTGGTTCAGAATGAACATATTGGAGATCATTCATCTTTTTCACATGAGTGTGGTCACATGCATCAGTTGTATAAGATAGGTTGGATGACTAAAGGAAGCTTGAAAGTTCTGGATTCAAATCCCTATAATTAATAAATAAAATGGAAATAGATCTTATAGTGATGATTGTATACAGTATAAACAAAAAAAAATAAGAATAGGAAATGGATAAGAATAGTTTTTAACAAATTTACATCAATATAAATAAAGATTAAAATAGAAATAAACTGAAAGGTATATGCACTGTGTATCAGAAAATTAAAGTAATAGATAATTTCAGTCTTTACGGTGTATATGTTAAAAATTGTGCAGCAGACAGTAGTCAGACATCATTTCTGACTATTAGTTTGAAAATCTTATGAGAAGTTTTACAAAAAGTAGTATGATATCACATATCTCAAATATGGGTTGCTCAATCGGACTCAAGATTTCTACTACTGAAAAAGCCCCAATGTTATTTTCCAATCATGTATCATATTAAGAAAATGTGTGGACTTTAAAAAGGACAATCCTTTAGCCACTGTTTACAAAATCTCTCCCTCCCCAATACATAGAATCTTCATGCAAATAACCAAAATTTCAGACTAACTTAGAAATAGCAAAGCCTCTGTCAAGCATAGAGAGAAATTTAAAAAATGATACAAAAGAATTGTACAACAAAGACATCAATTGGGACAGATTGGATAAGGTCACTTACATACAAAAACCTACAATAATGGTAGACAAAATCATGGACCCTTATAATAATAGTAAAAAAAAAAATGTAAGACCAACAGAAGTGTTAGAATTGCAACAGAAGTAAGTAAAAAGTTGTCATGATAACAGAGTTGTCATGATAACTAATCTAGAAAATTAGGTAATAACCCATAGGTTAAAAGAATCCAATTTGCCTCCCTACACAAAAAAAAAAAATTGATAAAGTGTAAAAAGTTCAATACAACTATTTAATTTTAACCCTATCAAAAAAATTTAAATTATTTAAACCAATTGCCTTTTTCCAAATTCCATTAGTTTTTCATCCCTGACTCTTTCTTCCATTTGTGTGGCACTGAAAACTATGTCTATAATTCTTCTTAATTGTCTGAAATTTTAATAGGTATTTGGAAATCATTCATCTATAACTACACACTATTTACAACCAGAGAATATTTTGTCTACAGTACACCACTGTCAATAGCTCTAAACTCACAGCATCAAAAAACATGCCATCAAGCATTGGTGGCTGAGTAGTCAACACAGCTGCCTTACAAGCAGTTGCCCCAGGTTCACGGGTTCACTTCCCGACCGATGCTTTGACACATGAAGGAAAAAAAATAAATAAAAAAAAAAAAATAAAAAAAAATAAATCAAAAACCATGCCTATAGCTCTTCTTAAATTTCTAAAATTTTAATGATTCTTTGGGACTTTCTCATCTATGACTACATGCTAGTTACAAAATTTAGGATATTTTGTCTACTGATAGGATATATACCGATGTCAATAGTTATAAACTCATGGCATCAAAAATGACAATAGTTCTTAATTCTGTAACATTTTAATGAGTCTCTGGGAACTAATCCTTTATAATTATATTCTAGTTGCAACAGTAGGGCATTTTATTTTCTGATAAGAGCTATTACCAATATGAATAAAACAAACCTCGTGTATCTTGCAAGACATCCAAACAGATGCAAAACAATAGGGTTAAGCAATAATAGTTAAACCTTCATAAGTAAATCTAATAATAAGGAAATGGACTTAACATGGAGGGATGTGTGTAGGTTTATATTTGAAAGTTTTTTTTGCTTTAAAACCATCAAAACATCATGTGCTCACCATTTTATATGTGCACACAGGTTTCTAATGATAGTGGTAAACTCTCCATACAGTAGTGCCATCAAAGCAAAAAGGTTTGTGCATAAAATCTTTATCTGGTGCTATTCATCCAATATCTCCAGAGAAGTTTCTAGCTTGTGGCTTTCATCAGTGAGAAGCCTTGGATTTCAGGGCATTGCATTTAGTGCTCAGGATCTAATGCAACCCTCCAGCAATTACCTTTTAACCTATTTGGTTAACTATAAAACTAGGAGTCCAAAGATTACATTGGGTTCTCATGTTAACACATTTTAAAACTTCCATTTATAAGGTCACAATTTCCATTTATAAGATTACAAGAATTTGTTTAATCTCATTAAGCATGGATAAATGAATTAAAATTTTAAAAACAGCCACCTACATTAACTCTATGTGCTTGAAATATCATTATCGTGTAACAGAGCGCCATCTAGTGATTGAATAAGATAACACCATTCTTTTACACTTTCAATGCATCTAAAGTGACACGGAATAATAACCAGTAACTGATATTCTTTGCTGTTTTAATCTACCAATCATTTCTATGTTTTCTTGTCAGTTGCTGAACTTCTGCCTTTAAAATCTCTATATTGCTTTTGAAACTTCATCTTTATTTTATTATTCTGTCAAGCAGAGAATGCTATGTGTTTTATTTTGATCGAATTATTTATTACAATCGTTGTCAGAGAACCAGTCAAAATGTCTTTTTAGGAAACAAATTTTCTTTATATAATAATTTTATGAGTATATATATTAAAAATTATACGTATATATATATATATAATTATTGCCCTGTCATTTTACCTTAGATATGAGAAAGACTACTATTCTTTTTTCACATCATAAAAGCAACCAATATGTTGTGTAATTTTTTTTTTTTATTTTAAAGAACAATAAAATTATATAAAAAGCTTGTAAATTAAAATACAGTACATTAATGTAAAAATCAAAAATCTTAAATAAACATTTGAATAATATTATTTGTTGGACCAATTTCTATAATTTAGAAATAATTGTTAAAAGGCTTTGAAAAATTCAAGCTTTATTTAAACGTTTCGAAGACGTTCAACTGTTAGTAATGGCATACAGATTAGTTTATAACACAACATTTCAGATATTATTATTTTACTGTCTTCGTCAGGTGTTGTTGTTCTGACCAATGCTAATCCTAGCATGGGAGTCGAACCTGGGATCTTTTGATTTGTAAATACTGAATTTAAGATAATGCTCTAATAAAATAGACTTTTAGTAAACAGGCAAAAAACTCTCCATATAGTAGTGCCAGCTTGTGCTAACCAGAGTAATCAATGGATGCCAGAAGGCTTGTGCATAAAATCCCTATCTAATGCCTACTCATCCAATATCCCCAGACTAGTTTACGATATAGAGAGTTTTTTGCCAGTTTACTAACAGTTATGTGCTAGCATGAGATGGTGATCATGTGATGTTTAGTGGTTTAAAATAGACTTTTGCTATTTTTTCAAAACCAAGAATCAATGGAAGTTTATTATACACTTATCTATGAAAGCACTCTTGATTTCTTCATTTTTTCTTAAGGCCTGACAAAATACCTGAAAAAGTTTTAAAATATAATGGTGAAATGTTAGCATCACTAGTAATGGATTTTTTTTTTTTTAGGAATATAAGAAACAAGAAGATGTGATACCCAATCTGAAAGTTGCTTTTACTGTTCCAATTTTTTTGATTAAAAGGAATAGACATGATCACAGTAATTATTATGGAAGATCTTTATTATCCATTATAGCAAAAATATTTTCAAGTATCTTTGTTAGATATGTTGCTGTCATAATACATGAACGGTTATTAGAAATTCACCATCGTATTAGAAAATCCAAGAAGCTCTACAGGTATGATTTTCTGGTGCTGGACAAATGGCTGGAACAAGAGAGTAATTTATATATTGATTTGATCAAGGCATTTGATTCAGTAAATAGGATCAGTCTATGATATTGATTGACATTAATCAATTGTCCACCCAAAATTATTCATATTATACAGCTACTACATGATAGAATGAGAGAGGTATTATTAATACAGGTGAAAAATCAAAGGCATTTGAAATAAAAACAGGTGGAAAACAAGAATGTGTCCTTACTCCAGCACTGTTTATCAGTTTTTATGACAGTAGTTGTGGAACTGTTTGTAGGTGGTTTAATCAAACAGAGATTAGAGTATGATGCAAGCTAGCTGGTGAACTTTTAAACTTGAATCTTGTTGAATTCTGGATTTACAATATGATGACAATTGTCCTATTTTTACCCGTTTGAAAGAGGATTTATTTTGAATGTAACATATAAAGACTTTGATTTATTAATTAATGTTCTAAAAATTCAGATTCTCCAGAAAAAATCCTCAACAACTTTTTGCTTGCATGATTATCACCTTAAGAATGTCAGCCAGTTTAAATATGTTGGTAGTTTTATAAGTAAAAAGGTGGACTTAGATATGGACATACAACACAGACTCTGATGTGCTGCTCCCACTGCTTTTAATGAGTTAAAGATAGAGTATGTAATCATAGGGAAGAGAACAACTAAGCTCCATTGAGAGCTGTTATTTCCCTAATTTATTATATGGAAGTAAAACTTGGTACCCCAATGATGCAATATAAAGGCACATGAAAGGTTTCATTTAAGAATGTTTCACAAAATTATAAAAATACAATGGAAATATCAGAAAAATATCAATAGATTCTTCAAATTGTGGGATGTGATATAGAATCCAGAATGTAAAATCATTGAAAGAGTTAAGAGACAAATGGAGTTGAGCAGGACATATTGCTAGAAGAGATAATAATAGATGGATAGTTGAAATCTTAAATTGGATATCAAGAGATTATAAAAGATCTAGAGACCACATATAAGATGGAAGAAATAAGGAAGTGTACTGGGATAATATGGAGAATAGAGACTAGGGATTGGAAACGGTGGACTGAACTTGGAAAGAACTTTATCCTGCAGTGGAATAACAATCATTGAAAATGATGATTGACAACCACATGAGAGATGGATGGATAAAATAAGAAAGTGTGCTGAGGTGATATTAAAAGGGAAACTAGAGATTGGAGAAGATGGATTGAAATTTGGAGAGATCTTCATCCAGCAGTGGATCAATAATGGTTGACAATTATGATGATGATCATTGTAAAATCAGACCTTTATTGGAGGAGACAATGCAAAACTTTCCTAAGAAAATATCAATGTTGAATGTGAGCATGGTTTTTGTGAGGATTAACCCCTATCTATTATTATAAAGATTATTTTTAAAGTCATTCTCAAGAAGGGTAATGTGGATTGTTTCAATGGAGAAGATATGATAAAGAATAGAATACATTGGAGTCGTATAACTAGACATGGTGGTTAAGTATTTTGGAATGAAAAATCTCTGCTGAAGAAATTGCAAGACAATCCCATAAAATATGAAGTAAACTGAAAAATGGACAGGCATATTCTATTTGTGATTCACAGATTGGTTTGTATACTCATCACAAGTCTCATTTCCAGAAGTGTCTTTCCTCTCTCTCTCTCTCTGTCACCTTCTTAGAAGTTAGAATACCCACACTGGTTTACTAATGGCTTTTCATTATTTACTGAATTATCAACATAACTGTGGAAATCCAGATATATCAAAACTGCAACTCATCTGACATGCAAATGTGTAGTGAAAGAGGGATATTTGGAACTTTAACACTAATGAACATTATGATATAAATTTTATACCTGTTTGGTTATGTACATTTTTTTAATAAAATAAATTATATATATATATATGATCACTAGATAGAGCTTTACCAATAGCTCCTAACAAGCTTTGTTTACATAAACGCCGAGAGATCTAGTTTCTAGTCTTCCAACCCTTCACTGACATGAGCCAACTAGCTCGAAACCATGGTCTGGAGGTGGGAGACAATGAAAGAGATATTGAATTTTATCTCTCTCAGCATTTATGTAAACAAAGCTTGTTAGGAGCTATTGGTAAAGCTCCATCTAGTGATCATAAAATGCAAGCTAAAAGCAAGTTACAAAATTTATAACTTGTTTTGATTAATATATATATGTAATGCATACACATTATGCTATAAAGATATCTAATTTTTCTTAAAAGATATTTATTTTTGTAAATAGCAGATAACTTTTTCCAATTATTAGTAAATAATATTGACATATAAGTTGTATATTCTAAGAAATGTTTATGCTTGGATTAACTTAAATATTTTTATTGCTGCATTTATTTGTAACTTTTTGACTAATTTAAATACAATAATTATTTTCAGTTTACAAAACTATTTGAAAAAAATAAGCAAACAATGTATATAATGTAATAAATGTTTTATATTTATATATAATACCAGTTATATTTAAAAATGAATATACCAGTTATATTTAAAAATGAATATTATAGGAAAAAAGTCCCAAGGTATAATCTTAAATGCATCGGGATACCATGCTCATGGGCGTTCAGTGGCAAATGAAAGTTTTTTCAAATAGTAAACAATTTATAAATAATCATAGAAGCGAAACTCTCCATATAGTAGCCCACTCAGTGCTAGCCAGAGTAATCAATGGATTACTCTGGCTTGCATTGAGTGGCACTACTGTATGGAGAGTTTTGCCTCTGTGAAAAACAGGTTGTGTTAGCATAAAAAAGGGGGGATCATATAATGCTTGATAATTTATAATAAGATTAGTTCTCCATTCCAGCACCATCTAGTATAAGCTTGAATAGAGATCTTTTCTCGTTTATAGCACTGTTGCAAGCTGAGAGAATCAACTGATGTCAATTAGTATAGTTGAGTTTGTCTTGTTAATTTATGTTTCTCTCCCCACATAATTAACCCACAAATAACTCAACTAAACTGCCAGTGATTGATCAGCAAATAAAAATCCAATAGGTATACTTAGTGGGAGGATAAAACAAATGAGACAGGAAAATCTTATAAAAAACACTGTTACCTGACAGCTGATTATCTATCAGGGTTATTGACCTCCCTTTCATTATTATTTAGTAACTTTACAGCAATGGTTTATAACCTATTTTGGCCATGAATATGAGGGAAAACCTCGAAAGTACTAGGCCTAGATTAATTTGATTTAATTGTTTTTGGATACTACTGACAGCTTCTTCTTCAGCGAGTTAAATCACTTATATATGCTATTCTACCTAAAGAAAAGGAAAGAAATTATTCTGAAGGATATTTATATTTAAATAGTTTTACCAATATACCTAAATGAATGAATTAATCATGGAGAGACAATCTTTTGGTGAATCAATAATGTTTAAAAATGGTATTGACATTGATATAATACAGTTAAATATAGAAGACTAAATTATTTATCAAGGATGAAAAATCAATATTAATGTTCATTCGTATTTGCATGCTGCCTAAATATCTAATTCCACTTTCAGGTAAACTGTATCAACATGTAATGATTGATATCTCCATAAAAATAGTGATTAGGAGCTAATAAGAAGTTTGAACAGTGGAAGGAGCTCAGTTGAACCATGACCTATTAACTGTAAACTCCATACTCATCTATTGTAGCAGTGCACCAAACTGCACAATGTATGTATCTCTGTAAGACTCATAGATAACAGTGAGGATTTATGCAGCAAATTGATGCTGTTACTCTACATCACACATTAGCAAGAATCACACAAAGCATTATTGGTATTTATTTGTGTGGATTGTGTGCCCTGGATGCACCATCCATTGTTCACTTCAGGCATTAATAACACTTACTGCCATTGCTATGATTTTAAAAAGACTTTATCCTATAAAAGTAATGATTTGGATGTACACAAATTGATAGATCCTATAAATAGCTATAATCACATGATCACCATTCCATATGCTTACTCATAACTGTTATTAAAACAAGCAAAGCCCTCCATACAGTAGTGCAACTCAGTGCAAGCCAGAGTAATCAATGGATGCTAGAAGGTTTGTGCATAAATTCCCCATATAGTGCCTACTCACCCAATATCCCCAGATTAGTTTCTGGCTTGTGGCCTTCATCACTGAGGAGCATTGATAAGGATTTTATGCACAAGCCTTCTGGCATCCATTGATTACTGTGGTTTTCACTGAGTGGCAATATGTATAGAGAGTTTTGCATGTTTTAATAAAAGTTATGAGCAAGCATAGGAAATGGTGATAATGTGATATTTATTGGCTTAAAACTAATCCTGCCTAATAGGATAATGGCGGCTATGGTTATTAAAAAACCAAAGACACCAAAATGTATAGGTACTGAACTGAGTTCAGACCTATATAAATACATATGATAATAAGCTTGGATTGAAAATATTACAGTGTTTTCAATTTAAGACTCATAGTTTTGTAGATAAGTAGAGATAAAAGGTGTCTGCTGGAGGGTTGCATTAGATCCTAAGATCTAGGTGCAGTGCTCTCAGATACAAGTCTCCTCACTGATGAAGGCCACGAGGCAGAAACTAGTCTGGGGATATTGGATGAGTAGGCACTAGATTGGGAATTTTATGCACAAGCCTTCTGGTGTCCATTGATTATTCTGGCTTGCACTGAGTGGCAATACGTATAGAGAGTTTTGTCTGTTTAAATAAATAGCTATCATATGAAGGACTAATATATGTGAAATTATATTATCAAACTTATACATATATTTAATATAAAAAGCATGCTAATAGCTCTAAACAAGCTTTTCTGATGAACCAATTGGGGATAGGGATAATTCTAGATAGATATTTTAAATGCATTCTCTTCTGGCATTTATCTGAAAAGCTTGTTTAGACCTATTAACATGCTCAATATATTACATTTGTAGTACAAGCTTAATAAGTTAAGTCACATAATGTATGGCTTGATTTTCTTACACACACACACACACACACACATATATATATATATATATATATATATATATATTGTAACCTAGTGTTATTGACACTTGGTTTACTTGGCATTATTTCTGCAGGAAAACAATGCTATTCTTTAAAGAAATAAAAAGATAAAATAACAATAGCAATAATTGATTAATAAAGTATGCTATTCACTCACTTTGGCATGTTTTGGGTGAATAACTAATAGATTTAATAACTCAATGTCATTTTAAAGAGAGAACATGAATAATTTAATTGAGATATTAATAATTAGAGCAAATTAATATGGTATAAAAGCTAAACAGTAATTGATTTTGGATGGGTAGAGGGGAGAGTGGATGAGTGTCTTATCATAAAGCACAATAACTCCTGGTAATTTCTTTTTGTAAAAAAAAATAATAAAAAAATATAATGTTTAAAGAATTATACATCACTGATTGTTAATTTAATGTATTTATTATTTTTTATATTGTCAAATTACTTTGTAATCCAGGTAAATAATACTAAAACTATATGATTGTAATAGGTTTTTCCTTTCTTTTGTTTATGTTATAATCAAATGAATATTTTTCTGGAAGAGGTCGCTAAAGTAAAAAAATATATATATATATAGATAGTCTGCTTTTAGTTTTCAAGGAAGGAACAGTGCTGAAATTTGGTAACTCAATTTTTTCATTTTATTTTGCAGAAATAAATGTAATCAAAGTAAAATTTTAATAATATAATGTGTGGCTAAAATTTTTTGATAAGATATCCTGATTTTCTTTGCCATCTACCTATTTAAAGACCTTTTATACTTAAAAATTTATTGTCTCGCGCTAAAGTTCAAAAATGACAGATGTAACTAAAAGAGTCACGAAAAATTCTATTATATCTAAATTAAGGAAAAGAAGCGATTTCCAAGAAAAGATTAATTATTTATTAACTTTATGTCCTTTATTGATATTTTCTTGGTTTAGAAAGAAAAAAAAAAATAATAATTGAAAGAAATATTTTGAAACCAAGGAAAATCAACTAGAAACATTTTCGCGCTCTTTCTCAATATTGTCTGCCTTTACAAGTAATGTAGTTACATACGTTAAAATATGTTTTATTCACCAAGAATTGTCTGGAAATAATAATAATGATAAATAAGATGAAATTATGCACCTGTATATTTTTTAAAAAAAATAAAAAAAAAAAAAATAAAGAAAATATAAACTTTCTCAGAGTAAATATAAGAAAAGTTATATAGGGGCATTCTTACGGAGAAGTTACCGTTAAAAAAAATTTATAATTCCTAAAGTATGAACAAAACCAAATATCTTAGTGACTTAATGATAAAAATAAATGATATATTATATTATACATCAGTTGGAATTATTAAAACTTCATGTACACGTAAATTGACTGCAGTTATTATCATAATAATCTCTCGGAAAATTGCGCATTTTCGTCCATAAATAAGCTAGCTAATAAGTATACGTATCGTCAATAAAAAAAAAATATTGTGTATGTTTATCGTCTATTGTCAACTGTTCGTTATGTTAGAATATGTATATTTTATTTTCTTGGATCCCAAAATTGTAGTAGTTTAATTCAAGTAAGAATTAATCTTCAATTCTGCTATATGTTTCTTTGCCTAATTTATTAAACGCACAAAATAAGAGAAAACTTTTATTTAAAGGAAATAATACCATGCATTTATTGTTTTTAAACTTGCTTCGTGAAATACAACTGGATAAAGCTCTTAACCTGGACCAATTGCTCAACAGAAAAACATTTTCTAATGAGAGAATATGCACTTGTTAATTAATGATTGTTTAAAACTAAGTTATAAATGATATGTATTTTTTTGTTATATCACATAGGTTAAAGTCTGTATGGTCAAGTGATATTTAATAGCCTTGTAATGACAAAGGTATGTTTTAATATAATTATTATAGGTTAAGTTGATATTTAACACGAAAGAAAAAAAATCTATAAAATATGTTTTAATTATTACATACAATTGTAGGTAGAAATTTTGTATGTTAGATACGTAAAAGAAAAATATTTAGATATTTAAGGGGTAAAATCAATATTGAAAATTATCAGAAGTAACTAAAAAAAAAAAAAAATGCTATAACAAAATATTTCTTGTTAAAGTTTTGAAACGAATTTATACTGTATTAATTGAGGAATTTATTCCTAATTATTCTTAAATAACACATCCACTTTATTTAGTTTAAGATAGTATGCTACCAACTATTTTGAATGTTCCTTTATTAAAATTAAAATTATTATACTTTTATTCTATGATGTCCATTGATTTCAGATGTTGATCAAAGTATACACGGTAACATAAGTTTATTATAATCAGTGTATTTACTTATCCTGCCCAGATATAGCATTGGTATATGCTTAATATTCGCATAGGTAATAATTGTAATGTATTTATTTTGTGGGATGAAAAATGATCTCCCCAAAAGCTTTGTTTTCCATGAGAGGAAGATTTTAAATATAATGTTCGGTATGTTTATAGCCCAAGTGATCGATTCTCATAGATAGGACGATCAAGAATTTATCTAGCATTTAGTATGCTTCATTTGTTTAAATCCCAGGAGAGGATTGTATTTGGTGTGTGTTCGTTGTATGCCCAAGTAAGAGGCAAGAAACCACCAAAATATTTTAATGTAGTAGATTACTTTACAGACCTTCGTGGTTATTCCATATTCCTCATGTGAAAATAAAGATAGCTCCACCATGGAAGGTGTTGATTATTGTGCTTAATTTTGAAAGTTCGGACAAGATAAAGGTTATATTGGAGGTGTTAGTTCCTCAAGATCCACTTTAATATAAATAGTGAGTTAGTAACTAAGATCAATATCTGTATTGTGCTGCTAAATATTGCTAGTATTTGACAAGTAAATCAATGGAGAAAGTAATTAAAATTACGTAATTTAAAACGCTTATTTACTGAAGGAATATTCAAATGCAATATTTAATTCTGGTTAGTAATTAAATAATACTCATATTTAAAATTATACGTATGAATAAAATTTGTATCATAACTTAAGTTAGCATTAAGTTAAATGTAAGATGGTAAGTGTAACTTCTGATAACTGGCCTATAATTAGAATAGGTTATCCCATTAAAGACCATAGATAAAGTAAATGTATTAGAAATAAATTTAATATTTTGCGTATTGCATATGATTGGATTAATCATTTTTTTAAAAAAAAAAAAATGAACAAAAAAAATAGTTAGTCAATAATTTTGAATAAAAGCTTCTACAAGGTTACCAAAATTTAATAAACAATGTATTGGTAATGAAATGTACTTTTAGTTAATCAATCCATATGATTGCATACAGGAGAAGTAGTAACCTCTAGTCCATAACCAAAAGAGTATACAGATTAATGTCAGTTATATTTTATATTTTTGTATTACTATGGGATTATTGAATAAATGTTCATATATTTTTTTTGTGATAATAATAAATTATAGTCTTGTTAAAATTTGTTGTAGATTCATTTTTTTGTTTTTATATGCTAAATATAAGTGTTTGCACAATATTTGCAAAACCTTTTCTTGAGTCCGAAATCATTCTAAATTCTTAAAAACTTAATATACCAGATAAATAAAGTTAAGCAGATCGGAATATGTCATTATATTTTAGTTTAATGATAATTATTTATGGAGTTGAAAACTTAAGACTAAACAATCACCTTTGTATAAAATAAAATAAAAAAATGAATTTATTCCCAAACCATTAACTTTGGTTGCACATTATTCCATTCCCATTTAGTTAAATTGTGTAAGTAATAAATCTTAGTTATATTATTGTGTTGTCATGGATGACGGAAGGACACAAAAAGCACCCTTGTCTTTTTATTATTCTGACTGAGATTCTGAAAAAAAAAAAAAGGCTGTGTTATTCAAAATTATACGTCATTATTGAATAGAATTATCATCTCTTTAAATAATATAGCAGTGGATATGAGAGATGAAGACACATTGAATTTAAGTAAAATAAATGTTTCCTATAGCCGACCAGAATGCCAGTCATATGCGACAACACAATACTGCCGAGCATTTCCTTACATGAAACAAAGAACCCTGAGATTAATATTATTATAATTATTCTTTAAATTAATAAGTGATCAATTATTGTTGTTATTACAATCGTGGCATGGCTTAAGAGAATTTAATGTACAATTGTATTATATGAAAAGTATTTTAGATCATATTGGAAATTAATGGATATGTTGCTTTATTTTGGTTGCCTTAAAAACAACCTGTGTAAAGTAGTGTCCTGGGTGCAAACAAATAAATAAAATAAATAAATAAACTAAAATAAAATAAAATAAACTAATAAAAATAATTTGGAGTTAGAAATAAATATAAATTTCTAATCTAATAATAAAATGGGTTAGAATATATATATAACTAACTTTAAATACAAACATGCTGCTACAGTAAATAATACACACTCCCACCTTAGTACATGACAATACTGTAATAAGAAAATGATTCATTTTCTTAATGGTCCTCTTCCTACATAAAGGCGATCGATTATCTTTAATACTTAAGGAAGAAGCATGAATATTAATCAATCCAAATATCTTATTATTTTTATATTAATCCAACAGATTGATTTTTTATTATCAATATAAAGAAATTTCTTATTTTTAACTTAGTAATAAATGTTAAATAATCTATATGTAATAAATAAGCAAATAGTTTATACTTTGTGGCTAATTATGGATCAAAATATATAAAATGCGCTAACACGCAAAAGCACACAAAGCTAAAAACAAATAAAGCAAATATATATTATTTTAATATCTATTCATATATATATATAACATTAAATAAAATTGTTTTTAAATGCTGCTACAGTAAATATTACACACTCTAGCCTTAGTACAGGAAAATGATTCATTTTCTTATCGTTCCTCTTTGTATATATAAAAAAAATTGTGTTCAATACTTATTGGCAAAAAACTGAATATTTAATGTAAAAATAACAATTGGACTGATTACTATTCAAACTTCTGCTATAAGTAGTGGTGATAATCTCCTTTATGTATAAAGAAAAGTATTACGAAAGTGATTGATTTTCTTATTACAGTGTTGCTATGTATAAAGGAGGGAAGTGTCTATTGTTTGCAGTAGTAACATTTAGAAACAATTGTATTCAAAAGCCATCATATATATTCATGTTTTGTAAATTACTCAGAATAATATCCTTCATAGAAATTTTATGATCATTCAAGTAGCAAACTGTTAATAAAATAAATCAAATCATTATCACTTGAAACATCGACAAATCTATATGTGGCATAAGTTAACATTTTGTATGAAGAGTTTACAGTGAAATTAAAGGAGATTTTCAGACTCCTCTCTGGACCTTGAAAGGAACAAAGCAGAATAAATTCCTAATGTCCACTCCACAGTTCTTATCAGAGTTGTTATTCCTTGGCTTCTCACCAACATACCTCAGCTAGCATGGTTAATTACCTCTGAGTTAAAGATCAAGAGGCACCATTGTTTTATCTTCTCAGTTGTCTGATAATTCTTATCTGAAATATTAGTTGAGATTTCTTGTAAGAAGAACAAATGTGCAAGTGAATGATTTTTTTATTGTAAATATTTATAATCATGACAGACAATACGAAATTATGGCAATTATTTCCAGAAGGCTATGAAATCATTAGCCAAGAGAGTGACTTGTATCACATGATCAACATTCTTTATGCTTACACAAGCTGTTTTTCACAGATGCAAAACTCTCCATACAGTAGTGCGAGCCAGAGTAATCAATGGATGCAGGAAGGTTTGTCCATAAAATCCCTATCTATTGCATACTCATCCAATATCCCCAGACTAGTTTCTAGCTTGTGGCTTTCATCACTGAGGAGCCATGGATCTGAGAGCAGTACACCTAGATCATATGATCTCATAAAACCCTCCAGCAGCCACCTTAGCTAACTATAAAGCTTTGAGTCCAAAATTAAAATATGATGTTTTCAAGTTAAGTTCTGGCTTGCAATGAGTGGTGCTACTGCATGGAATGTTTTACCTCTGTGAAAGAGTTGGCTTGTAATTAAAGACAGAGGATGCTAAGAAATTTCTGTTGACAAACCTGGATTGTCATGTGGACTATAATTCAATAATGACATTTTTATTTGGTTCATACAACTGTGAATCATTTTCACATGAAGAAAGATTGTACGGACTGGGTGGCTACGGTTAATGGACCATTGCTGAACTTTGTGAAGATAGAAGAAAAAGTGAGACAATTGATTTAAAAAGTGGAAAAATATTGGAAGCACAAGTGCAATCGATTCATTATAAATAAAAAGTGGGAGAACAACATCATGGAGATTTGTCGTATGGACAATGTGGCTAATTATCCAAATTAACAAGGAAAATACGAAATAGATTACTCATGTTTATGCCCAATAAGTTCTCATTGTGAAAAACAATCAGAGTATATGGATATACAAAATGCTTTTTTAATCATCAACCGGACAACATTTTTATGATATTATCAGTGACTTTAATGTGCAACTGATAAACAACTGAAAGTTGAAATATGGTTGTAGTCACAGAAACACAGACTTATGGGATTCACATGCACAAAAATTGTGTATTTATGAATTCTTTCCTTGAAAAAAATGTTTAACTGAAATACACATGGTAAATAAAGATACAGTGAATTGCATTACATTTTAACTAACTGAAAATATGTATCTCAAGATTGCAATATTCTTAATAGATCCAACGCAGAAAGTTGCTCTGTCAGTAGTAAGATGTAAAATATATGATAATCCAAAACTAGAGAGATCTGTTTAAAAAAATAGTATTAACAATTGATAGTCATAACACCTGGAAACTTTCATATCAATTTAAATAAGAACTTGCAAATCACTTCAAAATATTAAAAGACTTTGAAGAGAGTTCAGATTTGTCTGAAATCACTAATAAGAACTGCAGATAAAGATAATTTGTACAAAAACACACCAATTAGGCAGTACATTTTCTACTGAGATAGATAACATGTAAATAAATGAAGAACTATGACAATATTTATAATTGATCCATTAAACAGATTTGAATATTTAGAGTTGTTTAAAATATGAAAAAGAGTTAATAATAATAAAACAAAATATAATTGTGAATTGGCAGAAAAAATCTTTTAAAAAGGAGTAAAAGTCTCAAAAGTGTAAACACATATTGGTATGGGAAGTGTCATTGTTTCAGAAACACTAAGAAAAGTTGGTGTTCACATAATCATCATTCTTTATGCATTAGATCCTAAGATCTAGGTGCAATATTCTTAAATCCAGTTCCTCATTGATGAAAGCCACAGCTCAAAACTAGTCTGGAGATATTGGATGAGGAGTCACTAGATAAGGATTTTATGCACAAATATTACTGCATCCATTGATTACTCTGGCTTGCACGGAGTGGTGCTACTGTATAGAGTTTGCTTCTGCGAAAAGATGGAGTGATTACTTAAAAAAGTGATGTCATCATAAAATGTGTGGAAGAGTTTGATAAAACAAAGATATTGCAATAAAATCAAGAAAACAAAGTATTCCTTATAATTATTATATCTTTTGAATTGATTGGCATTTTAAATGGCAAAGAGAGAAGTGCGATTAAATCCATGTAAAAAGAGGCTACTGACTTTATTGCTTGGGAGTTCGTAAGAAATTCAAGTTGGACACTCTATCTCTGTGCCAAACCATGCATGGTATTAAATCTATAAAGACCAGAAATACTCCATAAAATGATGGACTTTTAATTAATATATTAAATAAAACAAGTGAAGAAACAAAATACTTGTTGACAAAATTATATATCAAATATATTAAATAATAAAGAAGTAACCGGATATTTGAAAATAAGTAGAAACATTGATGTTTACAAAAGGCAATAAAGAAGATATTAGAAATGGTAGATCTATCAATCTTCTATCAAATCTCCACAAATCTTTACCAAGATAATTATACCTCACCTAGAGTGAACTTTGAACTTTAACTAAACAAAGAAAAAATAAGGGAATTTAAAAGTGGTAATAGCTCAATGAATCATATCCAAATAGTCAGGGAGGTTACAGAACAGACCAGTGAATGGAAAATACCATTATGCTTTGAATTGTCAGTTTATAAGAAACATGATTCTACAAGCATTACTATAGTCATTAAAGCTTTGGATCATCAAGATATTACAACATTCAAAACAATATTTATCAAAACCATGATACTAAAAAGATTAAGATTGAGAATGGTCTTTGACCGAGTGACACTAAATCTCCAAAACTTTTTATGGCAGTTTTACGGAAAAAATATTTTCTGAATTAAAATGGAAAACTAAGGGATTAAAAATAAATGAAAATTACTTATGTCATCTAGAATATACAGGTTATATTATTTTAGCAAATAATACTTCGGAGATTCAGGAAATGTTGCAAGAATTATGAGATGAAGGTCAAAAAGTAGGACTAAAGATAAATACTAAAAAGATTAATGCTCAATTGATTTTTTCAGAAGAATACATGAGTAATAATCATAAATTACAATAGGTTAACATCTATAATTAACTTGGATTATTAATACAAAGGATAACATAATGGATAAAATGAATCAAAGAAATAGTCTTGGGTAGCATACTTTTGATAGAAATAATTTAGTATTAAAGGGAAATCTGCATATGTGTTTGAAAATGAAGGTTTTTAATATGTGTTTTACTAGGATTTACCTATGTATTTGAATTTTGAATACTAACAGAAGAACAATGCAGACAGTTCAAACTATTTAACAGAGTATTCATGAATGTAAAAAAACAAACAAAAAGAGATTGACAATGAAGAAAATGATAGAGAACAGATAAGCAGTAATGCATCATTAAAGAATTACAAGATATTTGAGTTGGATATATTGCGTATATGAGATGTTAATAGAAGAATAGTTTAAGTTTTAAATTGAATCCTAAAAAATTGTAAAAGACCTCAAAAGAGACCCCATATAAAATGGATGGTTAAATTAAGTTTCTGGAATGCTATGGAGAGGAGAGGGATCCAAGAAATGGAATTAAACTTGGTCAGACTTTTATTGTCCAGCAGCTATAGCAAAGAATTTTAATCTTTAATTTTATACAGGCAATTTTTAAAAGTTTGTAGTTTTTATTCTAGTGAATATTGTTATATATATATATTGTAACGATCCGGAAAAGGCGACTTAACGTAAACTGCACTACAGGGCGCCATCTAGGCATTTGAACCTAGAAAAATTTATAAAGTAGGCAGATACGTAAGTCAAAAAAAAAAATTTTTTTCCCCCCTTTTTTTTTGCATCCGGTCGTTAGCCCATGTCACTAGCTCAGTGGAATAGCAGAGATTTAATAATATAATATAAGAATATATATATATAAGAGGAATAAAATAAGCCACTGCCAGTAATTAACATACAAACATTTATTTATGCACATATATATAAGATTTAAAATTATTTTAGTATTAGTTTTACATTTTAACATTTAACATTATTTTTAACTTTACCTTAGATTTTAATTTACATTTTAATTTCTATTATATTATAAGTTTACATTTTAATTAAGTTCGCACAGATGAGATTATAAAAGCTTGTTTTAATATGTTGCTATAGATCGATTACATAGATTACACGGTTAAAAACATTTCAAAGTAAACATAAACGATCAAAATATAAAATCATTGATACTGGCAATTGCAGAGGGAAATTTATAAGTAACCCAGTAGTATTCACCATAAGATACTTGCATTGTCACCAATGACTTAAAAGACATCCGAATAAATACATTTTAGATACTCACCGTAAGGTATCATTATTTATCGAATGTCTATATATTTTGATCAAATATGGAAACACAAAACATAGTTAACCAATAAACAATCCATGCAAGCGTCTATAAACAACTTAAATTTAATGCAATTTTATTTAGTGTCGATTATGAATAGACTACATAGATTTGCATTTGAAAATAAACATTCTATCCCTATTTAACCTTAGGCTAAAATTCGTAGTCAAACTGGCATCAATTCATCTGATATATCGATGTATTCAATGTAATACGGAATACGGCAGCACCAAAAAGATTAAGAGAAGATATTGACTCTCATCAGATAAGAATATTGCTTCTATCTAATGAGAAGAACAATAAAAAAAAAAACTCCATAGAAAGGAACTGCGCTCTGCGTCTTATAATTCCTTCCATAGGCAAAACGGGAGAGTGCGGCGTATGAAGCGATTCTGCCAGTAGCGAATCTCCGACTACATCTACTAACTACATCAATATATCCAATCCATTGACCCAATTTAACAATGAAACAAATAACCTAAGATTACCCTCCCCTAATATAACTTTACAAATCTATACAGCCATTCACGCCCGACTTAAGTTTAACATTTATATAATTTAACTTATCGGAAAACAAAAATCATAAATAAACTTAAAGAACAAAATTAAATAAATGGAAATGATTTTAAACAAATAAATAAAAAATACATCAAATAACATTTTAACTACTTTAGTCAGATGGGAAACTAATGCAATTATTTTAAATACGAAAAGTTTTTAACTTAATGTTCATTAATTGTAAAGTTCTTACGGTTTTAAACAGTTCATCTTTATCTGTCGTTTGTAAGTTTGAACGGGAATTCCCACGCCGTCCTGAAGATATTGGTATACATTTAGCCGATGTTTTATTTATTCATTCGGAGGTTTTTGAATTTAGTTGGTCCTCAATGTAGAAAACGATAGTTCATTTCTCTTTCTTTCTTTGGCAAAACTGAAGGGATTGAATCGTGCATCTCTTCAATTCCTTCTCCCGCACCTCCGCACTAACACCTATCTGTCACATCATAATAATCATAATCACTAATCACTAATTTCAAAACTTGTCCTTTTATATTCATTTGAAGGATTGCATTTACATTACGTCATCAATGCGATGATCCTTTTCGTTGAGGTCCGATTTCCCAATGGATTTATTTCATTTGCTAAAAGTTTCTATTGTTTTCCTATCTGACCGATGTTTTTACATTTAAATGCCCAAGGCTGGTTTACATTTGACTAATTAAATTTATCATTTCCATTTCTGATTAATTAACCTGTTTTCCAAATCAAAGATATATTTTTATCTCTAAATCTTTTTAAGTTTTTGTTTTTAAAATACCTTTTCTATTTTTAATACAGTTTTATTTTAATAATTTTTTCATTATCTGTGCGATTTAATATATACGAGTTTAAGATGATGTTTAATTTCAATTTTTAATTCTTAAAGAAAATTTTTAAATGCGAACTTTTTAATTTACTTTCATGTTTAATAAATATATAAAAAAAAACAATGTAACAAACGTCTGTGCTCATTACAATATATATATATTCTGAATTTAGTGTGATTTATTTATATACATTGCATTAAATATTTTTCATGGATTGTTATTATAATAAAAAAATAGAAATAAGGAAAGTATATCCATGTATACAAAGATAACTTTTTTGCCTCTTACTATCACCAGAAAACTATCAATTACTAATAAGTGATAATGTTCCTGAGGCTAAACATATTTTCTCTATTAACCTATAACAGACTTTTTGTTAAATGTATTTAAATCCAGAAAGCTATTTTATATAGGTGTGAGAATATGTATGAATAACATATTATATATATATATATATATATATATTAATTCTAATGTTTTCACGGATAAAAGATGTCATATTATTATTACTATTTGTGGGATATTCCGTGTAGTGAAAAAGCTAAATGCTGACGTTTCAGTACAATATTAAGTACCTTCCTCAGAGTGTCCTCTTTCTCAAATCATGATTTGAAAAAGAGGACACTCTGAGGCCTTGAAGGTACTTAATATTGTACTGAAACGTCAGCATTTAGCTTTTTCACTACATGGAATATCCCACAAATAGTAATAATAATATGACATATATATATATATACTAGTTAATCCACATCCGTGTGTTTGGTTTGATAAACTAAGAATTGAATTTAGATGAAACTTTAAAAAGCATGCTTAAATTTTTTCTTTGAAATAGGTGGTCTTATTCTCCTATTTGTAAGTAATAAATGTGGTTTTAATTTCTCCTTATTTGTAATAATAAAAATACTTAATTGTAAGTTATTAGAGAAAAAAAAATATAGTTAATAATAAATTTGGCTGAACGTTTTCGAGGAACTGTGCCTCATACTCATAGCCTTCGTGAAAATGTACTTAATATATGTAAATGAGAATATTCAAATGAGTTACTGTTACGTAGCCCATTTTTTCGAGATGTCGAAGCACGTGTCTCTTCTGTTGATTGCATGGATGTCTCTGTTAATGTAGAATGCCTCTTTTATTTTTCTCCTGTAGTCGTTTGGTTCTGAGCATAAAATAACGGGGTTAGCGGGTATGAAATTGTGCCCTGATTGTTTAGTATGTTCAAAAAATGCAGAAGATGTACTGCTGTTCGTTTGGGCTCTGTTGAAGGTGTACCGATGTTGAGCCAATCTGGTGTTAATTGTGGCTTTCGTTTCACCATAATATGTGGTGTGGCATCCGGCTTGGGGGCAGGAAATGGAGTACACCACATGTGGGGTGAGCGCTGGATCAATGTAGTCTTTGGAGTTATTGATCAACCTATTAGTGTTGGGTGGAGTTCTGAATATTATGCTGAATTTGTTGCTCAAGGTTTTCGTTAGTTTGCTGGATATTTTAGGGATGTAGGGGACCGTTATTCTAGGTAGATTGGTGCGAGGCAATTTATCATCTATTGTGCTGTTGAATTTCATGACTTTCCTCCTAATGGTTTTGTATTTAAATCCTGCTGCTAATAGGTCTTTAATATAATTGTTTATATTTTCCTTCCTATGCGCTTCATATTTACACAAGTGATAGTTTCTAAACATAAATGCTTTGAGACCTGCGAATTTGTGCGATGCGGGTGATTTAGAATTAGGATGGATGCAGCTTCGGATTTCGAATGGTTTAACAATCATTTTGTAATCTATTGAGTGGCGGTCTCTTGACAAGGAAAGGTCGAGATATTTGAGTTCATTACTGTTTTCATATGTAATAGAGAAAGATAATATTTAAATATTATCTAAGTAAAACTTAAAACAAGAAAAGTAAAACTTAATTTAATCCATAATTATTAGCCTTATAATATTATATTTCTAAAACTTGATTTCTCTAAAGAGGGATATAAAATTATCTTTCCTCTCCAATAAACTATTTTTTTATCATTACTTTTTAAATTTATACACCTATCTGTATATTTATCAATTTATATATTCTTCTTTATCTGTCTACCTCTTTCAATTTTTTTATTTACCTATAGATGCTATCCATCTGCTTCAAAAAAACTATCAATCTACTTTTCACCCATCTACTCACATATAACTTATCTATTGACATATATCTCTATTTACCTATCTATCTCCCAGTCTATCTATTCATGTATTCTCCTACCAAACTTACCTATCCACTCAGCTACTCACCGATATCTACATCTATTTATGCATGTAGGTATCTCCATATCTCTCTATCCATAGCTATACTCACGAACATCAATGCTACAAAAAGATCATGGTACAAAGACAACACTTTGGCTTGCCATGTCTATAATCTCAGTTTGAATCCAGGATAAGTAAACTTGGAAATTTTTTTCAACACGTATAGAATTTTTCTTTTAGGTAGCTGATTCATAAATTTTCTAAATTACTATTTAATAAAGACCAGTAAAGGGGTCCTTGACTTCTTTTTTATATAAAAAGTAAAAGAAGAGTATAAAATATTCAAACCCTTATCTAAAAATTGTAAACCCAAAGAGAGCTACATTTTCCCTCGCTGTTTCTCTAGGAAGGTAGTTGTAGAATCATTTGTCTTATGGTGGGCTATTTAAAGTCTAGTTTTCTTAATTTTACACATACATGCCATTTCGAAAATTAAAAGTAGTTATCTCAATCCATTTTCATAGTTAATTGCTAAGAAATTTTTAATAGAAAGATTAACCAATTGATTCCCATCCTTAGTGAGATATACACATTGTATGTATATAGCTTTTTTTTTTTTAACAGATAAAACTTATTTGCAAAAATTTACTTATAATTTAGTAGCGTTGATAAGAAAATAACTTTGAAAATATATATGAATATATATAATTCCAAGTAAAACAAAAAAAAATTGAATTAAAGATGGTTTAAAATCCACTACATGAATAGTTAAAATTTATTTATGCTGATTTCGTTCACTCAGGGTTTAAACTGCATTCTGAGAATACCAATATTAATAGTTCTCCTTGCAGTCATTTCGCCAGAGAGAAACAGTAAAATTTAATAATGTACAACCTTACTGAAGAAGAACGTAAATACATTAGCAAAAATAAGAAAGTGAATGACTAGCAAAATGAAACTCAATCACAATAAATCAAGAAAGGGACAACATTTCAAGGGCACTTGAGGAATATAAATTTTAAAAAGGATCGATTCAAACATTTCTGGATAATCTTACGAAACAAGCTAATACAGAATGATATTATTTATTTATTTGTTTTTACTCTCACACAAATATAAATTACAAGATTATATATATATATATTATTATTAAATAACTACCACACATTTTCTGAAATCATATGAATAAAGATACAGTAAAGACAATTGAGACAGAGAAATGTGAATAAGTCCATGTGTTGTATTTTTATATTGGAGTATTCTCATCATCTAATATGATAATTGAATGTCTTTAGAAAAAATTAACTTTATTTAAATATTCCAAATACATTCAACGGCTAGCAATAGCACATCAAACAGGTTAATATATGTACAATTTTTCAAGACGTATTATTATCTCCTCTTCTTCATATGTTGCTGGCCTGACCAGTGACAGTACTAGCATGGGATTCGAACCTGGATTATTAGATTCTTGAATATTCTATGAAAATGGTTAACCATCAGCTGTTATTAGGAAAATGTTAAATAGACAACAAAAAGAACCATTGAGAGAAAAGATAATTATTGGTACTGTAGTGTACCCATACATTCCAAAAATAGACAAATTAAGAAAAATCTGCAATCAGTATAACCTCAGAACAGCTTTCCAGAGCCATATCACACTAAAAGAAATTCTAACACATACAAAGCCTAAACTTGAAATGCTGAAAAGTAAAAACTGCATCTATGAAATACCATATGAATGTGGAAGAACATATATTGGTGAGACCACTCATTCCATTGAAAAGTACTTGCAAGAATACAAACTGATGATTAGAAGAGAGAAAACAGATGTGTCTAAGGTAGCAGACCATGTAAGTGCAAAGGAACATATGTTCAATTGGGATACCAAAAATATTGTATAGAGAAAAAAGGGTACAAAGAAGAAAATTTAAAAAGATGCTCACATGACAATTGCAAAAAATTCCATAAGCCAACCTAGTGTGACTATACATAATATATGGAAACCACTAATCAACTTTGCTCATAGAAGAAGTGAAGAAATCAGGAGGAAGCTCATAGATAAGTATATGAAATTTCTACTGACTGATACCTTTGGCAGAATAGTTCAGTTGATTAGAGCGTAACCTTAAAACTCAATATTCAAGAATCTAAGGGTCCGGGTTCGAATTCCATGCTAATACTGTCAGTCAGTCCAGCTCCACCTGAAGAAGAGAGGAGAATGATACATCTCAAAATGTTTGATGTGCTATTACTAACAGTTGAATGTATTTGGAATATTTAAATAAAGTTAATTTTTTCTAAAGACATTCAATACTCATATTAGATGATGGAAATAGTCCAATACAAAAATACAACTAGATCACCATCATCACAAACCTTCAGGGAAATACTCCATATGTGTGTAGTTTAATTAAAAAATCAAATGGATTAATATTTAACTGAGGTTTAAAGTTTATATTTGGACAAAAGATAATCTCTAGTTTAATAAATGATTAGTGATAATCATTATTGCATTTATGGGAAGTGGATGGTGGCAAAGTTGTAGGAGGAGTAAGTTTGACACTTATAGATAAACATATAACAATAATATCTATAATACAATGGCTAATCAAATCAAAAACCATTATGTAAATAGATAAATTTACTATAGATACATAAGACATACACATCAATTAAAAAAAGGCTAAATCAAAAACATTTATATATTGTTCCTAATTTAAATACAGTATCATTAGTCTGATGTTTGGTTTCAGGCACATATGAGTGATATTCCAGTATAAAATAAAATATGATTAGTATTACATTAATACTCATTAAATTTGCATTAAATGTAAGACACTGTTGCAATTTTATCTATATTCATTTAGTTTGATTAGCTATTTATTTTATATTATATGTAAAATGCATAGAAATGACTTTGCCTTGTAAATTACAATACTCATCCTCATTACCATTGACTGCATTCAGCTATAATATGAAGTCTAAGACCTTCGAAAATGCTTAGCGTATATAAACTTATAAATAAAATTAAACTTTTGTAACAAGCGGGTTAGCACAGAATTATTAGTTTTATAGTAATATGTAAATCACCACTCAAAAATGAGTATGGCCATTCCAAGACCAGCAAAATAAAAAAGAAAAGAAAGAAGAGAGAAAAATAAAATAAACTACTCTAAAAATGAGTTTTGCAGTGATTATACAAACAATGTGTGAAACACAATTACTCTACATATAGAATATGGTGGTCCAATTCTCTGTTTACTTGTTATTTTATGATGTTGTGTTACGTCAGTAGAGAACTTTTTTCTGAAATATTTCAACACCATATCTAATTGTAGTCCTCAGGTAGATACTATTCTCTGTCATATCTTTCAAATGGACAATTGACATTGGACTTCTTTAGAATGTCTTTGCGATAAACCTTATAATGTAGACTGAGTCTACCACTCCTATGAAACTCATGTTCAGTTGACCATAAAACACATTTTAGAAGGTCTTCCATGGTTCATTCATTTTGCATGTCCATTCCAAAGAAGATGCGATTTTACAATAATGGATTCAATAGTATCACTTCACACAAGTTGAAGATCATATTGATCAGTTTTATAGTCTTGCCATTGTGTTTTTAAAATTTTATACTGAAACAATCGACCTTAGTTCAAGGTCAAGTTTCACGATTCTACCACAGTCCACGTGTCATCATGCTCCATTTTTTTCTTTTTTTGTTGATGTAAATTATATATTATAGATATTAGATAATATTGTGTCTTCTAAAATTGTATTTTTTTATTATTTTAATACATTATAATTTTTTTCATAAAACAAAATATAAATTCAAGATAACTGTCTGAAATAATTAAAGGGGTGGGGAGTTTGTCTCATGATTTTAAAAAAGGGAAATTGTAAATTAAAATTAAAAAGTAAAAACTAAAACAAAGCTAATGGATTTTAGTTAGCCATCAACATTGTTTTATTCAAATCCATTTCCAAACAGGAAATTGATTTGAATTGATTTTAGACAGTTATCTTAAAACTGAATCTTTACTAACAATAGAGTAAAGATTCACCTAAAATAGAGATCTATTGAGGCAGGAAATCTAGTTTAGCATAAATATTCTCTGAGGGGCCAAAAACTGATATAAATAGAGCTAAAAATCTATTATGTTAGAGTTGGGTCAGTCGTTGCTAGGTGACTTCACATCCGTTTGAAATTTTGGAGAGCCAAGTTGCCATCTGCCGTCTTCAACCGACCCTTGCAGTGATGTAGCCCCAAAGAATGCTGCCTGCCACAGAAGATTCGCGAGTACATCCAAAGAATCCTGACGTAACCAGCCAAAAGGCTGTATAACTGCCTTATCCACTTTTAACTATGTAATTTAATTTGTAAGCTAATAATTTCATTCTATTTAATGTTTTTTTTAAAGCTTTGTTAACTGTTTATATCAATTCTTTGCTGCCTAATTATTATGTCATCCAAGTCACGCTTATTATTTTTATGTTAGTGTAGTTATGATTTAAGTTTAATAATATTTTTATATTTTCTTTATTTATAAATGTCACTAAAAACTTAATTTTACGAACTTCTATTAAAAAGGGGAGGGGTGGGGAATTAAAATGAGTACTTATTAATTTTAAATACTTCGTAAGTTTGGGTCATACTCTAAATGAATATTTTTTTATCTAAATGTTTTATCATAAATTTTTACGAAATGTATAAATATTTTTGCAATCCGGAGTGGCTATTGGTGTCCGTTAGTTTTATAAAATTTCCTATTGATCATCATTGCCACAAAGACTGGTGACTTAAATTTGTTTGATAATTTGCACTCTTGTAGTTTTGCTTCCTATGTTAAAATATTGATTCAGGAAGGGGGGAGCAATGCAAGCTTCATTAATGCTAGTTAATTTATAATCAATGATTGTAGATTACATAGGTCATTATACTCGCATGTTATTATGTATTTGTTAAACCATTTAAGGCTTTTCTTTAATAGTTAAATTTATTGATTTTATATTATTATAATAGCGTTGCTAGCATACGTCTAATTATTCATAAGCCGCATAAGGCTCCGATCTGATTCACCTGTACCTCACTCCAGCGAGTCACGATCATTTCGTTAGTCATTCTTCTCCAAGTATATATAATATATACTGCTTTGAATCGCCTGTATCTCATTCCAGGGATTCAAAGCCTCATCGTTCGTATCCTTGTTCATAAAAGAAGTCTAAGTTTACTTCTAGAACCTTCTCTTCTTGTACCGCCTCAGCAGAAAGCTGGCATGTACCATCGTTACAAAGAAATTGGAGAATGACCTTATCCTGGCCAAATGTACCATTTTCTCTCGCTGATATTATGCTAGCACCGCCATTTCTTACAGTTAGTTTCCAGCCTGTTTAGCAAAGTAAATCGTAATGATATGCGATAATAAAATGTTCTATTTTCTCTTTATTTGTTGGTGTTTAAACCCAACTTCTCACGAAGCTGCCCTCCCTCTTTACTGAAATAAACCTTTCCCACAACAATTGAGTTTTCGCTATATCCCATCATTAAATGTTGAAAATATAAAAGAAATAATGTTTTATGCTGCCGATCAAAATTGTATCCGCATTGTAATTATTATAAATGAAATATCTAAATAAAAAAATAAACTTATGTATTAAAATCTTTTAATTAGCGAAACTCAATCGTATCTTTATAAATGTATTTTTATGTATAAAATGGCCACCAAACCACTCCGATAAATCCATCTCTTATAACCGCCGGACTAGCTTAATATTTGTCAAAATCAACATAATCTTAATAATATTCTTTAATGTTTATAATGAAACAAAGTTTTATAAGCGTAGAGTCAATTATATATCTAAAATTCATCTTTAATTATGTTCAAAATAAATATTTATATTTTAAACTTAATCCAGTTGTTCGAATCTCAATATTAATATTTATATTTATGTATACTCATAACTTAATATCTTGGGTTCACTCAATCTCTCATCATCATCACCAGTTGAGTCTCATGTAAAATGTTGTAGCACCGGGCTGGGATGTAATGAATTTATGTGGTATCACTGTAGGTGTTGTTCATAATGTTATAGATTTGGGGAATGGGCAAATAGGTTAGAATTCATGATTGCTCCTGACCTGTGTATCTCGTGCATGATTGGATTCGGGGTACTTTTGCTTAGATTCTAAATCTGAAGGCCACAAGCCAGAAACTAGTCTGGGGATATTGGATGAGTAGGCACTAGATAGGGATTTTATGCACAAGCCTTCTGGCGTCCATTGATTGCTCTTGTTAGCACAAGATGGCACTACTATATGGAGAGTTTTGCTGTATTTTGAATTGTGCTAGTATGAGATAGTGATCATGTGATGTTTAGTGGTTTAACACCAATCCTGCCTAATAGGATAGTGGTGGCTATGGTTGTTAAAGAGCCAAAGACACCAAAATGTATGGGTACTGAATTGAATTCAGACCCATATGACTATATAAGCTATTGAGCTTGGATTGAAAATATTAATAGTGTTTTCAATTTCATTCTCATAGTTTTGTAGTTAAATAGAGTTAAAAGATGGGTGCTGGAGGGTTGCATCAGATCCTAAGATCTAGGTGCAGTGCTCTCAGATCCAAGGCTCCTCAATGATGAAGGCCACAAGCCAGAAACTAGTCTGGGGATATTGGATGAGTAGGCACTAGATAGGGATTTTATGCACAAGCCTTCTGGCATCCATTGATTGCTCTTGTTAGCACAAGATGGCACTACTATATGGAGAGTTTTGCTGTATTTTGAATTGTTTATAACAATTATTGTGCTAGTATGAGATAGTGATCATGTGATGTTTAGTGGTTTAATTCTAAATCTTGTTGGATGGACATACATTTTCGACCGGTACAATACAGCCTTAAAATACATTTTTCTAATGCTTCTATATTATACTGATAGGATGTCCAAATTTCACATCCATACAAAAAATAGGTAAAATAAAAGCTTTATATATAGTAATTTAGTTGAAGTAATTATTTTCCTATGATGAAATATTCTATCTTTAAACTTGTTAAAAGCAGTGGCAGCACATTGGTGTCTGTGTTGGATTTCAACATCTACCCATCTACTTATAAAACTAATAAGGTATTTGAACTGGTTTACATTCTCAAATTGATAATCATCAAGCTGAAAGTTGAGAATTTTTCTTTGATCACTGGCTGATCTTTGAAATTTTTGAACATTAATTAATGACTTAAATCTTTATAAGTTGCATTTAAAACATTAAGAACTCTCTGTAAATCATCTTTGGAACTGGAAAAAATAGCACAAACCCAAACATCCATATAGTGTAAATCCAGAATCTGAGAAGATGAAGTTCTTGTTATGATTTTAACCAATTCATATTAATAAATCAACCATCAAACATGTAATGTATCTTGATAAAGCTACCTATAAACCATTCCAAAGACCATGACCATAAAAATCGAAAATAAAGTTCGAACAAGTACACATCCTTGTTTAATGCCAGTTTTGGGCTTTTCCACATGTAATAATATTTCCTCTCATTCCAAACTGCATAATATGAACAAGTTTCAGTGGTCAATCAACTAATTTTAAACAATGCCATAGATCTGTCCCTATTAACTGAATCAAATGACTTGATCAAATCAATAAAAGCAGTATATAAATCATTTCTAACAATTATCTTGCATTTTCTGGGCAACAAAAATCATATCTGCAGTACTGGTTGATTCTCTAAAACCACATTGCGAACCTGGTAACTATTCTTGAAAGAACTTTTGCTGTTGTGGATAATAATAATAATATTTCATTATAATTATCAGAAATTTTGTCGATTCTCATTGTTTTTAGAAACTGAAACAATTAATAGTATCCCTAACAATGAATAGTCACAAATCTAAGAGTCCAGATATTCTTAAAAATGTCAATATTTTTGAAGTTAATATATCACCACTATGTTTTGTAAACATTTCCAGACATTTTGTCAGCACCTGCAGACTGTTCATTTTTAAGATTATTAAGAGCTGTTTTGACTTCCTTAAGCTGAATATCTTGTAAATTAAAATAAGTAGATAACACGAATACATAATTAAAAGTCATCATATAAATTCTTGTATCTTTATTCAAAAGATGATCAAGATAGTTTTTCCATCTATTCAAAATATCACTGTCATCATATAAGAGAGGGACATTGATGGATTAACAGTATTATAAGCACCATTTCTCAGATCCATATATTGCTTTTGATGCAACAAAAAAATCTAAATTTACCACGATCGTTGAATATCTGTATTTTCTTTGCAGCGTTAATTCACCATTTTTAAGCCTTCTTGAATTTCTGATGTCAGATCTTCATATTTATTATGAAGTTCTGTATTTAATACATTATTTTACCAAGCAGATAATGCCACATTTTAAATTAAATCACTAATTATAATTATAAATTTCAATGCTTTATCTCTAAAGAAATGTAATAAATAAATATGCAAGATGTATAGACCAAAGCCTTAATAATGTTAATTAAGCATAATGTGCTTAGAATGCTTAATTAATGTTATTAAAGCTTTGCCTCCATGCTTAATTAACATTATTAAAGCTTTGGTCTATACATACTGCATATTTGTTTATTAAATCATTAATAATAATCATGACAAAAACCAGTTGTGCTTCTTCTTTTTAGAGAATCCAATAATAGATTTACTCATAACCATAATGCACTCCTTAAGAGAACTTCCATGCTTCAGTAATGTGGCATTTCTGAAGATCCAAATATAGAAATTTTAGTGTATAATAGCTGGTGAAATTTAAGCCTAAGGCAGTATTTCATTGGCTTATAATGCGTTTCCTGTATACGTAAATAGAGGGATGTGATGAGCGTTGGTTCTGCATGACATACGTATATTGGGGATCATGTATCTTTTTCACATGTACGTGATCATGGGTATCAGTTGCTTGAGAGAGAGTGGAGGATGAATTGGCTGAAAAATCCTGAGTTCAAACCCCCTATTTATATCTATTGAAATTTAGTACATAGAGTAGATTCTTCTACAGAACTAACATCAATTTTCTTGTGAAGATAATTGGAATAATAAGATAATTCAAATGAGGTCATGGGAATAGCTCATTCTTTCTTAATACATGACAGAATAAAAATACTTTTACCTAAACTCTTTTTATATAAGATCTGCATAAGCAGGTAAAACGTGTTACATTTGTATTCCAGAAATTGATATAATCCAGCACACAGACCCAATTGTAAGCTGGATAAAAAAAAATTACGTATTTGTTCCTGATGTTGGTCTGAAGTAACTTATTTTGCAGACCTTTTTTACTTTCCGAACATTATAGGTACTAAATCACTAAAAATTGCATGATCATCACTTTCTATGCTTACATAAGCTGATAACATGGAGACAAAACTCTTCATGCAGTATTACAGCTCATGTAAACCAGAGTTGTCAATGACTGCAGAAGATTTGTGCATAAAATCCCTATTTAGTGCCTACTCATCCAATACCATCAGACTACTTTCTAGCTGGCAGCTCTCAACAGTGAGGAGCCTTGGATTTGAAAGCACTGCACTATATGACTATACAAGCTAAAAAACTTGAATTGAAAACATTATTGGAGGCTTCATTTTAGATTCAAAGCTTTACAGTTAGCTAATAAGGTAAAGATGATTGCTGGAGGGTTTCATTAGATCCTAAGATCTAGGTGCAGTGCTCTCAGATTCAAGGATCCGCACTGATAAAAATCACAAGCTAGAAACTAGTCTGGGGATATTGAATGAGTGGACACGAGATAGGGATTTTACGCATTCCTGCATCCATAAATTAGTCTGGCTTGCACTGAGTGGCACTACTGTATGGAGAGTTTTGCATTTGCATTATAAGTATTATTGACAATGCCTGAAATAAATCATCATTAATATTATCTACAGAAATGTTTTTTTTTTTTTTTTTACTTAAATCACAAGTCATAAATTCCATTTTAACAGCTCAGCATCACTCCAAGCTTTTTATGCTATCAATATTATGTGATGTGATGTGATGTAGCTTCTCCTTAAACGAAGTCAAGAATCTCACAGCAATTATGCCCAGAGAAATCTGTTAGCTACTTTATTTTACATTCCCCAGTCTAAGTTTTCCCATATTCTGCTCCATCCCATTTCCACAACGTAATCTTTATCAACTCTATGGTATTTATATCTAAATCCCTCTTATATACTAACTCCATCTATTGTAGATATGAGAAATTATTGGCTTTGGCTTCAATTTTTGAGTATAGATTTTTTTGAGTTGCAGGCTTCGAAAATTCATAAATGTACTGATTCTTGATTTGAATTCCAAATCTTCATTGATAGAGGCAAATAAGATGACGATTATAATTGCACTGCTATATAGCAATTGACAGCTTAACCTTTCTATAGATGGCACTAGAAAAAAATAGAAGAGAAATTCTGTCATATATTTTTTACAAACATTGTTCAGTCTTTGGATAACTCTCACAATGAAGTACAGCTATTATATATTTTTTTAAAAAGTTTAAGATAAGACTATATAGACAAATCTGTGAAACACAAACATATCTACATATATAACATACAGCTACTTTATCCTACTTGTTTGACAATTTTGTGATGCAGGCTTTTTATTTTTGGATTATACTTTCTATTTTTAAAAGGTTGATCACTGAGTTGTGTTATTGTGGATTTCCATTATATTCTATCCTCCAGCCAGATGAAAGTATTTAAATAGATAACAATACAAGTAGCACAATCTCATTCTGAAATGGAAGAGAGATGCCACTACCAGTATTTAAATGAATATATATATATATATATATTATACCAGTCCATACTCCCTGCGGAATTCTTTTCCTAATCTTGCACTGAGCATGAAGTGACCAAGATTCAATAGGTAAAGAAATGGATATCAATCTAGTACTTCAAGCTAAATTGATAGAAAGAGTGGATTGACAGGACTCTTCCAGATAAAAACACCCTTTAGTTGATATCTTATTTGAATGCCCGAATATTTAGAACAATGGCAAGTACACATCTTTGAAAAATCTATTTACAAAATAGACTTTTGCGCGCCACTTCTAGAAAAGAATTTTTAAAAAATGAATTTTTCACCCTCCTAGAAGGATGTGCAATACCATATGTTCAGCGGAGCATAAGAATAAGATTTAACACCCCGGCAGAGCGATATCCCTTTGTGGCTAGCTCAGTCACTCTACAATCTAGGGTCTTCAAATGGGTAAGTTAAATGATTATTACCGGTACGTGGTTGATAAGGAAAGAATACATTTTGATCAATATAAATAATAATATGAAAACGAAACAAGTTTAATATTATGATTAAATATTTATTTAATCCCAAATACCCACCACCGTGTCATACTAATGATGATATAATAACAAAATACTAAATAATTAATTATCCCAAACCATATATATTCGAGGCGTTGAAATAGATAAAATACAATTTTAAATAAGAAAAATAATAAATCCCTAAAGCTATTTACAAGGTTTATAAGTAATGGAAGTGGTCTGAGCTCTTTTTACCCAATAGAAATAAATTTTACTTTGTGTGATTTGATATACAGATATGAGATTTTCGGTCATACAGGCATACGCTTTTACTGAGTACTTTAAAACCTTTTTATTGATAGCAAATAAAAAAAAAGACAACTAGGCATACATATATTTGCAATATGAGATATTTCACTAATTTCATACTTTTCAACAAGTCAACAAGGTTGCATTGACTCAGATACTATATCGTACTCACCATAAGGTACTGTATCTATTTCCTTCTCGCTATAGATAAATTTCTGTACATGTATATGTGCGCATCACAATTATACACTTACTATTACTTTAAATATAAAGTTATTAGAGTACTTGCTTACAGGGAATCTATAATAGATCAATCCCTTCTTGCACGCATCATAAGGTGCAGCAGTGACAAAAAATAACTTAAAAAGGATATACGGTTAAATACATTTTTAGATATTCAGCATGAGATATCGTATTTACCGAATATTATAAGCGTAGGTACGCATATACATACATGTATATCCATATATGATGAATTCCAGAAGTAACAACAAGAGGAAAATGAATAGCAACAACAACAAAAAAAGAATCTCATTGCAATATTTGTTGAAAATACTAGAATTTGAAATAGAAAAATTGACTCAAAGGATTTAAGTAAAAGCTTTATCATTTATGCCCGTAATAACCGCAAATTCATATACATATGCGAGAGACTCTCTCTTTTTTTTAAATGATTAATAATAATAACAAAAAATAATATATCTAATCGGAAATATCAAAGTTAATTATTTCAATATTAATAAATATCTTAAAATAAACTTATATCTGCATCTTCATTCTTCTCCACTGGGCTCTTGACTGGGCTTCAAGTTAACTGGCTGTGTGGTGAAGATTTCATCCATTTAGCAAGGT
Source organism: Epiperipatus broadwayi (assembly GCA_028023455.1). Taxonomy (NCBI): domain Eukaryota; kingdom Metazoa; phylum Onychophora; class Udeonychophora; order Euonychophora; family Peripatidae; genus Epiperipatus; species Epiperipatus broadwayi. Next base: position 837,795 of record JAQFVV010000231.1, read on the forward strand.
GGCATTTGTCATCATCATGGGTGGCTGGAATTGGCGTGGTCACATCTTGGCGGCTTGGGACAGAGAAAGGGCGGTGCACTGGCTAGTTGTCTACCCCACAGTCATTTTGCTGGAATCTCTAGTATATTGCTTCATATCTTCTTTTTTTATATATCTAATAATAATTAGGATTATTAATAAATTTTCATAAGCTGTCTCCAATGGTTACTCGAATCCACAAAGACAAGAGTTCTTAAAAGAACTGTATAATGGATTTGTTCTTAAGAATGTCACCAATAGTCCTGTTCGTAAATGAATCTCTAAGTAGCTGGTTGCTTGGAGAATTCAGGAGCCACAAAAAAGAATGACTTGCCCAGAATGGCTGCTAAAGAAAGAATGAATCCCACAGCACTATCAATCCCACTAATAAGAACCAATTCAGATATCCCTCTGAGAAGAATGAATCAGCCAATGCTTTTAATTTAGCTTATCATTTAGATTTCAAACATTCCTTTATATTTTTCCGATTAAATTCTACATTTTAAGTTTGACATCCATCTTGAATAACCCAGACCACTTGCTTACAAAATCAATTCAAAAGAATTTTTTTTAAAGAGATAACAGTTTAATTATAGTATTATCAAACCTTTTGTTTTTGATCAGATTTTTGCAAAAGCAATTAACATTACTTGCTTATGGAATAAAATTACAATCTTTAGAAAAGTAATTAAAAAAATATATACAAGTATGTTGGAAAATAAAAAATAAAAAATACATATAATGACATATCATAAAAAATATACAAAAAGGAAAAACAAAAATAAAAAAATACATAAGTTTATACATGTACAATATATAAATTTGTGTGTGCGGGTATTCTACTGCTCAAACCGAACCTCCATTATTAATCTAGCACATTTTTATATTTGTTGTGCTTAATACAGACTTTGTGCAAGAACATTTGATAATGCCTGACACAATCTCACCCCTCCAATGAGACTTTTAAATGGATATGACCATTTAAAGTCTTAAGTTCTTATTTACATAGATATTAAGTATATGTTTACTAGTTATATTTTTACTAATTTTTGTATTTTTCTTTTGAAACTCTACAAAGCACGATGTCCAATGGTGACAATGTGACACTTCATCCCCCATAACATCGATATACTAAGCCAAAACTGCATCAGCATCCCAATCACCAGGGTCAGAGATAAAAGAAGACAAATAGATGGGCAACATGAAGATATCTATTTTTTCTAGAACTCTGTGGCCAGCCAAGCAAATTTGAAGGAAACACGAAAAATACTAACAGAATAATGTACCAAACTTTGCGGGTGCATCCATGCTCAATAACTTTTGGAGGCTGACAGGATATTTTTCAACCACAGACAAAGGGCTATGAATAAGAGTTGAAGTTAATGCTCCTCTGCTTTCTATATGAGACTTACGAGTATGTTTGCATTACCCGAACTGAGTCCCAGAGAATATTTTCTCTGCTAAAAGAATTGCTGGCATTTTTGCGTGATGAAAAGTGTTCCTTCACCTGAAGCCACAGAGACTTCAGATCACACAGACATCTCCATCCAACCCCTGCACACACCCCATCTCCAGAGCCCTGAGTTCAAAAAATGCCAATATGAATCAACCCATACACACAATGCCTGAGAGACAAAAGTTCACAAGAAACCTATAAACATCTAACTATAAAGACTCTTAAATTATGTGATCTGATTAATTCTCATCTTTACTACACCCTGGCCTTGGTGAGGGTGGTCTGAACTGTTTTTCTTTCCAATATTTCTTTCTTTGATTGTAACCATTGTTTTCTGTTTGGTGAGTGCGCCTTTCTATACTGTTATTTCTCGGTATGGCCTTTCTATGCCAATGATTTTGTTTTTGCCTATCTTTGTTCCCTTGTGTCTCTCTTTGGGTCATGTCTACTGCACTTAATACTTCCGCCATTTGTTGCACTGTATTCATATTTGCGGTAAGTAACATTTGTTCAATCCCAAGTGGCAGATTACGACGGATTATTCTGACAATTTGCCCTTCTGATATGTGACATGCATTTAATGTCCAAAGTGTTGCCACTTGTCTCCTGAAAAATTGCAAGTAATTTTCGCCGTTATTCTCATTATGTTTTTCCTGCATGGCTTGGTATAGAATCATCTCTTGATGCTGTTCATTCCAAAAACTTTTTAATAATTCCTTTTTATATTCCTCAAATGTTACTGGATAGTGTAACAAGGATACCCACCATGCTTGAGCATCGTCATGGAGATGACTGCAGGCGATTGCCAATTTACTAAAGTCATTGATTTGGTTTACCTGGAAATATTTTTCCAAGCTTTTAATGTGCTCCATAGGAGCTTCACCTGTTTGTCCAGTTTTCTATACCAGTCCATACTCCCTGCGGAATTCTTTTCCTAATCTTGTACTGAGCATGAAATGACCAAGATTCAACAGGTAAAGAAATGGATATCAATCTAGCGATTGTCTGCACTCATGCATATTGCTACTTCCAGCTAAATTGATAGAAAGAGTGGATTGACAGGACTCTTCCAGTTAAAAACAACCTTTAGTTGATATCTTATTTGAATGCCCAAATATTTAGAACAATGGCAAGTACACACCTTTGAAAAATCTAATTACAAAATAGACTTTGTGCGCCACTTCTAGAAAAGAATAAAAAAATGAATTTTTCACCCTCCTAGAAGGATGTGCAATACCATATGTTCAGCGGAGCATAAGAATAAGATTTAACACCCCGGCAGAGTGATATCCCTTTGTGGCTAGCTCAGTCACTCTACAATCAAGGGTCTTCAAATGGGTAAGTTAAACGATTATTACCGGTACGTGGTTGATAAGGAAAGAATACATTTTGATCAATATAAATAAAAATATGAAAATGAAACAAGTTTAATATTATGATTAAATATTTATTTAATCCCAAATACCCACCACCGTTTCATACTAATGATAATATAATAACAAAATACTAAATAATTAATTATCCCAAACCATATATATTCGAGGTGTTGAAATAGATAAAATACAATTTTAAATAAGAAAAATAATAAATCCCTAAAGCTATTTACAATGTTTATAAGTAATGGAAGTGGTCTGAGTTCTTTTTACCCAATAGAAAAAAATTTACTTTGTGTGATTTGATATACAGATATGAGATTTTCGGTCATACAGGCATACGCTTTTACTGATAACTTTAAAACCTTTTTATTGAGAGCAATTAAAAAAAAAGATGACTACGCATACGTATATTTGCAATATGAGATATTTCACTAATTTCATACTTTTCAACAAGTCAACAAGGTTGCATTGACTCAGATACTATATCCTACTCACCATAAAGTATTGTATCTATTTCCCTCTCGCTATAGATAAATTCCTGTACATGTATATGTGCGCATCACAATTATACACTTACTATTACTTTTAATATAAAGTTATTAAAGTACTTGCTTACAGGGAATCTATAATAGATCAATCCCTTCTTGCATTCATCATAAGGTGCAGCAGTAACAAAAAAAATAACTTAAAAAGGATATACGGTTAAATACATTTTTACATATTCAGCATGAGATATCGTATTTACTGAATATTATAAGCGTATGTATGCACACATGTATATCCATATATGATGAATTCCAGGAGTAACAACAAGAGGAAAATGAATAACAACAACAAAAAAAAGAATCTCATTGCAATCTTTGTTAAAAATACTAAAATTTGAAATAGAAAAATTGACTCAAAGGATTTAAGTAAAAGCTTTATCATTTATGCCTGTAATAACCAAAAATTCATATACATATGCGAGAAACTCTCTCTCTTTTTTAAATGATTAATAATAATAACAAAAAATAATATATCTAATCGGAAATATCAAAGTTAATTATTTCAATATTAATAAATATCTTAAAATAAACTTATATCTGCATCTTCATTCTTCTCCTCTGGGCTCTTGAGTGGGCTTCAAGTTAACTGGCTGTGTGGTGATGATTTCATCCATTTAGCAAGGCGGCATTTGTCATCATCATGGGCAGCTGGAATTGGCATGGTCACATCTTGGTGGCTTGGGACAGAGAAAGGGCTGTGCACCGGCTAGTTATCTACCCCACGGTCATTTTGCTGGAATCTGTAGTATATTGCTTCATATCTTCTTTTTTATATATCTAATAATAATTAGGATTAATAATAAATTTTCATAAGCTGTCTCCAATGGTTACTTGAATCCACAAAGTCAAGAGTTCTTAAAAGAACTGTATAATGGATTTGTTCTTAAGAATGTCACCAATAGTCCTATTCATAAATGAATCTCTAAGTAGCTGGTTGCTTGGAGAATTCTGGAGCCACAAAAATGAATGACTTGCCCAGAATGGCTGCTAAAGAAAGAATGAATCCCACAGCACTATCAATCTCACTAATAAGAACCAATTCAGATATCCCTCTGAGAAGAATGAATCAGCCAATCCTTTTAATTTAGCTTATCACTTAGATTTCAAACATTCCTTTATATTTTTCCGATTAAATTCTACATTTCAAGTTTGACATCCATCTTGAATAACCCAGACCACTTGCTTACAAAATCAATTCAAAATAATTTTTTTTAAAAGAGATAACAGTTTAATTATAGTATTATCAAACCTTTTGCTTTTGATCAGATTTTTGCAAAAGCAATTAACATTACTTGCTTTTGGAATAAAATTACAATCTTTAGAAAAGTAATTAAAAAAAATATACAAGTATGTTGGAAAATAAAAATAAAAATACATATAATGACATATCATAAAAAATATACAAAAAGGAAAAACAAAAATAAAAAAATACGCGAGTTTATACATGTACAATATTTAAATTTGTGTGTGGGGGTATTCTACTGCTCAGACCGAACCTCCATTATTAATCTAGCACATGTTTATATTTGTTGTGCTTAATACAGACTTTGTGAAAGGCCATTTGATAATACCTGGCACAATATATATATATATATAATGAGCATGCTAATAGTTCTAAATAAGCTTTTCCGCTAAATGCCACAAGAGAAAGCATTTAAAAATCTCTATCTAGAATTATACCTATCCCCAAATCAGTTTCAAGTTACTAGATATCCTCAGGGAGGCTAGGATATTCAGATACTAGATCCAAAATACCAACTCCAGCTCCAAATTTATCTAATACTTAACTACTAAGTAGAAAATCTGAGATTTTCAGACATCTATATTTCTTCAAATCCAGCTATCTAACTTAAACAGCTATATGAGCCTGAACAAACTTCAGTTACAGCATATATTAATAGTCCTAGCAATATAACATTGCCAAAACCTGGAAAGTCAAACTATAATAGTAATAAAAATTCAAGTCGTACATCATATAACTTAATTTAATAAGCTTATATCATAAATGTGATATAATGACCATGCTAATAGCTCTAAACAAGCCTTTCTGATAAATGCTGCAACAGAGAGCATTTGCAATAGAAGCTTCTTAAATTATATAATGATCGGGGAAGTATGACTTAACGTAATCTGCACTACAAGGCGCCACTAGGCATTTGAACCTAGAAAATTTATATAGTAGGCAGATACGTAAGTAAAAAAATTATTTTATTCTGGTTGATTCAGATTGTTAGCCCATTGTCACTAGCTCAGTGGAGATGCAGAGATAATAATATATATCTTTAATTTATATCTTAAATATAAAAAAATAAAAGCCACTGCCAGTAATTAACACACAAACAATATTTATTTACACACATATATAATCATGTAAATTTGAGGAATAACATTTATTATTTTAGATTTTAATATTAACATTTAATTTAAATTATTATTTTAAAATTTTAAGATTGTTGAGTATGAATAAACTTCATAGATTTGGATTTGAGAAGAACATATTCTGTCCCTGATTTAACCTTAGGTCAAAAAGTTCGCAGTCAAACCAACGCCAATCTATCTGATATATTGATGTATTCAATGCAACATGAAATACGACAACATAAACCATACTGTCAGGAATCTACATCTGAACAGCATGGTTAAAGAGAAGAAATTGTCTCTCGTCCATATAGGAATACTACATCTATCTGATGAGAAGAGCAATAAAAAAAAACTCCATAGAAAGGGACAGCAGTTTTCACCTTACCATCCCTTCCATAGGCACAAAGAGTGTGTGTGGCATATATATGCAATCCTGCCCGTAGTGGATCTCATGCTACATTTTCTAATTACATCTAATCCATTGACCCAATTTAACTACAAAACAAACAGCCTAAGATTAACCTCCCTTAAACCATATATAACTTTACAAATCTATATAGCCATTCACACCCGACTTAAATTTAACATTTATATATGTTCGCACAGATGAATTTTATAAAATTTGTTTTATAATGTTGAGTATAGATCAGCTGCATAGATTCCACAGTTAAAAACATTTCAAAATAAACATAACCGATCAAAATACAAAGTCATCAATAATGTCAATTGCAGAGGGAATACAAGAAACCCAATGGCATTCATCATAAGATGCCGCATTGACATCGATGACTTATATATTCTAATCGAATATGAAAACCACAACATAATCAACCACTAATGAATCCATGCAACATCCATACCCAACTTAAATTTCATGCATTTAAATAATTTATACAAATAAATATTAATAGAAATAAAAAAAAAATGGAAATGATTTTTTTTTTTTAACAAACTCAAATATTTATAGTTTAAACATTAATTATCAATTTGAAAATCAAGTAAGAGTTCATTTTAAAATTTAGGTTAGCTGAATCTTTAAAAAAAAATTTGATGAAAGTTCTTAATTACTTTTTTTTTTGTTAATTTGTAAAGTTCATAGCTCACGGTAGAAGAGTCCATGTTTATTGGTGTCAAATCCCATGAAGACTTTCGTGGAAGACTGGTCTGTTGTTTGTACTGTAGTTCTCAATCCGGAGGCTGCCTTAGTTGGTTCAATCTTGGTATTACAGTCATTTTATTTGAAATAAGTGAGAGAGAGCGACAAGTGCATCTTATCACTCTTCTCACAAAATCAAGTTGGAAACTGTCCTTAATTTCAATACCTTTCCTTTTATATCATCCACAGAGATTCAATGAACAAACGTCACTAATCCATCATTTTCATTAGGGTCTGAGCTGAGGCCTGGTGCTTCCATTGGTCAAGCTAATTTCTTTATTTTCTTATCTATCTTTCATCAGACTTTTTAATTATACAAGAGCCCAAGGGCTAGCTTGCTTTTCAATTATTTTATAAAACAATCATTTCCATTTACAAAAATATTTCATCTTTAAATCTTGTACTTTTTTATAACAAAGTACGTTCAAATACTTTTATTTATTAAAAAAAAATATTTTTAAAGTTTTGCATCTGTGCGAATATATACGTTTAACAACTCTTTACTTTTTTTTTTTTTTAGCTTTTAGATTTTTAATAAATTTATTTTTATTTGTGAACTTAGTTTTTATTTTAAATTAATGTAACAGCATATTTATATATCGTTACATATCAGTAAACTTCCTCAAAAAACAAAAACATTAAAAAAAAGAAAAGAATTTACTTAGTGTTAGTAATTACGTTACACAAATTGATTATATATGAAAATTTCAAAAGAACAAAACTTTTTTTTAAAAAGACAACACGGTAATTACACACAAATATGATAAAAAAATTGTTGACTGTTTATTCTTTACTACCAGCCAAATTTCTGCCCCCTCCCTTCCAAGTTTCTTTTCTCCTAGTTTTAACTATTACTTAGGCACATTAAACGCTTTGATTTTAAATAAGACATTTTTTTAAAAAAAAAAATTATGATTTATATTAATTAATTATGTTTTATTTATTACTTTTTATTCCTCGTATTTATTTTTACATATGCGCAATTTTTCTTACTGGCAGTACCTTTAAAACAAAATTCCAACTATAACTCCATGTCAATACAAAAATATATTTATACCTCATTTCAGAAATATTATTACAGGCATGATTTATTTTTAAAATTACTCATGGTTTATTAAACATCGGTCTATAATTTTATGTTAAGTCTCCTTCCTGGATCGTTATAATTAAGTCACATGATCTGTGACTTGATTTTTTATTACCATTATAGTTTGGCCTTCAAGGCTTTGGAGAAGTTATATTGCTAAGGCTATTAATATATACTGTAGCTGATTCGTTCAGGCCATATATCTATTTAAGTTAGATAATTGGATTTGAAGACATATAGATAACTATTAGATAAATGCTGAGCTTGAGATGATATTTTGGATCTAGTGCTTGAATATCCTAGTGCCTCACTGAGGATAGTCAGTAGCTTGAAACTGGTTTGAGGATAGGGATATTCTAGATAGAGATTTTTAAATGCTTTCTCTTCCAGCATTTATCAGAAAAACTTGTTTAAAGCTATAAGCATGCTCATTATATTACATTTGTAATAGAAGATTATTAAATTAAGTCACATGATGTATGACTTAATTTTTTATTACAACAAAGCAGTAAATGGAATTCAAAAGACTCTCTAATTATAATATTGCCTTGACAATAATTTACTGATATTCTATTGACTTGCTTGCAGGAGCACTGCATGAATGTAATTTATGCACATGTGAATTATAATTTCTGACTTAATGTGTAATTGGAAGTAAAGTTGCAATTATACTTAGATGGATTGCATCTATCATCATCATCTGGGTAAAAATGTTATTTCAAATATCACTGTAAAGATACTAAAAGCAATTTGTGAGAAAAGATCAAAAAACCTTTTTTTTTTTAAAGAAAAAAAAAGTGCAAAGGAAAGAATCTGATATAAAATTGTTTGGAATAATGGGATTTAAAAACTTTTTCAAAGTGGAAGGTGATATTAATGTATTCTCATATTTATTGGATATCTGGTCCTTTAAATATTTCTGGGGATGATCATCATTCGTAGAAGAATTTTAAAATATTAAAAAATCTATATTATGATTGATATTCTTACATATAGAAAGAGTGATGATGATGGTGAATCCTATTTTACACATATTCAGCACTCCTAGCATTCGTATGACTGTTACTAATATCCACAAATTTAAATGGTATTTCTTAAATCCTGTAGGCAAGAGGGATGAAGTCCTATTGCTAATTTTCTGATTAATAGCATTTTTAGTTATTGATTTCAGAATACCAATACTACCTGTAGTTTCTTGTATATAGAAACACACATCCTATCCAGCATTATTTTTTAAACACCATTGTTTTGTGCCTGTGTATGTGGGCGAGTGAAATAATTTTTATTAAATTCTTGGACCAAATAACAGGCTAAGATTAAAAAAAATGACGTATATGAAATCCATTTTAAAAAACGTTACCATCTGAGATAACATTATTGTTTCCATCCATTTAACACAATATTATAAAATAACTTAATTTTAAAGGTCTATTATAAACATCAAATGAGACGTTAATTAATCCACATTTAAATAAATGTTATAATTATGAACCAATGAATTGTTGTTGATTTCTGGCAATAATAACAAAGCATTATGCTTATTCGTAAATTATATGAAGAACTATATAGAGCGGTGCACAACCCTTTTACAGTTATGACCTGCTTCTTCTGCTGATGTGATCTATTATTTGTTTTTAACCTGTCTAAATAATGATGAGTATATAAGGATAATAATAAAACAGTAATTATAATTAATATACAAATGTATACCTCCTAATATTTTATCATTAAGCATATAATATTTGAAATGAAATTTCCGAAATAAATCATATATTTACAACAAAAAAATTATGACACATACAAAACATATTATTTACATGTGATTTTTTTTTTTTTAATTAAATTCTTCAATAAAAACAACCTTATCATTATCCAAAAAAATGTCAAAAAATTTTGTGACCCTCGATGATTGTTATATGGCCCTGAAAAATCACAATGCAAAGATTTTCTATTACAAACTGCTTTTCAATGAGGTTATTCACAAAATGTTAGAACTAATTTTAGATAAATAACGAAAATAAGTAAAGCTATTATCCAAAATTACTCCTAAATAGTGTCGGATATTGTGTTATATATTATAGGATTGATTTTTTTCAGTCAGTGTGAAAGTATATTAATACTTTTTATTAGTCATTCATCAAGACTAGAAACTATTCATTTAATCAATAATATTTCTGTAGTTTAATTTTCACTACAGCACTCTCAAGCAAGATAGAAACTGATTTCCATCCAAAGTGGATAAAAACCATTGTGTAGAATGGAGTAGTGAAAATTATACTACAAAAATATTATTCATTAATGGATAATCTATCGTCTAATAAATAACTAATAAAAATTATTAATATACTTCCATAGGTTGTGTCAAAGTTATGAAAGCAGTAGTAAGTTCGGCACTTATCAATTAAACTGCCTGTAATTGACTGTCTATACAGACTGAACATTAATAAAGATATGTGTAAGAAATTGTGATCTGGGCCAACTGATGAGTGCTAGTTCAGTACAAAATGTACATCTTGAAGTTTATACATCTTTTTCACTCATCTTTGGTCATATACTTATGATTGCATCTCTTCACAAGATGTTAAAAATATATTGAAAGCAGTCCCTATCTTGTCTGAGAGTGATGTGGTAAAAATTACACTACAGAAATATTATTTATTAACCTTTTAACCGCTAATTTTATCATTGGTTGTATCAGATAAAAATCAAATCTTTTAATTGGCCAACTCACAAACTGAAGACAAAGCCTATTGTTAAAACATATTCGCCTATAATATTAAATTCAACTCAGATACGTTTATAAAAAGTATATTATTAATTTTTCAGGTTATGAAGAGAACGAAAGTTCTTTCAAAAATAAATTGCTATTTATTTATTCTAAAATATTCAATATCGGCAACATAAAAGTTATAATGTAAACAAAAAGATCGACTTTTACGTTATAGAAAAGTAAATATTTCTTTTTACTACATCTTCAATATTTTTACTTAAATCTTCAATATTTTTCGAAAATAATTTTGTTTTTTTATTATTCTTCTGAAAATAATTTTAATTTCTCAAAATATTCTTTTATAATAATTAAATCGTATTCGAAATGAAAATCTCAGCGTTTTTCTTTATTTTCTTTGATCAGGCAGTTTCTTTGTTCTTTCCAGCCAATCAGAATGTCTTTTTCAGCTGAGAGCATGCTAAGAACCAATCACAAATAATGTTCCTTCTTTGTTTAGGTTTAAATGCGTTTTTTTTCTATTTTTTACTTGTAAAATAAATCGGAAGATGGCACCATCTTACAGAACTTTTAAAAACGAATTCAATACGTGTTTAACGAATATTTTCGTATAAAAACTGGCTGAGTTAGAGTGATGTCAGATGTCGACGAGGAGCCTCATAAGAGGCGGGCAAAGAGTTAAGAGTGAAATGTTTCCCTGCTCACAACTGTGGTCAACTCTTCGTTATTATTCTCAATTGTTGTTATCTGACGCAGGACTTAGTAACAAATAAATAGAAGCTAGGTAATAAATGTATAAAATTCATTCTTCAAAAAGCAAGCATGAAAGGAATATTCAACATAGATTAAAAATAATAATCAATTTCTATTTTTCTTTCAAATTATAATAGTTTAATTAAATTGCAAAGAAAAAAACGTTTCTATATATATTTTTGAGAGACAATTTTTTTTTACATCATTTTAAACCTAATTAAATATTAATACTATTTTATTTATTTTATTAGTTTTTTTCCTTGCTTGTTCAAAAATATAAAAATTTATTCTATAAATAATTTACTCCTTCTCCTTCACAGTGCGTTTCGACATTCACCTGGAAAAATAAAACCTAGCTGTTAGACTGATTATAAAGACAGACCCATGAATAAAAAATAAAAATTACTATATTTCAACGAAACAAAAATGTTTATAAGACAAATGACTTTGAATAAGACGTGACTTTATATGATGTATCAGGTTACTATTTCGTTTTAAAACAATTGGTTAAAAGTTTAGGAAAACTAGTTCTTACAGAGTCTATATCAGTATGCCCACAAATGAAAAAACCATTAATAAATAAAGGATAATTTTAAATTTTCTCCATATAATTGGAACTTCTATGCAATTTTACGCATGTGAGTATTTGTGATCCATCTACAAAATGTGGTCTTGCTGACTTGTTTTTCCAATGGAGCACTATAAATAATGTTGAAGTTATAAGTAAATGATGCTATACCTTTTTTCAAAGCTTCTGTACTTCATCTCTCTACCTGTTTGTATAGTGAGTGTACAACCAACCTCAAGTAATTACTTAAACAATATATATAAAATTCTTTCAGCCCTAGAATATATCTATAATTATTCACACATTGAGAACCATATGGCTTACATGACGTTTCATAATATTTGACAATAAGAAGTAGGGATAAACAAGAATTGGTTCAACTCATACCTATACTCTCTTAAATTTTTATCCAGGATCATCATCATGAAAACTTGACAATCAACCATTGATCTCAGCTGTGCTCTAGTATAGCTTAAACCTTAATTTTCATTAACTCCTCCATCAGATTTCATTCCTGAAAATAAATATCTGAACACTTCTTCAGTTTTGTCATCATGATTATATTAAAACAGGACACTCTTCAAATTTGAATTATGCACCATTGAAGTTACCAACTTAATTGCATTAGTGCTGTAGTTTCATCAAACTTTTGCCTATAAATTTATTCTATTGTAAATATATAAATATTTGTATATAATTTGCTATTAATAAAGTTTAAAAAAAAAAAAAAAAAAAAAAAATATATATAATAGAAAATTATATAACACTATAATACTAACCAAAACAACAAAATTATACTAAAATTTTTCCACAACCATGGTTCCATCTATTAACAAAATAGACCTTTTCAAGTGAAATTCAACAAGATACATACAAATATATATATATATACAAAATAAAATAGCCTTTCCATCATTCACTTCGCCTTCCCATCATTCACTTTGCCTTCCCATCATTCACTTCAAAAACCAACTTCCTTTAACATCTTTTATACAACTATATATATATACAAAACAAAATAGCCTTCCCATCATTCATTAAAAAAACTTCCTTTAATATCTTTTATACAATATATCAGGGGTCCCCAACCCTATGCCCGTGGGCACCATGGTGCCCGCAGACCATTTTAAGTATGCCCGCCGCTATCCGAACATGATAAAAAATTATTTATCTGATACAAATAAATTTAATTTTTAAAATTTCTTATAAATTATTGTATTATATTGTAATCAAATTGTAGGGCATACTATACTTTTACTGCATAAAAATATAAACGTTAATTATATGTTACAATTTTATTTTTGAAATAAATATTTTTTTGTACATTATGTGTATTATTAACAATATCCAACTATAAATTTATATTGAAAAAAAAAATTGTGCCCACTATCTGGTTGAAAAAATAAATGGTGCCCATCACCTGGCCGATATTATAGAATGTGCTCTTAAGTGCAAAAAGGTTGGGGACCCCTGCAATATATATACAAAACAAAATATTCTTCCCATCTTTCACTTAAAAAATCCAACTTCCTTTAACATCTTTTATACAACAAAAAAAAAAAAAAATATATATATATAACAAAATATCCTTCCCACTAACCAACTTCATTTAACAGCAAAGAATATCATCTTCATAAGATTGATGGAAGTATTTAATATATATATATATATATAAAAACAAAAAAATAAAGACTTATAAATCCAATAAATAATATAATATTTCAACCAGAGGACTGGTTTTCATCAGAAAGAAAAAAAATACACAGTAAAATGGCGATAATCAAAAATTACAGATTTGGTAAAAGATTAAAAATTTAACAAAACCCCCCTGATTGGTCACAAAATCTAACACAGAATATCTACCCAATCAATGACAAAATTCAAACAAAAAAAAAACTACATTCCCTCCTAATCAAGCTTAAATTCTATTTAAATTAAAATAAATATAAAAATAAAAAATCCAAAATTAAAAATTAAAATATACATATGTGCATACATAGAAAAATTAAACTATGCTCACACACAAAAAATAGCTGTGCTCACATTAATATTCATTAAAAACTAAAATACTTATACATTTTAAAAAATATAGTTAGTGCAAAGTACAATAATTTATAACTAATTATTTATCTATAAACCAATTAAACACAGATATTAAACATCCATGTAACCAATCTTTACATAAAAAAACCTCATATAAGAAAATTTTCACATAAAAGAACATATAGCATGGATTGAATTTGAACACTGGAACTATTACATCTCTGGGTTACCTGGTCTCCTAAATGATTTCTATATGTGTGTTTTTTATGTGAAAATTTTCTTATATGAGGTTTTTTTATGTAAAGATTGGTTACATGGATGTTTAATATCTGTGTTTAATTGGTTTATAGATAAATAATTAGTTATAAATTATTGTACTTTGCACTAACTATATTTTTTAAAATGTATAAGTATTTTAGTTTTTAATGAATATTAATGTGAGCACAGTTATTTTTTGTGTGTGAGCATAGTTTAATTTTTCTATGTATGCACATATGTATATTTTAATTTTTAATTTTGGATTTTTTATTTTTATATTTATTTTAATTTAAATAGAATTTAAGCTTGATTAGGAGGGAATGTAGTTTTTTTTTTTTTTTTTTGTTTGAATTTTGTCATTGATTGGGTAGATATTCTGTGTTAGATTTTGTGACCAATCAGGGGGGTTTTGTTAAATTTTTAATCTTTTACCAAATCTGTAATTTTTGATTATTGCCATTTTACTGTGTATTTTTTTTCTTTCTGATGAAAACCAGTCCTCTGGTTGAAATATTATATTATTTATTGGATTTATAAGTCTTTATTTTTTTGTTTTTATATGTATTTCCTTTGGTTAGTTTGTTATATATTAATATTTTGATATATATATATATATATATATATATATATATATATATATATATATATAAAGTGAAACATAAGGTATTAATAACATTGTAAGAGGAATCACTTTATCCCAGGAAATAATATATTGTTTACCAATATTGAATCAATTTCCTACTGCGAAGTCAAGTAAAGTATTTGCAGAAAGAAGTTTTCTCAACAAAGTTCTTCAGATAAAAAAGAAGATTTAGTTTTGGCCATATTCTATTTTCTTAAAGATCTTCAATTTCACAATACTCTTGAGCCAAAGCAGAAATTTGTGCATAATGCCATCTTTATTTGGAAAATTAATATTGTTAAAGTGATACGCACAAGCACCGCTCCACTTTAGTATGGCCATAATTAATCGCCAATTATAAAGATGATTAAAACATCATTTTCTTGCAATTAAAAACAAGTAAACATATGTGGGATCAATTAAGTATCTCCGTTAGCAACAAGATAAATTGGAATCTCCCCATAGTTATCCATAACATTGATTTGATAACCAGAATGGAAAAGCAGTATGCGATTTGACAAAATGAAATGTTTTACAGTCATTCACTAAATTAAGTTGGAGCTATAATATAATAATGCTGAACACTACAATATAATTTTTTACTGAATTTTTTTTTTTGTATTTTTTACAGTGACTAAAATTAATTTTACATCATTTTAACTATATTTAAATATTAATTCTATTTTATTATAAAGTTTTATTTGCCTATTTAAGAAGATAAAACTTTTTTATGATCCCATAAATAATTTACTCACCGCTCTCCATGGCAGGTGGTAACATTCATTTAGAGAGGTCAATCCTAACTATTAAAGAGATGATGAAGACAGGATGTTTATTATTAATATGCATATTAAATATTCCACTCTAAATTTCCAAATCTCGTAAATAAATAAAAACTTATAACATTTAAATGAAACAAAAATGTTTATATGAGAGCTTTATTTAAAATGATAAGATGCATAACTTTAGTAAAAAAAGGACTACTTTTGAAAATGATTGGTTAAAAGCTTAAGAAACTTATTTCCTATAATGTCTATTAGTATGCAAAGACAGTTGGAAAAAAAATCCTTGTAAACAAAAATATTTCAGTTTTAATTACAGTATTAAAAAGAGATTAATTTAAAAAAATGTCAATGTATTTTGGAATCCCACGCATTGTTATTTTATTTACATATATGTGATAATGTAAAATTAAATAATTTCTTCTTATGCAAAATATGATTCTGTGCACAGACCATATACGGAGAAGAAACTCTGCTAGCCAAACGTAAATAGTCACACTTTCTGAAACTATTGTATATACTAAAACAATCTGTCTTTTTCGGTTTCACCTCCTGTCAATCCACAATCACCAAATCTTTTTCCCAACAGTGTCACTTAGCTTTTTCTTCTTCTATTCCATTTTAATAAAAGCTGTTTATTAGTTCCAATATCTTATCCTCATATTCTCTTTCTCTATCCTTATCATAAATATCTAAACGAAATAATCTCTTCATCTTATCTTTCGTTTTTAGGTTCTACTAATTTCCTTATAATTTAAGTTGATCTTTCTACATCCCCTATATGCTGAAACAACAATCTATCTTTCTCAGCATCTTCTTTCAATCCACAATCAGCAAATATTTTTTCCTAGCAGTGATACATAACTTTTTCTTCTTCTATTCCATTTTAGTAAAAGCTGTTTCATTCATTCCAATATCTTATTCTCATATTCTTTTTCTTTATTCTTATCATAAATATCTAACCAAAATAATCTCTTCGTCTTATCTTTCACTTTTCTGTTCTAATGATTTCCATATAATTTAAGTTGATCTTTTAATATACTACATTCAAAAGACAAATGTTCCTTATTTTCCCTCTGAATTTAAAAAAAAATTATACCTAAAATTTTTAATTTTTGTTCCACTTTCATCTCCTTTCTTTTTTTTTCCATATGCCATAGCATTGCCCATGAAGCGAACCTACAACAACTGTCTGCAAGCAAGCTGCTTGCAAGGCTGCTGTGCTGACCTCTTGGCTTCTTTGGTTTTCAAATCACATATTCTTATGCCAAATAGCAATGAGCTTTTTCTAATACTATTATACATCAATTAATGTTTTATGTACTTCTTATTCTAATATACACCTAAAACACTTTTATTGGTTTTCATTTACATGAATAAAAATATAAATATATACATAGCTTGATGTATATGAAATTTAAATGAAGTAATCAAAACTTCTAGAAATTCATATAAACAAATACTTATATGTCAATAAATATAAAGTATAGAATAATGTCATGTATTCTTCGATTTCAGAAGATTTTAAGCATTCATATAATAAGTTATATTGTTTTTTTATAGCTACAAAGCTAACATTTTATTTAATATTGAGCGGTTGTTAAAAATGAGGTACTGCCTTTATCCTCTAAATGATCAATTGTGCAATAAGAGTAATTTGTGCCATACTTAAATCAGGGTAATATATAAATGTCATGCTATACTTTCCAACAACCTTGAGAAATGAATTCTTGTAATGATCAGAGTTCAGAGAGTAGACATTATCTTGCTATTATTTGCATTTAATGATGTATAAGTGTTTGTTTGTGTGTAACGTCTGAAAAATTTTGTTTACTTCTGTTTAAATGAAACATATGTCAGATTAAATATTTTCATGGATGAAGAAAGAGAAGTGAAGGATCATTTCCATGTAAATAATTAAAAATATGTTTAAAAGTGATGATGATGCTAGAGAAACCATCAATTCCCAATAATGGCCCTAAGACTTAAAACATGTTTACTCTGGTATCAATTAATAGCTTTTTTATTATTTCTAATTAAACTCAATCCAAAAAATTATTATTGGTTACTACAATGAGTGGTTTTAGTCTTGGGATTATCAGTATTGATGGATGGTTTTCCTAGCAAAATCACTGTATATATATATATATTGTGTGTGTGTTATAAATTTCGTAACTTGCTTTTAAGCTTGCATTTTATGATCACTAGATGGTGCTTACCAATAGCTCTAAACGAGCTTTGTTATTAGAAGTGCCAAAAGAGATAGAATTGAAAATCTCTATCATTATCCCCATCTCCAGACCAGCTGGTTTCGAGCTCATGGCTCCTGTCAGTGAAGGGCTAGGAGTCTAAAAACTAGATCTAAAATACTAGCTCAAAAGTCAGCTCTTATAAAACATGTTTCTATCAATTTGAAAGCATGAACTTATCAGACATGGAAATGTCTTCAAATCCAGCTTGACAAACTAGATAACTATATGGGTCTGAATTCAGCTCAGTTTCACCATATTGTAATAGCCTCTGCAATATATAGCATTGCAAAAACCTTCAAAGGTACACTTATAATAATTAAAACAAGTTATACTTATATATGTAATAATATTATAATTTGATATCTGTACTTCTTCAAATCAATATACATGATCTTATAATTGAATATTTATAAATACACCTGGGTCTCTTTTACGTGGACTTATTTAACATGATTTTGAAGTTACGCATTTCACCGGAAGTCGAACTCCGATATTGTGCTATTACTTTAAATAATAAATTTCGTGCACTTACGTTATATTGAAAGTAATAGCATTTTATTGAAATTCAACTTTCAACTTAGTAATTTCAATATTTGCAGTGCTTTATAATAGTAAGATTTTATGCAATAATGAAATTAAAATCATGATTTCCACATTTTATGTATACACACATTAAATTTTACCAGATTATAATGTAAATTTGTTCAAACATTGTGCGTGTTAATTTTGCATTTTAAATCACATTCTGTTTTTGCTTTTTAAAAAAGAATGTAATTTTATTTTTAAAAGGTGAGTAATAGTGGGCACAATTAAAATTGAAAATTAAAGACAAAAATAAGAAATTAATTTTTAGTTGTTAGATTAATTACTAATTACGTTGTCACCAGAAAACCATTAATTAACACAACATGAGAGTGACGTTGGTGCTAGTTGTATTTCATCTTGTGAAGAATCTGATTTTTTTATCAGTTTGCAAACAAACCTTTTTACCAGCAAATAGTGATAATAATTAAAACGTGTATAAAAAAAATATAAATTACTGTAAATTATGCATAAAAATATATTGTTTTGAATAAAATTAAATATTATAGTTAAAAAAAGTTTGTCTTGTATCAATTTTTTTCAAATTTGAAATTTTTTATTAGTCATATTTTATTTCCTTATTTTTTTTTTTTGCATGAATTTTAAAGTAAATTTTACATTGGTGCTTTGCTTTTACGCAAGTTTTGAAAAATCACAGTCCGTATCCCCCCTTTTTCAAGGTAAGTTACGTCTATTTTTGCACAATTTCATTTGCGCGTGTTTTCTGAGGAACCTATCTATCACGTAAAATGAGACCCAGGTGTACAGTAATCAGTTATATGTAAAGTATAAAGCCTTAGTTGACAAAGACTATGAGGATAGTCGAAAGTGCTTCTAAGTGGATAAAATTTTTAAAGTTATACTTTACATATAACTGATCACTATATTTATAAGTATTCAATTATAAGCTTTTTTTTTATATATATATATATATATATATATATATATATATATATATATATATATATATATATATATATATATATATTTCCATTCTTACTATTAAAAGATGTGAAGGTTGCCTTGACAGCAGTTAGAAATATTGGTTGCTATATTTACTGTGAATGTTTAGATGGTTACTGATTGGAAACTAATTATATATATATATATATATATATATATATATATATATATATATATATATATATATATATATATATAAATTTAATATTTTTAATTGGTTAATATACAATCAATTCCCACTAATGATCCTAAGGCTAAACATGTTTATTCTAGTACCAAATAATAGCTTTTTTTTATTATTTCTGATTAAACTCAAGACAAAAAAACTATTATTGGGTACTAAAATAAGTGGTTTAGTCTTGGGATTATCAGTATTGATGGATGGTTTTCCTAGCAAAATCACTGTTAATATTATATATATATATGTATATTTTAAAACACTCAACATCACATGATCACTATCTCATACTACACAAAAATTTTTTTTAAACAATTCAAAATACAACAAAACCCCCCTCCCAGTAGTGCCTTTTTTTAAAAAAACCAATCAATGGATGCCAGAAGATGTGTGCAAAAAATCCCTGTTCTTGCCCCTCCCCCCCCCCCCCCCCCCCTTTTTTTTGTGTTGGTTGTTTTTTCGCGGGGGGGGCTTGGGGGGGGGGGCCCTGCCCCTATATCTTAGGGTCTCAATCCCCCCCCCCCCCCCCCCCTTTTTTCTCTTTTTAACCTAAAAAATATATGATAAAAAAAAAAAAAACAAAAAAATTTTTTCTCTTTTTTCTCCCCTTCTATACAAAAATAATAGGGAAAAAAATAAAAAAATTTTAATAATATTTTTTTTTTTTTTTTTTTTTTTATATTCCCAGCTCTCGGGTGGGCTCTCCCCTCCCCCCCCCTCCTGCCTGAGGGCCGAGGCCGGAAATCGGGTGGGGGGGAGGGGGGGGGGGGGGAGGAGATAGGGGGTTGGGGTTTTCGTTTTTTCTTCTTTTTTTTGTTTTTTTTTGTTTTTTATGGGGGGTGGTGGTGTGTTGGGGGTGGTTTGTTTTTTTTTTTTTTTTTTTGTTTGTTTTGGTGTTATGGGGTGTTGGGGGGGTGGGGTGGTGTGGTTTTTCTGTTTGGGATAGTGGTGGGGGGGGTTGTGGGGGTGAAAAAGAAAAAAATAAATGGGGGGTTGGGTTGTTTTTTTTTTAATATTTGGGGTTGAATATTTATTGTTTTTTTTTTTTTTTTTTTTTTTTTAATTAGGGAGAGAAGGGGGGGGGGGGGGGGTGGTGGGGGGGTTTTGGGGGGGCGGGTTGGGGGGGGGGGGGGTGGGGGGTGGGGGGGGGGGGGGGGGGGTTGGGTTGGGTTGGTTTTTTTGGGGGGGTTGGGTGGGGGGGGGGTGTTTGGTTTATATATATATATGTGTGTTAAAATGAAGATTTGCACGGGTTAAATATATAAAATACATATTTTGCGGGTTCATCCATGTTAAAAACTTTTAATATTAATATACTGACGTTTCGACTTGGTCACACAAGCTATCCACAGAGTTATAAAAGGTAGAAAGATGGTTGTAGAGGCAAAACGTCAGTATATTAATATTAAAAGTTTTTAACATGGATGAACCCGCAAAATATGTATTTTATATATATATAAATTTAATATTTTTAATTGTTTAATATACATGTAAATTACTTAATAAATGAAAACACATATAAATGAAGTTAAAACTAGGAGCCAAAGTGTATTAAAGTGTGGCAATCAGACTACTTTTGCAGGCTGAAAGAAAATAATAAACTTGTCAAACCTATTATTAATCAAAAGTGCTCTTCTTTGTGTCAGTAACAGCTTGGATAAGCTTGTTGTTTTCTTTCCATCTGCAGAACTGGTGGGAGTGATGTGGTTATAACTTCATTTATGTAATGGAGGCCCATATTTACATCTGTTAACCTATTAAAAGAATTAAATTTAAATAAATGAATTGTTGATGGGAGAGTCTTCATGTCAGTTGAGATATAAGAAATGTTGGCATTCACTGTATCTCAACTATTATAGCTGTAATGTCCAGCTATTAGCTCATCCACATCAATGTGAGTTATGACTAAAAGCAGCAAGCTTTTGGTTAGTCATATCTCGGACAAGTTCTAGTATTACTTTAATACATCTTGGCTGTGGTTTTATCTTTATTTTTATAATGGAGTCCCTATTTATTAAATAATACATATATATTCAAACTCTGAAGAACCATTTAGAATGCTTAATATGAAATAAGATGTTATATAATGATATAAAATTAATTGTAAACTATGACAATATAACTCAGAATTTACAAGTTTTCAGAAGACTCTCTAAAGAAAAAAATTAAGACTAAAACTTTCAACTCCTTATTACAGTAATTTATAATTGATTAAACGATTATTTTGAAACATAATAAGATTAACTCTGTTCAGGAAGGTTTTAAATTAATCCTGAAGGCACTTCCTTTTCTGTGTATCACCTTGTTCTATCAAACTTAAAAATTTCCAAAGCCAATAATTTTTTGTTTACGGTCAATTTTAGGGTGCTTGATGATAAACATAACTGGATTGTAGTTATTCATGGATTAAAGATCAATTAGAAAAAAAAAGCTTTGATGTTTTTAGAGATTTAAAACCTAAGAAAGATTGATTATAGCATATCATGCAAGCCAATCTATCCACTACTTGCTGAAATATATTATCAATACTGATGTAATACCATTAATCTAAACATCACCTTTTATTAAAATTAATCAATTAGGGAAATTTTGTTTAACCAGCAGTCTTCTTGAGAGCTATAAGGTATACATGAATATACAAATCGTTTATCATTTAAACAAATAACTTCACATTACAACTCATTATAAATTGATTTATTTTTTGTTATTCCATGCTTATATATATATGTACACATACCAATTGATGAATATATATATATATATATATGTACACATACCAATTGATGAATATATATATATGTACACATATTGATGAATATATATATATATTATAACCTTATACCTACATAGGGGTTAAATATAATAGATAGTACTTTATTATTTTTACTCAAATAAATATAATCGTATAAATAAACTAATATTTTTAAGTTATAGAAAATCTTAACTAGGAACTCTAAATTGTTAATAAAACATCTTCATTAAATATGTTTAAATAACAATTGCTAAAAGAATATTTACTAATTGCTTAAAGTCTGAATTTGGTAAATTAAACTTGGATAAAAGTTAGTTTAAAATGGACTATGTTTGAATTAGTAATAATGAATAGTTTTTGTTAACTATTTGTCAAAATATTATTTATTAATCTGTGTTAAAATAAATTTAAAATAGTAGTTACTAAAATATTATTTAATTCATGTAATATCTATTTGAAATTATTAAGTAAAGCTAGTTTGAAATAGGTTTATCTTAAATGAGATTTACTAAGAAGATTTAATAAGAGTACCAAACTCTCTATACAATAGCGCATGTGATATTAAGGAGATTTAGTTTGCTGTCTTTTAAAATAGTAATTATTAATCTGCAATAAAATTCTTAGTTTTCTTAATCATGTCTAGTATACATGTAAATATTTATGTGTGTGTGTGTGTGTTAAGGGGAAAGTTTAGAAGGAATTGCTTAAAAATGCTAATTATCTTTTAGTTATCTATTATATAAATGGTATTTTAATATTAAATAGTTTAATAATAATCTCTTGAAAATTCTTAAGAAGGTAAAAAGTGTTTGCGTTAAAGTAAAATATATTTGCTTTAAATTAAGTTGATTTTTATTGAATAATTAAGATAAAGTTAATAAAAAAAATAATTAGCTTCACTATCTACAAAGTTGAATTTATTTTGAGATGTCTTAATTAGCAAAAGGTCAAGGTCATCTACAAATATTCAACCTAGTTAATAACAGGTTAAAATTGTTAATCAATTTCAAAATACCTGCCCCAATATTCATCTCTGATTAAGCAAAGCCATATGACAAATTTTGCAGTAAAAAAACAAGCACACACACACATTTAAAATACAAAAAACATGAAAAGTAAAGGACTTCTCAATTAATTATTATTTTCTTTTCAACTTAATTAATAATGTTTAAAAGCTTATTTTAAATAATTATTATTTTATCAATTAGATAATTTTGGAGGAAGAACATAGAAAGTCAATCAAGCAAGTTTACTCTGCTGGCACATGTCCAGCTGTCCATAAGCAACATCTCATTGAAAAATACAAAAAGCTTTATTTGTAAAATAATATAGGCGCTATTGCACCTAACCACAAAGCTACTTTTCACTTAAAAAACAAAATAAAATTATATTACTCTGCAAGCGCTTTCGAGAGACATGCTCTCATCTTCATAGCTCTAAGTGAAGTAATTATATGCAAATTATGCAAATTTCAAAGGTCAATTGCTCCATTTCTTTGAGATTGTGAAGCATGTGTCCTTGCAATTGATGGCATTGCAATCCATTGCAATGGAGTAATTAACTTTTGAACTTTGCATATAATTACTTCACTTAGAGCTATGAAGATGAGAGTACATCTCTTGAAAGCCCTTGCAGAGTAATATAATTTTATAGAGTTTTTAAGTAAAAAGGAGCTTTGCGGTCAGGTGTCAATAGTGCCTATATTATTTTGCAAATATATTTTCACACACAAAGTTTTCGAGTTAGGTTTGAATTAAAATGCTATATTGTTATGAAGGAAATTCCAGATTATTCTGAATATTACATGTTTTGGAGACTGCCATGCTATGTTTAATTTATCATTTCTATAGATTTATAGTTAATCCAGAACTTTTGTTGTAAAACTAATTTTATTAATACTTAATTATTAAAAGTTTTAATTAACTATATACAATTATTAATGATATTGTCTTTTATATTTTACTAAATGACTTACTTTAGAAGATAATTTATATGCAATGATTTAATAACTGAAATAGTTATTAAACCATTAAGCATCACGTGATCACTATCTCTTATACTAGCACATAATTATACAAAGCAAAACTCTCCATACAGTAGTGCCACCCTGTGCCAACCAGAGTAATCAATGAATGCCAGAAGGCTTGTGCATAAAATCCCTATCTAATGCCTACTCATCCAATATCCCCAGAGTAGTTTCTGGCTTGTGGCCATCATAGTTTTGTAGTTAAGTAGAGATAAAAGGTGGGTGCTGGAGGGTTGCATTAGATCGTAAGATCTAGATGCAGTGCTCTCAGATCCAAAGCTCCTCACTGATGATGGCCATGAGCCAGAAACTAGTCTGGGGATATTGGATGAGTAGGCATTAGATAGGGATTTTATGCACAAGCCTTCTGGCATTCATTGATTACTCTGGTTGGCACAGGGTGGCACTACTGTATGGAGAGTTTTGCTTTGAAATAGTTATTATTATATCAGGAACTATTTTGAAAAATTATTATATCTTTAATTAACCAAATGAATGCGATAATGATTTTTTTTTAAAGTTATCACTAGTTTAGAAAAGAAAATACTTATGCAATTATGGTAAAAGAAGATGTTATCTGTATTGATTTTCTTAATATTTTAGAAAAGGCGTCACATATTTGCATTACTACCTACACAAATAAGATAATATCTTAGCATCATAATAATTCATTTACTCATAGTTCATTTATTTATTCATTGAAAAAATATTTTTATTGCTCTACAAAAGAAACTTGAATGTTCTTTGTTTTAATATTGCCAAAAATAATGTCTGAAGTTTATTAAGGAATTGTTTGTTAGATTTATTAATAATCTTGCTTATCTGTTAGCTGCAACTCTCCAGTTCAAATTAAAATTGCAGACAATGTTTTTTAAAGAAATTCCTGCTTTCAAATGTTTTCTTGTTCATTCCTTTCCTCTATATTAATAAAAACTGTGTTATATCTTGCTGAAAGGAACAACAAAAGGATTCACCAATTAAAGAAGGTTATTTTCATTTTAACTGTTTCACAAAAGTAAGTTGTGATAGGGCTAACATATATGACATTTTAGGTGGTGTGATGGTGCTATAATTCCTACATTTATATGTTGTTTTAAAGCATTGTATATGTTAAATTATGGTATGTGACAGGCTGAAGTGATTCTTTCTAAAAAGCTTCCATTTTTAATGTAGTAATTTTAAAAAAATTCCAGGAGATGTCAGCAATGTAGACCTTTATGGACCTTTGTCTGTGATTGGCAGCACATTCTGTTGTTATGACAAATCTATGAAGGAAATGGCAATTTGTGATTGGCTGATGCTTTAGATTCATTTTCCCTGCGGCTAAATGCCACACAAAATGTGACTTTCAGTAAATGTTGAAATCTATAACACAATATTTTGTAAAAGAATTATTATTAATCTACAAATTACATCATTAGGGGGATTTGTATTTGAAAATATTTTATTTTTAAAAAGACAGTCCTAGAAAGTATACAAAGTGTATTACGAACACCAGAAATTACAACAGAGAAGCCGTTAGAGGCTAAAAAGTAA
Organism: Epiperipatus broadwayi; assembly: GCA_028023455.1. Classification (NCBI taxonomy): domain Eukaryota; kingdom Metazoa; phylum Onychophora; class Udeonychophora; order Euonychophora; family Peripatidae; genus Epiperipatus; species Epiperipatus broadwayi. Next base: position 863,837 of record JAQFVV010000231.1, read on the forward strand.
GCTGTTTTTGTAAAAACTGTAAATGAAATATTTTAATAACAATAATTTATTAACTTTTATAATTTTTTTTGTTTCTTTGATGATAACTAATTTTAAATTTATCATTTTTAAAAACATAAAATTCTAATATCTAATATTTCATTCTTTTCACAATTTTAAAATATTAATTTTTCATGTTTTTGAATTTTAATTATTATAAGGCTTAAATATTTATAATATAGCCTATAAATAAATTTTGTAATATGTATAAAAAAGATTTAATTACACAAAAAAATCAAACTTAAGCATTAGAGTAAAAATTTTCATCACTAGAGTCTATTCAAAAAATTGGGGGTCGGGTTGACGCTGAAAGAATTAAATAATGAAAGAACTTTCAGCTCTCAACTTATTTAAATTGGGTAAAACAAGTATAATGTATATTAATTGTTTCATGAAATTGATATATGTTTCTTATTATTGTATCCTAATTATTATTTATATGTGGTATGATATACATGTCAGCAAGGGATTTGCTAAAAAAACATTCAGGTAAAAGGTTTTTAAAGTTGTAAATTATTAAGAGTTCTTAAAATTTATATCCCAACATGTGTTACCTTGCACGGAGTAAAAACAGCCATTCTATATTTGTTGTGTGTATAACTGAAATGATGTGTCACTTGGGATAGATATTAAAAGACACCTGTTTCACCATTTCAAAAAAGATGGACAAATTAATCCAAACAATATTTTAAATAAAATACTGAAACATCTAACTAATTATCATAAATTTGAATACTCCCCCTCATCACTATCAACCACACACAGCTATGAGTATGAAGCCATGGAGCTTTGAAAGTGATAAGCTTTAAATAAATTATTAATAAATATAACTTCTTTAACAAGCATTAAAAGTGCATAATTATTGATAAAAATCTTAATATTTGATATTGCATTGCAATTATAGTGTGCTAGTTTGCATATGTTTTTAGACCAAAAATGTGTTATTGTACAGATAAGTATGTGTGCAAGTTATCTGTTTATTTATCAGTAACAAATGCCTGTCATGTTCCTTATTGATTGATATGCTACTTGGATCCAAGGATCAATTTTGGCATTTTAACTGTATGGGGTTTCTGCTACTATTGTATTTGTTAAGCGCCTCCATGAAAGAGAATTTGGATGATTTGCTTTGGCATTGCAAGGTCGATTACTAGGTGCCCATTTACTCATTTATCACCTTCCATTTTGCATTTAACTTGTATTAATAGTGTGTATTTAATGTGTTAGAACATTTAAGGCATGTCCAATTATGCAATTGTTTCTGCTAATTCTACTACAATTTTATTTTAAAGATATTAGTTTATTGTTAGTATTGAGCTCATGTATTATTCAACCCCTCATACGCATTAATAAATTTAAACTTCTATTATTATTTTTGCATTACATCCAGCTATCTTTGCAACGTCATAGAAGTTATGTTTCCGCACTGATTTTTAAACATTTCTGGTATTATATAGGGTATGTGAGCATAGATTTTCACATGACCCACCACTCTCCACTCTATCTCATAACACTGATATACTTGAACACATATGTAGAAATGATAAATAATCACCAATATACGTATTTCATCCTAAACCAGCAATCATCAGTTGGTCCAGATTATCATCTCCACACATATATGCAATAACTGCTCAGATATATATATATATATATATATTAAGATAGCCATCCTTCATACTTTAATGGATAGGCTTCAATCCACACCACATTTCAACTCAACTGTCCATCCAATAGAAAATATGATGATAGAATGCTCAAAGGCCACCCTGAGGATGAGATTCTTGTCACACCGATGTTGACCTAAAGTCAATCTGATCCCTCATGTACAGGACATAATCCATTAAGGAACCGAGTAGGGCAAATTCCTAATGTCCACTCCATACGTTCTTGTCATTGCAGCTGTTATTACTATGTGTTTATTCATATAGTATACGAACATGGATGGGCTGCTCACCAACACGCATTAGCCAGCATGGTGAGTTTTTTGGCTTTTTACCTCTGACTTTAAGATCAAGAAACACCATGGTCTTTCTTCTCAGTGCCTGATAAGGCAGAATGAATGTTTGTGTAAACGATAAATATTTTTCCAATACATATATACAATTATGACAGACAAAAATAAAGCATGGCCCTTATTCCCAGGAGGCTGTAAAGTCGCCAACCAAGGCAGCGGTTGGTGGCCGAAGGCAGAGGGTGCTAAGAATCTCCTGATTGCGGACCCAGGCTGCCATTAGATGACAACTTTTTATTTAGGTACTTACAACTGCAGCTCACTTTCAAGTGAAGGAATATTGCAAGAATTAGAAGAACTCTCTCATATTAAATGGGATATTATTGGACTTTGTGAAGTTAGAAGAAAAGGTGAAGAGACAATTGATTTAAAAAGTGGACATATATTTTATTATAAAGGCACAAATATTGGAAATACAAGTGGAGTAGGATTCATTATAAATAAAAAGTGGAAGAACAATACTGTGGAGATTGATGGTGTATCAGACAGAGTGGCAAGATTAGTTATACAACTTAATAGCAGATACCAAATGCAGATAATTCAGGTTTATGCCCCAACAAGTTCTCATAGTGATGAAGTAGTAGAAGATTTTTATATGGATGTACAAAAGGCTTTTGATAAGAGTAAGCAACATTTTAAAATTGTTATGGGAGACTTTAATGCTAGAATTGGTAAACAAATGAAAGATGAAAGTGCTGTAGGTAATTTTGGTTATGGTAATAGAAATGAGAGAGGACGTAGACTTGTGGAGTTTGCAGAAAAAGAAAAACTTTATATTATGAATTTTTTTTTTTGAGAAAAATGTTAAAAGAAAATGGACATGGAAACATCCAAATGAAGGTACAGCAGAATTGGATTATATTTTGACTAACAGGAAATACATATTTCAAGATTGTAATGTTCTTAATAGATTTAACACAGGAAGTGATCATCGATTAGTAAGATGTAAGTTACGTGTTAATGTAAAACTAGAAAGACAAAAATTGTTAAGAAAAACAATATTTACAGATGATATTCCTAATCTTCAGAAACATTCTAATGAATTTAAATTAGAACTTACAAATCGATTTTAAGTATTAGTAGATTTTGAACATGATTCAGATTTGAATGAAATTAATATGAAAATAACTGATACACTTTTAAAAACTGCAACAAAGATAGCTAGTAGAAAAAAGCAGCAATTGACCAACAAAATTTCTACTGAAACTAGAGAATTTATGAAGAAATGAAGAAATATGAAGATATACAAAAATGATGCACTAAAAAGAATTGAATATCTCGAATTTTGTAAAATGGTGCGGAAAAGAGTTGAAAATGATATAAGAAAATATAACTGTGAACTAGCAAGAAAAGCTGTAGAAGAAAATAAAAGTCTTAAGAATGTAAAACAACATTTTGGTATTGATAGGAAATTTATATCTGCAATAAGGAAAAAAGATGGAATTATTACTAAAAAGAGAGATGACATCATGAAATTGGTAGAAAATTTTTATCAAGAATTATATAGTAATAAAGAACAAGTACCTCCTATATCTATTACATCTTCCGAATTGCCCAGAATTTTAAATGAAGAAGTGAGAAATGCAATTAAATGTATGAAGAAAGGAAAGGCTCCAGGTAATGATGGAATTATAATTGATATATTAAAAGAAGCAGGTGAAGAAACAGAAATTTTTTAGCAAAGTTATATACCAAATGTCTAAATGATAAAGATGTACCAGATGATTGGAAGAATGCAGTAATAATATTAATATTTAAAAAAGGTGATAAAGAAGATATTAGAAATTACAGACCTATCAGCCTTTTATCAGTTTTATATAAAATTTTTACCAAGATAATTACAACTCGTCTACAGAGAACATTGGATTTTCACCAACCAAGAGAACAAGCTGGATTTAAAAGTGGTTTTAGTACAGTAGATCATATTCAGGTATTGAGAGAAGTTATAGAAAGGACAAATGAATATGAGTTGTCATTATGTTTTGGATTTGTAGATTATGAAAAGGCATTTGATTCTATAAACATTTCTTCAGTGATTAAAGCATTGGATCATCAAAGTATAGATCCAGGATATTGTCATATTTTAAAGAATATTTATAAAAATGCAACAGCAACAATTAGATTACATAATGATACTGGGAAAGTCAACATTGAGAAAGGTGTAAGACAAGGTGACTCCATATCTCCAAAACTTTTTACAGCAGTGCTGCAAGAAGTATTTTGTGGATTAAAATGGGAAACTAAAGGAGTGAAAGTAAATGGAGATTATTTAAGTCATTTAGATTTCGCAGATGATGTAGTTGTTTTTGCAAATAATGCTTCAGAGCTGCAGGAAATGTTGCAGGAGTTATCAGATGAAAGTAGGAAAGTAGGACTAAAGATAAATGTTAAAAAGACTAAAGTAATGTTTAATCGATTTGCTCAAAATATGAAAATAAAGATTGATTATGATGAATTAGAAGAAGTTAACAGTTACAAATACCTTGATCAGATTATTAATACAGATGGAAACATAATGGAGGAAATTAATCATAGAATTAAACTTGGTTGAAGTGCTTTTGGTAGAAATAACTTGATACTAAAAGGAAATATGCCTATGTGTTTGAAAAGGAAGGTTTTTAACAAATGTGTTTTACCAGTTCTTACTTATGGATCTGAGACTTGGATACTCAATAGAAAAGCAATACAGAGATTTCAGACCACTCAAAGAAGTATGGAGAGGTGTATGTTGGGAGTAACAAGAAGAGATCGAAAACGCAATGTATGGGTAAGAGAACAAACAGGTGTTACTGACCTCATTGAAAAAATTAAAAGATTGAAGTGGAGTTGGGCTGGACATATTGCTAGAAGAGATGATAATAGGTGGACAATTGAAATTTTAAACTGGATTCCAAGAGATTGTAAAAGACACAGAAAGAGACCACATGTGAGATGGATGGATGAAATAAGAAAGTGTGCAGGGCTGATGTGGAGAAGAGAACCTAAAGATCGGAGATGGATTAAACTTGGAGAGACCTTCATCCTGCAGTGGATTGATAATGGTTGATAATGATGATGAAGATGATGATGTGGACAGACTTTCACACAGGTATCAATTATTTCTGGTATTGTAATTTTTAATATCACTTTAGTGGCCAGTGTTTAGGCACATATCTCTGATATTCTGTGTACATAAATTGTTAAACAGTATCATAAATAAAAGTGTGAGAATTTCGTAAATAATGTAAATACCATGATTATAATTTTATAAGGCTTACTCAGAAGAGAATATGTTTTATTTTAAACTAAACAAATGTTTATGTCAGCAGAATTGGTCATATTAAAGTTACTGCCTCTTGTAAATATTTTTTATTGTATTAAAATATTATTATCTTGTAAATAAATATTTTATTATTCATTAAATACATTGGTTTTCGTCGCCACCATCACATCCATTTATTCAGAAAATTAATTCAATAAAGTTTTATTAAATATTAAATTAATATATATATATATATGTGTGTGTGTGTGCTCTGAGCACAGTTAATGAAACTATTAATAAATTGTCAAAATTTTTACTGCCAAGCGCTTTCGGGACAGTCTACAGTCCCATATTCATGGCGAATTATTCTGTTAATAATTGTAAAACTATGCAAATTTTATGCAAATTTATATGCAGATGTTACGTGGACCATTTACGAGATAGGGAATAGCAGGCCTCTCTTCTGTTGATTGCCGATGGGTCAGCCGCAATGAAGTAAGCTTCCCTAACTTTCTTAACTAAATATTAAAGTATATGAGAGTACATTTCAAAAGTCATATTAAATTTTCTTATTCAAAGTAAGCTTCCCTAACTTTCTTAACTAAATATTAAAGTATATGAGAGTACATTTCAAAAGTCATATTAAATTTTCTTATTCAATTTACTTATCATTTATTTCACACCTGCATTATTCTGAAATAAATATTATGCTGACATATCCTTATTACAGGTGTGCTTAATGACATAATGGGTAGCATAATAGTACTCTTTTTACCTGCTATATTGTTTTATTTTTCTTTAGATCGTCGTACATTTAGTTATTAGAATAAGATGTGTTTATAGATTGTATGAAGATGAAAATCCATACGAAAATAATATTTAATATTTGAACAATGTTTTATTCCAAGCCATATGATTATCGAAATATTTTATATTTTTATTCTTTCATTCAGTTTAGAACGTAAGATATAGGATTACAGAACTATAAGAAGATAAAATATTTAAGGTATAGGAACTTAAATGGTTATTGCACTTAATAATAATCAAATGTTTAGTCCAATAATTATGCATCAAGTATATGAATAAATCCAGAGATGTAGATAAAGTAATAACCCAGTATGTGGATTTAAATTTAACAGAACCTGAGATTTCAATGAAAACTTTAGATAAGATTTTAATAAGAATATCAGATTTTAGTATTTAGATTATATTGTATTATTGTCTGTAAAAAGACTGATGCTCAGTGGTGTGTAAAATCCATAATCATTATAGTGCTAGCCAGTGTGACCGCTCATCGTTTGAGGGTTACAATATATATATATATATATATATATATATGTTTATGCATGGAATAAGATATACAAAAATAAGTCAATTTATAAGGAAATGTAATGGAAGTTGTTTCTTTAAATGATAAACTATTTGTTTATTCATGTATTTATATATATCTTATAGCTCTGAAGAAGATTGTTGGTCAGTCAAAACTGTATTGTTGATTAATTTATTTAATGCATAAAGAAGGATAAATTGATAATACTTCATAATCCAAATACATATTGTTGATTAACTTTTATCAACCAAATGTATATACCAGAGAACAAATTAATTATTTAAATTCAGCCAATTTAATACTTATTAAACTTTAACAATTAATTTATTGTTTGAACCTATATGTCTCATGTAATAATTATCCAAAAGAAATGTTCCCTATTTTCAAATTTGCCATATTTTTATCACTATGCACATTTGGGTTTCACAAGTGCAGAATTAACATCAAGATACTGCTTAATATTTTATCTCTGTAATGCATTCACTATTATTTGTATTTAGATGAATTATGCATTTTTGCATGCTGCTCTATAGTATTTGACAATAAAAAAGGCATCATATTCAAAAGTAGTAACAAAGAATGTTTTTCCTAAAGGTTTGCAATGATGGTGTTCTAGTTGTATTTTTATAGTGGACTATTTCCATCATCTAATATATGTATTGAATGTCTTTAGAAAAATGTAACTTTATATAAATATTCCAAATACATACAACTGTTAGTAATAACACATCAAACAGGTTAGTATATGCACATTTAGAGAGGTACATCTCCCATCTTATTCGGGTGTTTCTGGTCTGACTAATGACAGTAATAGCATGGGATTCGAATCTGGGTCCTTAGAATCTTGATTTTTGAATTTTAAGGTAACACTCTAACCAATTGAGCCATCCTGTCAAAGGTAACAGTCTGCAGTAATTTCATATACTTATCTATGAGATTCCTCCTGATTTCTCCACTTCTTCCTAAGAGCAAAGTTGATTAGTGGTTTCCATACATTATGTATAGTCATACTAAGTTGGTTTATGGGATTTTTTGCCATTGTCATGTGAGCAGTTTGTATAAATTTTCTTCTTTGTATTTTTTTTCCCTATCCAATATTTTTGTGTTTTCCCAATTGAACATATGTTCTGCTATCTTTGAAACATCTGTTTTCTATCTTCTAATGATCAGTTTGTGTTCTTGCAAGTGCTTTTCAATGGGATGACAGGTCTCACCAATGTATGTTTTCCCACATTCACATGGTATTTCATAGATGCAATTTTTTCTTTTCATCATTTCAAGCTTAGGCTTTGTAGATGTTAGAATTCCTTGGAGGGTGGTATAGTTCTGGAACCCTGTTCTGATGTTAAACTGCAGATTTTGCTTAATTTGTCTGCTATTTTTGGAATGTTTGGGTACATTACAGTACCAATAAGTTGATGGAAATAGTCCAATATAAAAATACAACAATAACAAAGAATCATTCAACTCGTATTTATACTCTTTTCAATTCTACACAGAACTATCATAAACTCTCACAATCTACATTCTTTCTCATTTGTGCACTATCATAGTTTGCAATTTTATTATTGTTAATTTTCCACATAGGCCCTCATTCTTGAAATAATTATACATTAAACACAAATGTCACTAAATTTATCACTTCCTTAATTTTTCTGTAATATTTTCTATAAATATAATTTTCTCACCATATTTCAAATCCTTTTTAGCAATTTTTTATTGTATATATATATATATATGCAGTTTTATTATTGTATATATATATATATATATATATATATATATATATATATATATATATATGCAGTTTTATGTTTTGACTGTTCTGCAGTCTTCCTCAGAGCCACTCCTTGAAAATTTTTAAAAAATTGAAATAGGAATGGCTCTGAGGAAGACTGCAAGATAGTTGAAACATTGTGTATGTACATATAAAATACTTTTTTTTAGCCGAGAAGAGTTTGAAATAAGGAGGATAAATAGCATTTATATAATTATAGATTAGTTAAGCATCTAACCCTAGGAGTTTCTGTCTGAGAAATAAAAACTTTCCTTTGTAAACAATATATTATTAATGAGAAAAATACTGTTTGATATATTTATTTATTTCAAAGCATTGTAATGGAAAGGTTTTTAGAAAATTTTATTTGAAAACTATAATGCAACTTCGTAAAAATCTTCAAAAATAATTTCAAAAGTGATCTTTAATCTTATGCAATGAACAACTACCAACAAAAAAGCAATTATAAAAATACTAATAAATTAATAAGCTTAACTGCAAGGAGCTTCTTATTTATTTCTATAATAGCAGAGTGAGTTAGCAAATCAGAAAAAAAAATTATGAGGGGGTATCCAAAAATGACCAGAATTTTGTAATAAAATTTGTGCATTTATTTTAGGTATTATAAATTGAATCTCCATCAATGTACTTACTCCACTTGATACAGTGCATTGGTCCAAATGATTTTTTTTTCATTTTTCAATTTTTTTATTGAGTTTTATTAGTTTTTCTGATACCAACATTTTTTCCCGTGTTATTTTTGAAAAAAGGTCTCGCAATTTTGTGATAGAGCATCAAAATCTTAATTATTCTATTGCAACTACGAATCACATGATCACCATTCTTTATGCTTACACAAGCTGTTTTTCAGAGGTGCAGTGCTCTCAGACCCAAGGCTCCACACTGATAAAATCCACAAGCTAGAAACTAATCTGGGGATATTGAATGAGTAGGCACTAGATAGGAATTTTATGCATAAACCTTCCTGAATCCATTGTTTACTTTGGCTTGCACTGAGTGGCGCTACTGTATGAAGAGTTTTGCCTCTCTTTAACTAGGAATACCACACACAACAAAGAACCTGAATATCATGAAACTTTGGCACTTCCTTTGTAGTCATCTCTGTTATTATGGTGTATTAATAACACCATCTCATGTAATCACATTGTTTGGTTTAATTCCTGCATGTAAGAAGAAAAGCACTTTTATTTAATACTATGAAAAATATTTTATTTCAAAAATTAAAAAAATTCAAATTAAATGAACATTATTCCACCTTAAAATTGACAACTGCAGATATCTGATATAAATTCTTCTTTAAAATTTCATTTAATATATTCCTATCTTTATTATTGATTTCATAGTACAGTTAAAACTGATTTTGAAAAATATTTTATGCAAAGAACAATTAAAATAAATATTTCAATAATTTAAATATGATTTGCATTAATATATATTTAACTTTTAATAAAATCTACAAAAAAAATAGTTTACAAAGCAGAAATGTATTAGGTTTTAATAGAATAAAAAGTGTGACATTTATTTGTCGATAAATACAAAATATCGTAGAAATAGAAAAATGCAAAATCCTTTTTATTGAGAAAAGAACTTTATTATTATTATTATAATAATTAACAATTCGGTTGATTTTGTGTCTATCGTAAGTTTCATATAACAGAAATATAGTTTCAAAAATAGGCTCGAAAATTTAGTTGTTTTTTTTTATATGTGTCATAGCACCGTCGGGACGCGAACACACAACCTAAATTCCGAGATCCAGCGCAAGTGTCTACTTGCATGGTACTCGGACCAATATTGACTTGTGTTATTTATTATCAAGTATAGGTTACATAACTGTCTAAAATTTGGGTTTTGGTAAAAAAAATTGAAACATTCTTAAATCCGATCAAAGTCAACAAATCCATTTATATAAATATGAACCAAAATTTTCTATTTTACACACACGTGCAAACAGCGAGAACAAAAAGTATATGATTATTAAAAATGTTGAGTATATAAAATATTAATATATAAAAAAACTACATCTTAGCTGCAGCTATGTAACATTTAGAAAGGAGAAGGGGAACACTAGATCTTTTATAAACAGCAATTTATCCCTGATATATATACACACTATGAAGAGGATTAACCAAAATAAAAAAAACTCACTCCATGCTGCAACACAGAAACAATAAAAAAAAAAAAAAGGATAATTCATTAGAAATCAAACTTCAGATGATAACGCATTTTTTTAAAGATATTGTGCCAGTATTTTACTTCCAATATAAAAGTCATATCACCTGTGTATTGATATAATCTGGGTTTGCTGTGGACTAGACGCTAGAAAAAAACCTCAAGTGTACCTAGCTGTTTAAAAAAGATTTCAATCCTGATTCAAACTCAAGATAATGAGATAATGCGCAGATGTTTCAGATGAAATATATCTGCCATTGTTTAGATAAAAAGATGTTTTGCTTGGAACATTTCTATCATTAGCTAGATGACTGAGAGCAATCATATAAAAGACTGCCATTATTCAGATAAAGGAAATACAATATTGGCATGAAAATTAAGGAATAGCTCATACAGCGACTAACCCATGATCCATATTTATAGATTCTGCCTATAAAAAATATTTTCATTTTAATACATGCGCACATAATTAATTATGTAGTTAATGAAAGTGAACATTTAAATACCCCTTAGTGGGTTATTTTTTATAACTAAAATATAATGCATTAAATAATATCCAAATTCCGAATTGCAAACTGTGATAACAAAAGACTCGTGTTTATTGAATTGAGGAAAATTCTTCATTATTTTTAATAGTTGAGTGTCTTTCAACTTGACACTTTGAAATAAAGCAAGTGAAATTTCACTCAATAAGTAAGATTAAGGCCTATTCTGAATGGTGGTAGGTAATGTTGTGACTTCATATAGTGAAGAATGCATTTTCTGTCAAGCGTTGTTGGCTAAGAGGTCAGTGCAGTCATTTGCACGCAAGCAGTTGGTTGCAGACGATTGTTACGGTTCGCCTCCTGGCCGATGTTATGACATATGGAAAAAAAAAGAATGCATTTTCTGAAAACAGTCTTATGAACTTCAAATTGCTTTTGTTCATAATTCAGAATTTGGGTAATGAATAATATCTTGTATTTTAATTGAATAATTAGGAAGGAGATGAAAACTTAAATGCTCTCCTTTATATTATATATATATATTCAAGCAATTATATTTAACACAGTATTCAAAATTAAATAATATAATCTTTACTAGAAGTACTTTCAATTGTTTCACTGACAATCTTTATCAACTGTTAATACAAACGTACAAAAAATAAAAACTTGCATTACCCATCATTCAATCTATTCAAATTTCCCACAATTCTGTTGTTTTTATATTAATCGATTGCTTATCACAGATTTGTAATTTTTTTATTTCTAGTTATGAGGTTAAGATATTGTCTCAGATAAAATATAAAGGAATTAAAATATATTGTGGATATGTTGATGATGTATTTATATGTGCACATAATGAAATAATAGTTAATTTGTTTAATGAGTTAAATATGATTAATAATGTAAAATGGGTGTTAAATGAAGAGAGGGAAGATTCTATAAAGTGTTTAGATATATTTATTAAAAGAAATAATAATGTGTTTGATTATAATATGATTTTAAAGCCTGTGGAAATTAGGAGTTATATTCCATATAATTCTAAAGTTCATACTAGTCATAAATTAGCTGGTTTGAAGTCATTTTTGTTTAGAAATGATTATTTGTGCAAGTTTATTAGTGATAAAATTGAAAATATTAATGTATATATTACTGATATGTTGAATGTTGGTTATGGAAGGAATATTATTTATAATACAATTACAAAATATAATCAAAATAAAAGTAATAATAAGAAAATATTAAGTAAATTAAAAAGTGATAAATGGATTTCTATTCCTTTTATATCTAATCAACAAGCTAAATTAATTAATAAACTTTATAGTGGTTTGTGTAGAATTTCTTTTTTCTCTTCAAATAATATAAATGATATGATAAATAACTCCAAAGCCAAGATTTCTAAGTTTGAATTAAGTTCTGTTATATATATATGTTGGAATGTGATTGTGGAATAAAATATATAGGGGAATCCAAATGTACATTACAAAAACGATATAATGATCATAAGACATTATATAAACGTGTACAGAAAGAAAATATATCTTCAGTAAATATGAATATTCCATCAATTATATTTCATCATAATAAAACATGTAATTATGGTTTTAAATTTAATAATAGGGATATAAAAATTATTCAAATTGAAAGGTGTAGTGAAAAACGTACAATTAAAGAGGCAATGATGATATCTAGGAATAGAGGTAGTTTAATGAATAACAAATCGGCTAATATAAAGACAACAGAATTGTGGGAAATTTGAATAGATTGAATGATGGGTAATGCAAGTTTTTATTTTTTGTACGTTTGTATTAACAGTTGATAAAGATTTTCAGTGAAACAATTGAAAGTACTTCTGGTAAAGAATATATTATTTAATTTTGAATACTGTGTTAAATATATTTGTTTGAATTATTATTATATGATTTAAAAATACAGACATTTAATGGTTGTAGTTATATATATATATATATAAAGGACTTGAACTCAGAATTCCAAGATACCCTCTGGCTATCCAATCCATCTTATACAACTGATACACATGACCACATATATGTGAAAAAAATAAATGATCTCCAATATATAAATTTCATGCTGAACCAGCATCCAGCAATTAGTCCAGATCACCATGTCCCAAATATATATATACAATCAGTGCTCACATGTACATGGTCATGTGTATTGGATGTATAAAATGAGTTGGATAGCTGAAGGGAGCTTGAAAGTCTGAGTTCAAGTCCCTTATTATATTAACTATATTTAATATATACATGTATTTAAATTTTATATATGTATATATATATGTGTGTGTAGGAGTATAACATTTCATTTTTAAATATTTATTTAGAAGAACCCAATAAAAATATAGGTTAGTAATATATTAAGAAGTTGGGACAATAGTCAGCAAAATTTTCTGAAATGCAAAAAAATGTATGAAAAAATACAAAGCAAATATAATGCTAACAGAAATAAAACTATCTACAAATTCCTACTACATACAGATGCTCAAATACAGTGAAACCACAAACTATGCTATACATTGTTCAAAGCTCCCTATGTGCATAAACATATGCAGGGTGTGATACATGTTGTTGATAAGTCTGGATTATAATATAGTAAGTATTTTTATTGTACTGTAAGTGCACTGTTCAATATTTTTCAACACTTATCATAATAATTATTTTCAAACATTATCAATCTGCTGCATGATGAAGGTCTCTCCAAGTTCAATCCATCTTCTCCAATCTCTAGCCTCTCTTTTTCACATCACCCCAACACACTTTCTTATTTCATTCATACATCTCACTTGTATTACTTCTAAGTCTTTTACAATCTTCATATATATTTTTTACAATAACCCCTTCATATACACTTTAATGCAAAAAACTTTTTTTAAAATTCATTTATTTTCCTGACAGTTTCGACTGTCCTGCAGTCTTCATCAAAGCATTCTTAAAATCCTCTACCTTTTAAAATAACAGATTTTTAAAAAATAAAACTGTCAGGAAAATAAAGGAATTTTAAAAAAAGTTTTTTTTGCATTAAAGGATATATGAAAGGGTTATTATAAAAATATATGTATGAATACATGAAGAAATGCAAAAAAAGTAAAAGGAGAAAAATAAGAATATACTTTCTTTTACAATCTCCTGGAATCTGGTCTAAGATTTCAACTGCCTGCCCATTATCATCACTTCCAATCATTTATTTTTTTCAATGGTATCAGTAATACATGTTTGTTCTCTCACCCATGTATTTCATTTTAGATCTCTTCTTATTACTCCTAATATACATGTCTCCATGCTTTGTTGAGGGATCTGAAGACTGTATTGTCCTTTTGTTAAGTGTCCAAGTCTCATATGTGTAACTAAGGAGTGATAACACATATTTATTAAGAACCTTTCATTTTCAAACACATAGACATATTTCCTTTTAATATTAAGTTATTTCTATCAAAAGCATTCCAACCAAGTTTAATTCTATCATTAATTGCATCCATTATATTTCTCTCTGAAGTAATAATCTGTCAAGTGTATTCAATTGTTAACTATTTCTAACTCAGCATTATCAATATTTATTTTCTTATTTTCAAAAAGCCCATTGAACATTACTTTGGTCTTTTTAACATTTACCTTTAGGTGTAGTTTCTTAATTTCATCTGTTAACTCTTGCAAGATTTCCTAAAGCTCTGAAGCATTATTTGCTAAAATAAGTACATCATCAGCAAAATCTAGATGACTAAATAATTTCTATTTACTTTGTTTTCTTAGCTTTCTTTTTAATCCATAAAGTACTTCTGGCAAAACTGCTGTAAAAAGTTTTGGAAATATGGAGTCATCATGTCATGCACTCTTTTCAATGCTAATCTTTTTAGTATCATTATGTAATCTATTGGTGGCATTGTATTTTTGCAAATATTCTTCAGAAAATGACAATATCCTGGATCTATACCTTGATGATTCAATGCTTTAATCACTCAAGCAATAGCTTGTAAAATCAAATCCCTTTCCATAATCTACAAATTCAAATCATAATTGCAAGCCATATATATATATATATATATATATATATATATATATATATATATATATATATATATATATATATATATATATATATATATTTGGCCCTGTAAGCTAAATATATTTTATATTAAAAATATTTTTTAGATTATATTAATAATGTAAAAGGCTGAAACCTTTGACAGATGCACCTTTAAAATGCTTATATGACAGCCAATCAGATGTAATAATGACTGCACAAGGAAACCCAAAATTCAAAACACAAGGCAGAGATTTTACAAGAAAAAGATGGTTTGTAAAATCTTTGCATTGTGTTTTGAATTGAGAATTCGCTTGTGCAGTCATTATTACATTTGATTGGTTTTCATATAAGCATTTTTAAGGTGCATCTGTCAAAGATTTCAGCCTTTCACGTTTTTATTACATCATCTGATTGTGCTTAATAAATTAATATATTTTTTATATTAATTACATTTCCTTCTTGGTATTAAATTATAAAATCTTAGCCAAATGTTTTAACATTTTAATTTAAATAATTTACTAAACATATTTAAATATTAATTTATTAATTATTTAAAGATATTAATTAGATTATTTAATGTTTGATTACAAATCCCAAGTTAATACTTTAGATCTAAATAAGAATTAGTTTAAAGTCTTATGTTTTAGGTATAGACAGTTAATAAAGTTGTTTTATTCTGTACAAAATGTGGTTATTTAATTAGGACCTACTTGTTAGTTTTAAAATAAATGGTTTTAAAATAATTTATAAAATGTTAGTTCATGTAAAAGTTATTTAAAGGCAAAATTTAGAGATGTTAAATTTAAATAGGATTAATTGAGATACATTTTGATTTAAATAAGTTTTAAATTAAGTAAGTTTTAAACACGTAAAAGGTAGCTTTATTATTTTTGGAGTAATGGTTATGTCTAATATATGTGTGTGTGAATGTTGACGCATCTGTTTGAATGAATGGAACATTTAAAAGAGAATTATTAGAGGTTATATTTTTTTAAAATGAATACATTTAAATAAAGATACTTTTTTAAAAAACTCTGGAAATAAAATAAAGTGTTTAATTTAATTTATTTTTATTAAGTTACTTAAAAAAATAATTTATTTAATAATTAAACTGAAAATGACTCTAGACATAGATATGAATAAATAATCTGGATTAAAAAGTTCAAGGTTAGGTTAATTATAAAAGTTTAAAACTACAGTAGTAATTTTAATATTCCACTTTCATATTTAAATGGGATTGGTTGAACTGAGTTGTCTAATAGGAACTGTGGGAAACATATACATATAGGTGTTTTGATATAAAAAACAGGAATGTTAGTGTGTGTGTTGAAATTATTTTAAAGTTATTACTGAAATTATTGACTGCATTTTGTTTCACAGTTTTTAAATCAGTTTAAAAAATTTTAATTGATTTTTCTTTTATCATTTCAAATGTCTGAATATAAGAGTTAAAAGTTATTCATTGCAGTACTACTCTGAGATATATGTTGACTGGCTTATTAAGTAGTAAATTACGAAAAGATGCTAAAAATCCTATTAACTTTTAAAGGAAGTCAAACTGTAAATTAACTACACATTAGAGGTATATGTTCTATTTTATCACTATTCTAAGACATTAATTAATTTGATCTTTGGCTGTAATAATTGCTTTCAACCCTTTAAATACTTTTTAAAATCATTATTATTACTGATTTTCTTATTGATAAAGTACTTTTTACATGTTTGATAAAACTCTGACCTAAAGATGAATAATTGATAAATAATTTTATGAAAACAATCTTAATTTGTTTCAGAAATATGTATAAAAGTCATTATATTTTTGTCAAATTAATAGTATAATAATGATGAATTGATGTAGAAGCATTGATTACATTAAGAATAGAAGAAAATGCAATGATCTGCAATTGTAGTCTATAATTTAAAAAAAAAAATAGTGACTAGAATCAAATTCTTTCAATACTTTGAAGAAAATACTTTATCCAGTTAATTTTATACTAATGCAGATAAGCTAAAATTGAATAGAAATTATCCATTTTGAATTCATCTCCCCATTTATTTACAATAATTTCTAAAATGCTTATTTGTTTTGAAATATATACTTAAGAGAAAGAAGATATGATTTAAACTTATGTTGTATCTAATATTATTAAAGTGTGTAAACTTTATAATATGGAACTTTACAAAGAATGTGTTATTACTAAGCATCTTCTATCTGCTCATATATCCTCAGATTTGTGCTTTAATTATGAACCTCATTCTAAAGGAATTCTTGCACTTAATTATGGTATGTGTATTTATTATCTAGTCAAAATGAAGACTGTATTGCAGTATTTTCTTTAAAAAATACAAAAGGACTCAAATAAAAAGAGATTATTTTTATTATAAGCTAAATACTTAAATAAGGCTATAACCTTAGTACCTGCACCTTGAGTGCTTAATTTATTACAAGAGAGACTTCTACAAATCCAAACACAAGATTTGACTGTATAAAGATAAGAGTGGCTCTTATTCTCAACCTATTTTTCTAAATCCCTAATCTTAAATGGTATATATGGTGTTGTAAAATATACCTATAATAGTATGTGTATGAGAACAAGGCAGGATAAGAAATATTAGGTAAAAAGGTTTATTTTATACATTATTTTATTATTATTTAGAGTTCTCGTATTTGTTGTGTCAGCCTAAATAAATTACCTAAGGTATAACAGCCTTTTTTTTTATATATCCACTATAAATAGTTTTCAATGGAAGCATTATGAACATCAATGTATATGAGAATTAAGATAGGTTATAAAATTGAATGTTATCATTATGTAATTATGATTTGTCAGAGTTCACATAGTGCTAGGCAGAATGGATGCATTTTGTGCCTTTGTACATGTGTGTGCCAGACATGTATTTATTATTACCATTAACAAATCCATGCCTTGTACTGTTAGTGGTGTCCATTTGGGCAATTTTATGTGGATAGTATATTACTTTTATATGCATTCAGCCCTCAATGAGTGAGAGCATGGCTTGCTTATTTATTGGCACTGCTGGCACATATTCTGAGTGTCTATTCATGATATTGTATTGGTCAGCCCTTCCATGAGAAAAAGGGTGGCTTTCTCATTTTCAGCACTGCCAGGTCAATTTACTGGATCCTTATTCATATTTTTCCATTATCCATTTTGCCTAGAATTTAATATAATGCATATTTTGGTATTATATAAGATCTGATGGCATGACTGTTTTTATAATACATTATTAGCTCTGCTACAACTTAAATTTAAATACATTGTGAGTATCAAACATATTTATTTTCTCATCCCATCATAGGTCTAAGTAATATATCCATTTTACTATTTTTGCTATCTTTGTAAATCTATAAAAGGCATTCCCACACGGATTTTTAAACATAGTTTTGCTGTGTAAAGTATATATTACCTTATTGGTGGCCTGAATATAACCATATGTTTTGACTCTGTATGTATAATATTTAAAAAAAGACCATATTAGATAAAATGAAAATTTTTGGATGATGATAATTGGTTATACTGTTTCTTGAAGAATGTATTATGAAAAAGAGATATTTAAGCCAATAAACATCACATGATCACTATTTCTTACGCTTGCTCTTAACTGTTATTAAAACAGGAAAAACTCTCTATACGTATTGCCACTCAGTGCAAGCCAGAGTAATCAATGAATGCCAGAAGGCTTGTGCATAAAAACCCCATATAGTGCATACTCATCCAATCTCCCCATACTAGTTTCTGGCTTCTCACTGATGAAGGCCACAAGCCAGAAACTAGTCTGGGGATATTGGACGAGTAGGCATTAGATGATGATTTTATTCAAAAGCCTTCTGTCATCTATTGATTACTCTGGCTCGCATTGAGTGGCAATACATATAGAGAGTTTTGTTGTGTAAAATTATTAATAATTTATTAGTCTAATTTAATAAATTTGAAAAAGGATGCTTATTGTAAATAAATATTTTACTGCATAAATATTACCTCATAATGTAAAAAAATATTTTTTTTTTCCTACTAATTAAATACGTTTTTGTTTCGTTGCCATTATTACATTATCACCTTCGTTACTCAGAAAATCTTATTTAATAAAATTTTATTATTAATTATTTTAAAAGAGTACGTTTCAAACGATCACATGAAATTTATTTTTTTTACTTATTATTTAGTTTACTTGCATTGTAAGAAGATAAATTCTGTGTTTATTTGCTTTTTATATTCAAATGCACTTGCAATGTAGTTAGTAGCATAAAATATACTCTTCCTACTTGCTGCAATACCTCGTGTTAGTACTTATTGAAAGTTGTATCAGAAGATATAAAATTTTAGAAATGTTTATAGGGGTAGAAATGACATAGTTATACTTGATGAACTTTAAAATATTTAGAAATGTCTTAATTTGGTAGCTACATATTATTTAAGTATTGAAATACTTTGTTATTTATATAGCTTTACGTTATATGTGTGTTGGCACAATTTTATTATTATATTTTATTACTGTGTATTCACACTTCTGTTTAGTTAAAATACAAATGTTTAACATCACATGATCACTATCTTATACTAGCACATAATTGTTTATAAACAAGCCAGAAACTAGTCTGGGGATATTGAATGAGTAGGCATTAGACAGGGATTTTATGCACAAGCCTTCTGGCATTCATTGATTACTCTGGTTGGCACATGGTGGCACTACTGTATGGAGTGTTTTGATTTGTTTACAAATGTTTAATGACATTTATGAGAGAAGAATATTTAAAGTATATTACAATTATCATCTTTCTTGTTCCAAGAACAATTCAATTTTGAACTCCGAGATATAGATATTTTAGAACTTGATATGAAATTTTTAAAATTGTAAGAATCTATATTTTAAATTTTTAAATAAGATAAACAGTGAGATAATATTCCAGTTGGTGTAAAAACCTGGTATTTTAGAAATTATAATTAGTTATTATGTTGTCTATAAAAGGACTCATATTCTGTGGAAAATCCATAGGTATTATGGTGCCTGATAAGAAACCTTTGGACCAGCACTTGTTCAAGTACCTCTTGTAAGATCACACAATTGGTTTTTGGATACCAACATGATGGGCTTGATTATAAGGCTTGTTTTGATTCCCACATCTTTTGGGCAGTCTTAAGGTAATAAATTCTTAGTATTATTTCCAGGAGCTTCTGTATAGTAAAAATATAATAAGTAAATCACTGACATTTCAGTGCAATAACCGGAACTTTCCTCAAAGTTTCTTTCTCAAATCATAAGAATTTGTGTGGTGAGATGTCAAACCTTTTTTTTTATTATTTTCTCCTTATTCTCAAATTCTATTGGTTGAGAAGTTTTTAAAAAATATTTTACCCTCCAATAGCTTTTTTCAACTCACAATTTTCATTTATGCTCTTAGACTTGTTAAAAATCTCTATAGCTTTTCTTAGTAGTCATTCATATATTGGATAGACCAATCACAGAATAAACATAAAAAAGGAAAAACACATTTTGACAATTAGAGAAAAATCCACTTCATCAGCCATTTATTTATACTTTAAATTAACTAACCATGACATCAATTATAACAAAACACATTTTCTGGCAAAACTTGGACAATATGACCAGAAACTGCTAAGAGAAGCTATAGAGATTTAAAAAAAACTTAAGAGCATAAATGAAAAGTGTGAATGGATAAAAATTAACAATATTTGGAAAAGACTATTGGAGGATATAATTTTTTTTTTAAAACATCTCAACCAAAAGAATTTGAGAAGGAGAAAATAAAGAAACATAATAATTTAAAATCTGACCACACACATTCTAATGATCTGAGAAGAAGCTCTAAATAATATATTTTAACTACATGAAAACACCTGAAAATAATGCTATGAATATATATATATATTGTAACGAGCACAGATGTTCGTTACATTGCTTTTTTTTTTATTTATTAAACATGAGAGTAAGTTGAAAAGTTTGTGTTTGAAAATTTTCTTTAGGAATTAAAAATTGAAATTAGGTATCATCTTAAACTCGTATATATTAAATCGCACAGATAAATAAAAAAAAAATATATTAAAATAAAACTGTATTAAAAATAGAAAAGGTATTTTAAAAACAAAAACTTAAAAAGATTTAGAGATAAAAATATATCTTTGATTTGGAAAGCAGGTTAATTAATCAGAAATGGAAATGATAAATTTAATTAGTCAAATGTAAACCAGCCTTGGGCATTTAAATGTAAAAACATCGGTCAGGTAGGAAAACAATAGAAACTTTTAGCAGGTGAGGTAAATCCATTGGGAAATCGGACCTCAACGAAAGGGATCATCATATCGATGACATAATGCCAAGTCAATCCTTTGAATACGTATAAAAGGAAAATTTGGAAATTATTAATCAGTGAGTTAATGATTATTACGATGTGACTATATGTATTAGTACGAAGTGGGAGGTGAAGGGATTGAAAGAGGCACTTTCAATTCCTTCAGCCGTTAAAGAAAAGGGAGTGAAACATCGTTTTCTACATTGAGGACCGACTAAATTAAAAAACCTACGAATGAATAAATAAAACAACGGCTAAATGGATACCAATCTTAGGACGGCGTGGGAATTCATGTTCATGGCAAGCAATGGATAAAGATGAACTGTTTTAAACCGTAAGAACTTTATAAATAATGAACATTAAATTAAAATTTTCTATATTTAAATGATTGCAATATGATCCTATCTGACCAAACTAAATTCTTTATTAATAGTGTTATTTGATGTATTTTTTTTCTTATTTATGTAAAATCATTTCCATTTATTTATTTTTTATTCTTTAAGTTTTTATCATGAGTTTTTTGTTTTTCGTTAAATTAATTATATAAATGTTAAACTTGGGTCGGGCGTGAATGGCTGTATAGATTTGTAAAGTTATATTAGGGGAGGGTAATCTTAGGTTATTTGTGTCGTTGTTAGATTGGGTCAATGGATTGGATATATTGATGTAGTTAGTAGATGTAGTCGGAGATTCACTACTGGCAGAATCGCTTCATACGCCGCACTCTCCCGTTTTGCCTATGGAAGGAATTATAAGATGCAGAGCGCAGTTCCTTTCTATGGAGTTTTTTTTTTTATTGTTCTTCTCGTTGGATAGAAGTAATATTCCTATCTAATGAGAGTCAATATCTTCTCTTAATCTTTTTGGTGCTGCCGTATTCCGTATTACATTGAATACATCGATGTATCAGATGGATTGATGCCAGTTTGACTGCGAATTTTAGCCTAAGGTTAAATAGGGATAGAATATTTTATTTTCAAATGCAAATCTATGTGGTCTATTCATACTTGACCCTAAATAAAAATGCATTAAATTTAAGTTGTTTATAGACGCTTGCATGGATTGGTTATCGGTTAAGTATGTTTTGGGTTTTCATATTTGATCAAAATATATAGACATTCGATAAATAATGATACCTTACGGTGAGTATCTAAAATGTATTTATTCGGATGTCTTTTAAGTTATTGGTGACAATGCAAGTATCTTATGGTGAATACTATTGGGTTACGTATAAATTTCCCTCCGCAATTGTCAGTAATCAATAATTTTGTATTTTGATCATTTATGTTTACTTTGAAAGGTTTTTGACCATGAAATCTATGTAACCGATCTATATTCAACATTATAAACAAGCTTTCCTAAATTTATCTGTGCGAACTTAATTAAAATGTAAAATTAGAATATAATAGTAATTAAATGTAAATTAAAGTCAAAAATCAAAGTTAAAAATAATGTTAAATGTTAAAATGTAAACTAAGACTAAAATAATTTTAAATCTTATATATATGTGCATAAATAAATGTTTGTATGCTAATTACTGGCAGTGGCTTATTTTATTTATTTTTTAATGTTGAAATCTAATTAGATAAGATATTATATTATTTAATCTCTGCTATTCCACTGAGCTAGTGGCATGGGCTAATGACCGGAATCAAAAATTTTTTTTTTACGTACGTATCTGCCTACTTTATAAATTTTTCTAGGTTCAAATGCCTAGATGGCGCCCTGTAGTGCAGATTACGTTAAGTGCTATTCTCCGGATCATTACAATATATATGGTTCCAGTCACTTCTTTTCATCACTGAAAGTGACACTTGGTCACTTACATCCTAGAAAATTTATTTATGGTGATCAAAAGTTAATGATGATGTCTTGCATTGGTGATCGAGATGTCAGTGTGACTGCCTTGCACTTGCAGGCAGTTGTCCAGGTTGCGGGTTCGCATCACGGCCGATGCTATGACACTTAAAAAAAAGTTAATGATGATGAATGCCACCAGCTAGACCCAGGGAGAGAAAGAGATCTTATAAGATTGTTCAGACAATTGAGAAAAGAACAAAAGGCCAAACATCAGCCAAAATAATACTAAGTAACTTTAACGTTGAGACCGCAAACCTCAAATTTCCTCAAAAAAAAAATTTTGCAATTCCGACCGCAATAGCGCGCCAATCGTATATGTCACAGTTACAGGTCTATTTTCTTTCTCTTCGCCATTTTAATATCTTTCAGCACTTGTAAGAATTTTTTCTGTGCGATGAAAATTAGATTTTTTATAGCAATTTTTGTATAGTACATTATTAAAATTTTATAATTTTTTTTATCTTTCTAGATTTTATCAATGTATAAACAAAATAACCGCACAAATGGCTTCTTTCGCCACTGAACGTAATTTTGATTGATTCTGATGAAGACTTTTTTGTTTGTGTTTGATTCTGAGGTTTCGTCATATTTCACCATTAGCTGTGAGTATTCAATTCCTGATCTATTTTATTTATTTTTTATACAAAATTATATATTTGCAGCTGATCTATTTCATTTATTTTTTATACAAAATTATATATTTGCACTGAAAGCAATAGGTATGTTTCAGAGTTGAAGGCATTACCAAAGTGGGTTGATCTGTCACCTGCTGAGTTGAATGCATTTTTTTGTATGATTATTCATGTTTGTACTATATCATGCATACCAAAACTAAAATTTATTTGGTCTAAAAATGAATATTTGCATCAACCGGTACTTGCTAACTTGCTAGAGTTATGACCCGAGATCGATTTTTTGGTATTCTACATAATTTACAATGCCTCCCAATGCTGAATCAACAGTCATCATCATCATCTCCCACTGATATATAATAATTGTTGTAATTCCTTTGGGTTATTTATTTTATTTTATTTACTGTTTTTATTCATTTCATTGTAGATAAGTTTTTAATTACTTTGAAACATACTTTGCTATTATGGTCTCCTGTGAAATAATGCATAATTTAGCTCACCCTTTCTCCCATGATATTCCAATAATATAGTAAGTATTTTTTACACTCATAACTTAGAATTTACTATGTTTTTATTCATTTCATTGTAGATAAGTTTTTAATTACTTTGAAGCCTACTTTGCTATTATGGTCTCCTATGAAATAATGCATAATTTAGCTCGCCCTTTCTCCCATGATATTCCAATAATATAGTAAGTATTTTTTACCCCCATAACTTACACTTTACTAAAGTTATTACTGTAATTATAAATTTTATTAAACGCTCACTATTATTTCAGTAATAGTTTTAACAAGGCTGTAAACCTACAGAGGTCCCTAGTGATGATTTTTTCAGACGCTCATTGCTAAGGTTTACAGCCTTGTTAAAACTATTAAAGTTATTACTGTTTTTTTTTTGATCCACACTAAAACCTTGCATTTCTAATAGATATCCCGCATAGAGGGCCTAGAAAAACAACTGCTTGCAAAAATGAAACATATAGGCTGGTTAGTAAAAAAGCAAAACTGAAATTGTCACCTTTTGCCACATTACTCCAACAAACTGTAACTCAGGTAGGTCATGTTATATATATTTTTTTTCTGCATTTTATGACAAATGTGATGAAGCTGTCTATGAAATTGTAATTTTAGGTTATACATTTCAAAATTGAGAGTTTGTGAACCAATATAAAAATAAAAATTTTAAAAATGTGAAAAATATCCTTTTTTTTTTATTTTCTTTTTGTGGTAATGACTACTTTATCAGCTTTATTACATTCTTTCATATTTGCACTTTATAAAAATGTATATATATATATTTTATTTATTGTAATAAATTGGACATTTCATTTAAAGTTGTATGTCCTGTAATTACTTCTGGAAATTCAAAATGGCCGTTCAGGCCTCTAAGGGTTAAATTCAAGAAAAGAAATAAATCTCAGGCAAACAAAATATAAAAGTTTGACCTAGATTTTACTGGCATATATCAGAGAGTGTATGTGAGTTTTGGAACATTAAACACCCCAGGCAGATAGGTTCATTTCCTCACCAGAACATTAAAAAGGGGATTTATAATATCTTCCTGCCAGCAGTTTATGAAAACGAATTCCAGTTTCTCTATTTAGAGATTGCAAATCAACAAGGGTCTTGTAGGAAGAACGAAACAGAGCAGTCGAGCTGTCCATGGTTCAGAAAAGAAACATCGGGTTCAAAAATGTCATATGCGTGCAGAACAGCTCATGATTGACCATGTTCAAGGTGTTCATGGTTATTTCCAGTACAAGACAAGAAAATATAACAAGAAAAGATTACGATTTATGTAATCTTGAATAGAAAAAATAAAATCTCTGATTTAGGAAAAACAGAACAATACACTCAATAAACCACCAGCCAAAAGATTTAGGTCTGCAGTAAATGCAAACCAAGCTTATCTAAATTAATTATAATGAAAAAGGGCTAGGTGAGAAAAAATAAAATTACTAATATCTGCCCAAGCATTTATCAAAGTTAGTAATATAAAGAGAGAGAAACATTAATTATAAAATCTAAACTTGCAATACACTCTCAGACAAATAAATTTAAAAATATGGAATCTTAAAACTAAGATTCCAGTATATACTATAAAAAGAAAAATACAAAAAATAATTAAAAAATATATTAAAGGAATATTCAAAATTTATAAATTTAAAAAATATGGAATCTTAAAACTAAGATTCCAATACATACCATAAAAAGAAAAATACAAAAAATAATTAAAATATATATTAAAGGAATATTCACAATTCATAATAAAAGTGGTTTCTTTTAAGATTAAGCTAGACTTTAAAAGGGATTTAACTAGATTTAATCCTGGTTAGAATATGAAATCTTTTACCTTGAGGTATAATGCTAGGTCCGGCTGATGTCTTTCAATAGCACATACAGTTTAGTTCACTTTAAAGTTCCTACAAAGATTTTGGTTTACATTTATATGTTCAGGAGTCTGGAGGCAATCTTAGGGATCAGTTCTTGTTCTGACATTTTAAGATATGATCTTTGAAAAAGAAATTTGGGATCCAGGGTCAGTCTTTAGATTGGTTTAGCAAGACATGTAGATAATATTCTGCATAGTGTGTAATTTTATCATTCTGGAGAAATTATC
This sequence comes from Epiperipatus broadwayi, assembly GCA_028023455.1. Classification (NCBI taxonomy): domain Eukaryota; kingdom Metazoa; phylum Onychophora; class Udeonychophora; order Euonychophora; family Peripatidae; genus Epiperipatus; species Epiperipatus broadwayi. Next base: position 890,396 of record JAQFVV010000231.1, read on the forward strand.
ACTATTTAGCAATTAGAAGTCAGTAATTTGATTTCAGCACAATTTTGGATTGGCAGATATTAGAAACATATTATAAGCAATTGTGCTATCCAGATGCAGACAGAAATCTTTGAAATTAAAGGCAGCACAGCAATTCAAATAAGGATCACAAATAGCATATCAAGGCATTGAAATGCTTTTCATAAACAGCAGAATAAAGATGAGAAGCTGAATAATAATTAGTCTGAAATCCCAGGGTTATTTATATGCACTCTTATTTCCCATGTCATCTTTGATTAGAAGTTTTTGCCCAGAGCAAATCTCTATCTCAGACATAATCTTAATTAAAAATCTGACCAGAGCTCCATTTTATTCAAAATTAATTTTAAAATAAAACTAATTGCAAAAATAAGTCTCAGCTTTTAAAAATAAATTAAAACAGATTACAATTAAAAAAGAAAAGAAACAAGAATGCAATTAAAACTTTCAAAAATTAAAATGCTTTTTTCAAAAAGGATTAAAACTTTTTTAATTAGAATATTTTTACAAATAGATAAAAAAAAACAAATGTCAAAAAAAATAGACTTTAAACTAAAATGTATTGCAAATAAAAATCACAGAATTTTAAAATAAAAATGAGTAAGTATGTTATTGTTCGTACTCTTAATACATAAAATAAAATAATATACAAAACTTTCAAATATTGTTCTTTTAAAACTTTATAAAAATAAAGTGTAGTTTTAATTTTGTGATGACACTTTTGAGCTGGATAAAGCATCTGTTTCAATATTTATAGTAAGAAAACAATGTCCATATATCATGTGGCTTAATTAGATTGTATTTACTAATGTACTATAATGAGCATGTTAAAAGCTCTAACCAAGCTTTTTGATAAATGCCACAAGAGAAAGCATTTAAAATCTCTATCTAGAATTATCCCTATCTTCAAACTGGTGTCAAGCTAATGGCTCTCATCAGTAAGGCATTAGGACATTCAGACAGTAGATCTAAAATACAAACTCAAACACAGCGTTTACTGAATACTTAATTATTAAGTAGAAAATCTAAAATTTTCAGACATCTATATGTCTTCAAATCCAGCTATCTAACTCAAATAGCCATATGGATCTGAACCAAATTCAAAACTGGTTCAATTCCATATGGTTATTTAAGTTAGATATCTGGATTTGAATACATATAGAAGTCAACATTTTTGGTTCAGTCCCATGTGGCTATTTAACTTAGATAATTAGATTTGAAGATACACATATCTGAAAATTTCATATTTTCTATATAATAGTTAAGTATTCAATAAATGTTGGGCTTGAGTCTGTATTTTAGAGCTAGTGTCTTAATGTACTAGTGCTTTACTGATGAGAGGCATTAGCTTGAAACCTGTTTGGGGATAAGAATAATCCTACCTAGAGATTTTAAATGATTTCTCTTGTGGCATTTATCAAAAAGCTTGTTTAGAGCTATTAGCATGATTATTGTATTATATATATATATATATAACAATGAAAATAATAAATATGATGGTTGTTATTTATTATATATTCATGGGATTTGAGCTGATGATGTTTGCTTCCATTATGTTTTTTGAATTCAATGGCAGTTGATGAGGATTGAAGGAATTAACTGAAAGTACTTCTGCAGATAGTTAATTACCATTATATTTATTATTTTTATGGTTATCACAATTGTTTTTAATTAACGAACATTTTACTTGTATTATATATATTATAACGATCCAAACGAAGTGGTAGATCGCATCGCACCGCACCGCACTACCAAAAGGCGCCATCTAGGCATTTGAGCCTAGAAAAATTTATAAAGTAGGCAGATACGCGCTGTTAGGATTCCACTTTATTTACATATTTAGATCGTTAGCCCATTGTCACTAGCTCAGCGGAGACGCAGAGATAAAAATCTATAAATTTTATATCTTAAATATAAAAGAATAAAATAATAAAAGCCACTGCCAGAAATTAACACAGAAAAATATTTATTTACGCACATATAAAATCATTCTAAATTCGAGGAATAAGTTTAACATTTAGATTTTTATCTTAATTTTTAATTTTACATTTAAAATAGCTTGCTATAATGTTTAATATTTTATTTAGAGGGTCGAGTATGAATGGTCTACATGGGTCTGCATTTGAAAAGAAAATATTCTTCCCTGATTTAACCTTAGGCAACCAATTTCGCAATCAACTGGCACCAATCCATCTGATACATTCATGTATTCAATGTAGCATGATATGACAACACAAAATACTATATTGTCAGGAATGTACATCTGAACAATAAGTAGAAATAGAGAAGACATTGACTCTCCACCAACAGGAATGTGACATCTGTGGGCAAGTAGATCAATAAACTAAAAACTCCATAGGAATGGACTGCAGTCTTCTGCCGACTTACAAACCCATCCATAGGCAAACAGAGGGTGTGTGGCATATATCTATAATCCTGCCCGTAGCGGATCTCATACTACATCTACTAATTACACAAATATATCCAATCCATTGAACCAATTCAACTACGAAATGAATAACCTAAGATTACCCTCCCTTAATACAACTTTACAAAACTATATAGCCATTCACGCCCGACTTAATTTTAACATTTATATACGTTCGCACAGATTTATTTAAAAATGTTGGGTATAGATCGATTACACAGATTCCACGGTCAAAAACATTTCAAAATAAACATAAACGATCAAAATACAAAATTATTGATACCGACAATCGCAGAGGGAAACTTATAAGTAACCCAATAGTATTCATCATAAGATACTTGCGTTGTCACCAATAACTTAAAAGACATCCGAATAAATACATTTTAGATACTCACCATAAGGTATCATTATTTATCGAATGTCTATATATTTTGATCAAATATGAAAACCAAAATCTAATTAACCGCAAACGAATCCATGCAAGCGTCTATAGACAACTTAAATGTAATGCATTTAATAATTTCTACAATAAAATATTACTACACATAAAAAATATTAAAAGGGAAATGATTCTTTTAACAATCGGGAAAGATATAAAATTAACCATTATTAATTTGATTTAAAACTTACAAAAAGTCAGATAAGAGTCCATTTTAAATAAGTCAGCTTGTTTATTAATTTGTTCAACTTGACGAAAGTTCTTGATTGATTTTAAGAATTGTTCCTTTCCTATAGCTTACGGTAGCAGAACTCCCGGTTCCTGGTGTCAATGTCCACGGAGTCTTTAATTGAAAGATCGATCTAATGTTCAGGAGGTGGCATTTGCTGGTTCATGGTATCAGTCATTTCATTTCAGAGATAAGTGGGAGAGAACGATAAAGTGCGTCTTTATCGCTCGTCTCCCCAACCAAGTTGAAAAAAGCTCTTCAACTCAATATTTTTTTCTTTTTATATCATCCACAAGGATTCACTGAACAACGTCACTAATCTGTTTTTTCGTTATGGTCCGGGCCAAGGCTTAGTGCTTCCATTTGTCAAGCTAAAATCTCTTTCTTCTCTTATCTAACTTTCCATCTGACTTTTTAATTAAACAGCTTTTAGATAATTAATAAACAATCATTTCCTTTTATAGATTACAGGAATTAATTAATACCTGCTTTTATTTTAACTTACGTTATTTTTTTTATTAAAATATTTTTATATTTCAATCTTGTATTTTTTTATTTAAAAAAAAATACATTCAAATACTTTTTTTTTTTTGTTTATGAAAAAAAAAATTTTTAAAGTTTAACATCTGTGCGAATGTATACACGTTTAACAATGTTTTAATTTTAGCGTTTAGTTTTTTCCTTTTATTTGCGAACTTTTAAGTTTTTATTTTAAATTAATGTAACGACATATTTATATATCGTTACAATATATATATACAGATGCTTTATATGTATAGTATGCATATATGAATTAAGATTATAATATAATAAAAATTTAAAAAAATAATGTTAATAATAGTTTTGAGAAAGTACATTTATATATATTAATAGTATTCTATAAATATTCGATCATTTACAATTCTATTTCATCACAAATATTTCTTCAGACATTTAATACTTTCAATAATTTTTTAAAATTGTAATAAAAACATAGTGATAATTTTGTTATCGACAGTTGCAGCTTCATTGATTACTATAATACTTTTAAGAGTGTAATGGTTTTGGAATCTACCCTATTTGCAGGGAATAGGTGTGATCCAGAGTTACAGCAAAATTCTTAACAGAAACTTAAAACTTTCTGACACAATACAAGATCATCAACTGGAACATTAATATGATTCATAACATGTAATTGTTGATTTAAAGATTTTTTTATTTTATCAAAACAAAAATCCTTTACTTTAGTTATAACTTTTAGCTGATTCAGAGGCATAAGCAACAGTGGCATGCCTCTCTGTCTTTCTCACATGATTACCATTTTCTATCCTTACACAATTTATTAAAACAATAGCAAACTCTCCATACAGTAGCGCCACCTAGCGCAAATCTTAATGGCAACTATACATGGAGAATTTGGTACTTTTTAATAGCTTGTAAAAGCATAGAAAATGGTGATCATATGATGTTTTAGTGGTTTTATATGAATATAATTAATGATGGAGAGTGTGGTTTTTTTTTTTATAAAAAAACAAAGACATGAAAATGTGTAAATATTAAACAGGGTTTAGATCTACATGACTATACAAGCATATAAACTTGGATTGAAAACATTACCATGTTTTCGTTTTGGACTACACCTTTATAGTTAACTAAATAGATAAAAAGTGGCTGTTTGAGATAGCATTAGATCGTAAGATCTAAGTGTGCTCTCTGATCCAAAGTTCCTTAATGATGAAAGTGACAGGCTAGAAACTAGTCTGGGTATATTGGATGAGTAGGCAATAGATAAAGATTTTATACACTAACCTTCTTGCATTCATTGTAATAGGCTTGCACTAGGTGGCAATACTGTATGAGTTTGTGATTGTTTTCTGTCTTTTTATAACTTCTCTGAGTGATGATTCATTCTTTTGAAACATACAACCAGTTTCAGAAATTGACTTCTTTCTTTTCCTTATTAAATGAATAATTTTATTTTTGTCATTTAATGAAAGTACTTTACAACATTTTTTTTTTGCATTAGGCTAATATGTACTGTATACAAAACTTTTTGGGAAAAGACAACAACTGCAAAGAAAAAATTCTATACATGTGCTAACAAATTCTACTTACATTATGAAGAAAACATAATTTTAAAAAATCACATTTGAGATTTAATAACATTATATTTTGCAAAGAAAAATGGCCATCAATATCATAAAGTGACATAAGTTTATGAATTTCAGTGGTGTTTTTTATTTGTTTACATTGTTGATAAATATAGCATATAATTTTCACCTCACTCTATCATCTCAACAAGAAAATAATCATATAATTAAAAAATAATAATAATTGGCATCAGGGTTGTGTTCAAAATCAGTGTTTATCCTTTTCTTTGTTTTTACAAGTAGTAAAATATCTAAAACTTGTTTCACCAATTCATTCTCAAATACCACTGCCATTTTTTCCAAGTTATTTTGAGAAGTTTTTTATTCACTGCTCCTTGCAGCCTTTATCTTTTCCATTCTCCAACTAGGATCCATTCTGTTACCATCTATGTAGCCTGTACTCATTTATTTTTTATACATATCTATGTCATATTAATCTCTCCTTATATTTATATTTCTACCTGTTGTTTATTATCTTCATATCTAATTCTACCCTTCTTCACACAGATAGATATATAAATGAATAGATGGACATATATATGAATAGATAGATAGATAGATAGATAGATAGATAGATAGATAGATAGATAGATAGATAGATAGATAGATAGATAGATGGACATATATATGAATAGATAGATAGATAGATGGATGGATGGATGGATGGATGGATGGATGGATGGATGGATGGATGGATGGATGGATAGATGGATAGATAGATAGATAGATAGATAGATAGATAGATAGATAGACAGACAGATAGACAGACAGACAGACAGATAACCATGTTTTCATACTCCACCATTACAATTACTATAATGTAAAAAAATATTAAAACAAGAGTTCAAATATAAAATTTAGGTACTATTTATTATACCAAGTATACTTTCAAAGATTTCATGTCATATTCATAGTAAATCTGCTTACTACATTAATTTTTTGCTGATTTAAATGCTATATTCATTTTGCATAATGAACCACACCTCTTTTATTTTATGTTTGCAATTGTTTCTCTCCTTGCACATAATTTTAACACATGTGCATCACAATTATGACTATACTCTCTTTCATGATTAAGAAAGGCAAAGGAATTAATGGCTTCAGACTTAATCTTAGATTTTTTTTATGCAATAATGAAGGTTGAGTCATTCTAGTTCTAAGATTTGCTCTGGTCTCACCGTAATATGCATATGATCAATCTTTTTGACTGCAGTTTACAGCATAGAGTACATTGGGCAGGTCTAATGTTAAAATTTTATCATTTGTCTTGATAATAAACTTGTTTACCTTTATGGGGTTCTGAATCCAACATTAAGTTTGTCTGAACACATTTGTACTATTTTATTAATCATACGTGATAAATATGGTAGAGCAATCTAACTTTTATATGTATAGGATTGACCATTTTAGTAATTATTTTGATTATGAATGAAGCATGGTTTATTACATAAGAATGAATATTTAATGAACCAAAAATCAAATAGCATTCACACCATCCTAAAAAATAATGTCCTCAGCAGACTAACCGTGAATATGACATGAAAGCATTGAAAGTATACTTGGTACAATATATTTGAACTGTTTTAGCATTTTTACATTATAAAGTAGATGGATGGAGTTTGTATTTGGAAAGTTTAAATAAAGTTTAAAATTTTCTATACATTCAACATTCATTCATAGATGATGGAAATAGTCCAACATATCACATCTAAATAATTACCTTTCTTGCCAAATCAAAAATTACAAGATTCAGTCAATAACATAGTTCAACATATAATTGATCTTTCAGCAAATATACTTTGATTCATCAAGTTATCTTGTACATGTAAGACAAAAATATTTCTGATTTCTGTTTTATAAATGTCAAAATTTTCATTCCTATCTTTTTTCTTGCTATTATAATTATTAATATTATTATTTTTACTTATATCTCTACTGCTTCTTGGTTCAAAATACTAGTTCTTGATTTGCTTTATTTTTTAGCTTGAATATTAAGATTTATGGACTACTCTACAAAAATATTTGTCTTGTACACATTGTTAAGCTCTAACTTTTATTTCTTAACCAACTATCCGAAAATGCTTAATTCCATATATGATGCAGTGATGGTGAATTAATCTTTGACGTTCACGACTTTTCGGTAAACAGATTCATAATGAATTGCTATAGCTACCCCATTATTGGTCGGTCAATAGGCATCTGGCTAAAACAATATAAAAACTCACACTACCACCAGGTGGCTGACCTAGGGAATATTATTTTTTCCAAACACAGTTCTGTGACTCTGGAGAGGCTCTTTCCCGGTACTGCCTATTTAAAGTTCTTTTATTAGTCATATGTACTTATGTGTGTGCAATATTCACTGTTATAAGCTGTGAGATATGAAGGATTAAACAGAAGAAAAGAAAAATTAGACAGGTGTCCACTGCTGAAAGCTAATGTTAAGAATTATTTCCACCCAGACGTATTACAAGCTGAAAAGAAATGAAACAACACACAAAGGAATAATATGCATTATTTAGTAGGGCAAAAAATAAGCGGCAAAAAGAAGGAGGAGGGGAATAAAAACAAAATGAAGTAACAGATTCTAGTATTATTAAAAGCTTACATTGTTAAACTGTGATGGAATTCTCGTCCCTCTAATGACTTACTTGTTTTTTTAATATATATATATAACTCGGAATATAAAGTATTAGTTAACTTAGACGCAAAATAAAATCAATAAAAGCAAAACAATATATTATCTTTTCTACTACTTTTAAAGGTGTTAAAAAACATAGACGGCAAAGATTAAAAGCAATCTTTAACGGAGCTTTAAAATGCAAATACGTCAACGCCCATCCCATTTCGCTATCTGCTCTTTCTATATTTGTCTCGTTTGTTTGCTGGTTCTAGAAAGCGGACTGGCTAACCAGCATAATCTGTATAGCTAAGATATATGTAATGCTATACTTCCGCCGTGCCGTTTGTATCGCGGTATGCTGATATCTTGGAAGAGAGTGTAAAAACCAGGTTCATATTATTGTGATTCTAGCATCAAATGATTTTCATGATTTTCATTAAATAGCTACCGGATGCTACTACCTTTACATTTTACGTTTTCATTTCTTATTTAGCTCATTATGAATATGAGTTTTACCTTTTTGTCATTCAGGTTGCTCTCCACATTGATTTGAATTAGTACAGCATATTAATATAGTAAAAATAATCGAATGGTTCACAGCTCAGCAGATCATATAACGTTCAAATACAAGAACTCACAGAAACAAGCGGTGATCCACGAAGTTTAAATCTCAAATTTCCATTCTAAATCACATAAGGCTACAGTTCTAGAGCAAATGTCTAGAATAAGATTTTTATTTTGGTCACTTGAAAATTGAAGAAAGTATGTTTGTATTATTTAGTTAATTTTACATTAATACAATTTTTCATCACTGCCGCTACCATTATCCCCACAGAACTGCATTGTGAAATGATGAGTAACACATTCAACAACTGAGGATGGAGGAGGGGAAAGCTCAAATAATCATATTGTTTTTATACATTAACAAGATAGCTTTTAACTAATGCTGGTTTGATGTGGAATGAAAATCTATGCATGTTTATTAACCCCATTTATAATCCGTGATTTCTCTTCTCCATTTTCTTTAGCAAACTTCTCTATGTTATATACATCCATTTTTCATAGCATTTCTGTTTAGCCTCTTCTAATCTCCTAGAATCAAGTTTAAAAACATTAATTATCCATATACTAATACTATAGATAAATCAGCCAGAGAACTGATTCGCGAAAAATATTTAATTGGAGGCGCTAGCTGAATTCGATATCAAATACTAAATAATATTTGAATAATGATTCTTACACTATAGTTTAATATATATCAAATATGTGTAATTTTCTTAATTTCAGATAAAGGGGAAAAAATGTTTTAAAGATAAAACTATATTAATATCTAAACTAGACTTTTTTTTTCATCTAAACGGTTTTTTTTTTTTTAACTATGATTTTCTTAAAATGTTATTTAATTAAGTTAAGGATAAAAAATTACTATAACTTGATATACAGTGGGTTTATAAACGGTTAAAGTTAATTAATGTTTTTAAAAAATAAACATTAAAAAATATCAACGTATGCTTTTCTTTTCTCTAACCAATAAAATCTCTGTTTATGCAATACGTAATATATCCAGGTTATATAACCTGGTTAAATTGTTCAAATTCTTTTGTTAATTAATTAAAACGATAAAGAATAGAAGAAAATTCAATAATTTTAGAACAATATTTGTACTGGGTTGATGAAATAATTATCAAAAATAAACTGATTTGCACTAATTTAAAAATTCAATATACATATACAATATTATAGTTTGTTTTTTAAAAAATGGTTGCCGAAAAATAAATCTAAAATACTATATATATATTATTTATATATCAGTGGAGTTTAATAATCTTTTGATTAAAAAAGAATCCCTTAAACTGTAGTCAAAAAAGCGTTGGTAGCCATAAGGTCAGCGCGGCTGCCTTGCAAGCAAGCCGTTGCTTGCAGACAGTTGTCGCGGGTTCGCTTCCCGACCGATGCTTTGACGATATTAAAAAAAAACAAAAACATTATTTCTATTTGTTTACAATGTCCGTTTCAAAAATTTGAAGAGTATATATGCTATATAATGAATAATATGTCTGTAGTGTAATTTTCACTACACCAGTTCCATTCAAAGTAAGAAGTGGTTTCTATTCGCTTTCAACACATTGTGGAAAGATGCAATCATAAATAATATATGACCAAAGACATGTAAAAATATATATAATCCCCAAAATATACATTTCATGCTGAACCAGCACTCATCTGTTGGCCAGACCACAATCTCTTACACATATCTTCATTATTGTCCAACTAATGAGTGCTGGTTCAGAATAAAGGATGCACCTTGAGATCATAGATCTTCACATGTGTTTGGTCATATATTTATAATTACATCTCTCCACAAATTGTTAAAAGTGGATAGAAACTAGTTCCTACTTTGCGTGAGAGTGGTATAATGAAGATTACGTCATAGACATATTATTCATTATTAGATAATCTTTAGACTAATGAATGACTAATAAAAATTATTATATATGCTATATAAATTATATGGTTAATTTAAATTGGAGATAATGTATCATTTTAGTTCAAAAAATCTATTCGATTTACTGAACTTTTAATTCAGTTAAAAATCAGGGAATGTTTTTCTATTCTGTTTTAGATTAATTTACTAGAAAAGAAAACATTTCTTTATATTTAATCGAAATTTTATTTGCATGTGCAATGCTTAGAAAAAATATGAAATGAACTTAATAAAAAGTAAAGAGAAAAAAATCTATCTTTAGACACAAAATTTACATTACAAAGTAATTTTACACATTTTTATTTCTTCTCTTCTTTAAAACATTAAATGATTTTTGTTTCTGAAACTTTTCCAGCTTTCAGTATATAGTTTCAAAATGATTTTAAACATCTATATATAATCAAATTTACAATCAAATACAACTTTTAAGGTTTGATTAATATTTTCCCCTTCTTTTGCAGTTTTCTTCGCAATAAAAATTATCCGTTATATTATAGATTATAGCAACCATCCATAAAAAATAAAAAAATCTTTTTAAAAATAATTATACATTATATTAAAATACGTTGTTAACCGAGACGTCATCGCAGCCGCCTTGCAAGCGATTAGTTGATTGCAGACGGTTGTGGGTTCGCCTCCCGGCCGATGCTATGACATATGAAGAAAAAAAAATACGTTAACTATTATAAATAAAAAGTAAATTATTTAATTCTTCAACTTATAAATAAAATGCAACTTTAAAATATTATTTAAAATCATGTTTCTAATGTTACATTACATTTCAAAAGCTACCGAATATGATGGGTATAATATATTTGATAATACTCCAATAAAATATCACATGACCTGTCATGTGACTTTCGCTTACATGTTGCTGTTTTAATAAATTACTTTTCCACCGTCTTTATGCCATTCATTGCAAACTTTAGAAACATGCTTATGGTTTTCATCAGTGAGGAGCTTTGGATCTTGGAACAGTGCTACATATAAGCTGAAATCATATGATAAACCATATGAGATTTTATTGGTATGTATGAAATTCTGGCCGCAGGATAGAAGTAGCTTTAGTTCTTATGAAATTAAAGAAACCATAATATACAGAAACTGGACTGGATTCAGTTCTATATGACTATGTAAGCAAGTTGGTTAAGATTGAAAACATGTATATGCTTTTCTATTTGGGCTAATAGATTAATAGGATAACATAGAAGTAACTGATAGGAGCTGGAGAGAAGATTCATTAGACCCTAAACATCCCCAATTGCACAATTCCAGAATACAAAGTTCTTCCCTGATGAAAGCCATAGGCTGAAACTAGTCTGGGAATTTTGAATAGGAAATCACAGGATATGGATTTATGAAACACTGTTATCTGACAACTAGTAGGCTGAAACTAGTCTGGGATTTTGGATAGAAAATCACAGGATAGGGATTTATGAAACAATGTTATCTGACAACTATCGTTGCTTTCTAAAGCTTACAATAATTGGCAAAAAAACAGTGAAGAAGTAGGTTATATATGATACTACTGTATTTGATGCAAGAGTTGTTATTATTATTATTATTATTATTATTATTATTATTATTATTATTATTATTATTATTATTATAATTATTATTATTATTATTATTATTATTATTATTATTATTATTATTGATTAGATTCAAGCATTTCTAATTTTAATAACTAAAATATAATAACCATTTATATGTAGCAAATAACTTCATTGATACAATTCCTAACATAATTTATAAGGTGTATGTAAATATATGTTTTTCATGAGTGTTACTTCTTTCTCTTAAATAGAATGACATTGCTGATATGTGTATGGAATAGATTAATGTTAATTTTTAGAGTTACTTGTTGGAACCTTCATTAGAGAAAAAATACTCTGTAAATTGGTATAGATGTCTAGCTATAAAGCCATTTATATACATTTTTTAATATATATATATATATATATATATGTAAATATATAAATATTTGTATATAGTTTGTTATTAATATATATATATATATATATATATTAATAACAAACTATATACAAATATTTATATATTTACAATAGAATAAATTTATAGGTAAGAGTTCACTGAAGCTATCACCAAAACAGTATGTTTAACATCAACGATAAGTGATCCAAATTTAAAGAGTGTCATATTCGAATACAATCATGATGATTAAACTGAAGAAGAATTCAGAGATCTATTTTCAGGAGTGAAATATGATGGAGAATATTAATATAAATAAAGGTTTAAGCTATCAGAGAAAATACTGAGATAGATTTTTGATTGCCAATCTTGGTAATGATGTTCCTAGGTAAAAATTTGAGAGAATATAGTTATGAGTTGAATCATTCCTTGTTATTTCTCTACTGCACATTTCACTTCTTACTATCATGTATTATGGAACAGTGTGCATCCCATATGGCTCTTAGTGTGTGAATAAGTATAAATGCATTATAGGTTGAAAGTTTTTTTTATATATATTTTTAAGTAATTGCTTGAGGTTGACTGTACGCTTACAAAACTTGAATAGGCTTAGAGATGAGAGGTATGGGCAGGTTTGAAAAAGATGTACAATTTCTTCTAGATAATTATTGCGCAGAACACATATGGGTTTAAAATTTAGTCTGTATCAATCATTATGAAATCATTTTGGTTGGAATTGTACTCTGCAATAATATATATAAAAAATTCAACCATGTTTGAGGAGCATAAAGGCTTTGGTACTTGATTAGAATCTTAGCAACTAGCAAGGTTGTCCATGGATGTCCAGATGGATAAATGATCTTATTTAAGTCTTTAAATGATATGCCAATGAGAGGTTTGATGTTATACTGGCCTAATACATCAGCATTCTCAATGGCATGATCTATGAAAAAAGGAATATTTGACACACAAAATGGAAATAATCAATGGTCCACAGAAGGGAGATAGTATTAAGCACTGGAGTAATAAGTGTCACAATATACATTTGTCCCTAATATAAGTTAAAAAGGTTTGGGTCATATCAAATTGAATCCTCCTTTGTATAGGAAAGCATCCTGTTCTGATGGATAGAAGATGTGAAGAAGAGCTCCATGGATCTTATTAACAGTCATAGTAGGCAAGTGTTTCATTAAGAATAACATTCAATGTACAAACTTTCACAATGGGGTACAGCATTTCTGGGTAAAATGCATTCATTTTTGTGCTGCTCATGATGAATAAATGATGGCCTAATTGCATTTTAAACAGATTAACTGGGATGCCAAGAAAGGATGAGGGGTTACCATGGAGAAAAATGGTAGTTTACAGCATGTAGACAGTTTGCCATAATTATGACTTGCAAGGTTGTATTATGGAACCAGTTGATATTTGGATTTTATTTAAAATAATGAGAATAATGATTTGGAAACCTCTGAAAATTATTAGGATATTATCAGCAAAGGATATGGCTTAGATGATACTTCCAAGGTGAGGAAAGAAAATATCTTCAATGCTTTGTTCAATTTCCTTAATCAGGGGATCTATACAAATTGCAAATAGTAATGATACAAATGATAATCCCTGTGAAATGCTGTCTCAATAACTTCAACAATTTCTGGATTTTGTTAATTGAAAGTAATGAATGGTAAGTAGCTGATAATTGAAAAAATTTATTTATTAACTTCAAATAAGTAACTGATGTTTATTTTCAAATTATTGTAAAAAATTATTATTTACTTCACTGCAAGAAATAATACATATTTATCTTAATGTTGTGAAAGGTCTGATCTCTAATTACATAAGGAAAAACTGTAAACAATAATTTTTCAACTCCAATCTCCCTCGGTAAACTTGTAGCTTAGAGAAACAAGTTGTGAATCAGAACAATAATAAAGCATTAAATAGGGATTTTATGCACAAGCCTTCTAACACCCATTGATTACTCTGGCTTGCACCAAGTGGTACTGCTGTATGGAGAGTTTTGTCAGTTTAATAACAATAATAAAAATCGTTTTGTTATAGATAATAAACTATTTGTTTTATCAGAAATGGCAGTCAGAATTACTGGCAATCATAAGATAAAGGTCTATAAATGGATAGATTAATTTTATATCTCAAATTAAAGACTTAATAAGTATTAATCTTTTGGCTAAAATTATAGCATCTGTTCAAATGAATTCAATCACTGCATGGTATAAACTGTAATAAACTACGAATTTGTATCCATTGCTTAAGGTATTGCGTTATGGACCATCAATGCTAAATATTTAAATAACATTCAATGGATTAGGAAAGTTGAATATTTAAATCTCATTTCTGAAGTTGTGCTTTATCAAAGTAAATATTAAATATGATAAATAACCAAGTGATAATCCATCTTAAAATGTATTAATGTGTTATCAACAAGTATGATAAATGGAATGTATTTATCTTTATGTTTTGTCCCAGAAAGGATTATATTACAAAGTGAAATTATTTGTGCTTCACCTTATCTGTGATGCTGTTATTTTAAAAGTGCTTGTAAATCCCGGTAACTTTGAAATATTTTGCAAGTATCAATATATGATTGAGATTACATCGTCATAACCGTTTGAGGATTATTTAATGCATTTTCCCATAATTGCTTTTTTTCTTATACAGTCATTATTATATTAATGTAATAAAGTTTTCTCAGAAATAACTAGCTCATGCACATGTAATATTTCTATTTAATATTATTATTGTTGATATTGAATGGGATTAAATGTCAGTTGCCTTAGGTTTAGATTAGATTAATGTAAGTAACTACTAAACTTGTATAAAATTGCTGTATTGAAATTTCTTAAATTCAACCTCAACTTCAAAATGAAGTTAATCATTTTTATGTAGATAGGTAGATCTTTAAGGAATATTTCATGCATCACTCTTTCACATAAGTATTAATTTTTCATTGTGTATAGTATGTAATAAGCCGCCTAATGATCTAATTGTATTTTGTTGGAAGAGTAGCATTTCTAACATTTAAGCCTGCAATTGAATCCAGTAAAGAATCTTGAGGCAAAATAAATAAGCCCAATGTGGTAAATACCATCTAGGTCTGCTAAGCAATGATTTGCATTTGATTCTCTTAAAACAAACTATTTAAGGACGACTATAAAACATTTATATTCGATGATGGTTATTATTCTCCGGTATTAGAATTAAGAATAACTTTTTTAAAATAGTAAATAACGAATTCCTATTTAATGTTAGTATATACATATTTAATGTTAGTATCTTCACAACACTGTATGATAACACATTTTTCATAACCCAAGTTCAAATTAGATTTAGGAAACAAATAGTAATATTTATTAGATATTTTATAAAATTTTCTTATTGTTATTATTCGTTTTTATCATTTATTTTTATTATTTATTTTATATTGTGTTCGAGTGTATTAGTGTGATGAGATAGTGTGGAGAGTGGTAGATTGTGTGAAAGTCTGTGCTCATATACCCTATATGTTACATATATAAACACAGGTATATAATAAGCCTGTGTGTTTCAGTTATTGTGTAATAAAGAAATTGATATTTTTTTAATATTTCTCTTTTGTTCTTTTTAATCAATTATCGTCACTACACATTTCGCTATTTAAAAAAAGATCATATTTAAGATATTATCTTGGACATAAAATCTCTCTGGATTAAATACATCATTATTGTCTTAATGTTATCTGAAAATATAAACGTATTGGGTAAGATGATGTACTTAAAATCTCTTTTACATTGTGGTGTCCTAAAGCGCATTAACACACTTTATATCCATGCATTTATTTCCTTACTTTATAAAACCCTGAGATAAACCATTAATCAACTTTATATTTAAATTGCTAACCTCAGTTTTAAAACACAGATTGAGTTACTTTTAGTTAGTTCTTGTAGTAAGAAACAATATATTTGTAAAGATTTTTGTTATAAAATAGAATGATTAAGAGTACACGTATTATTAAGAATACAAGTATTATTATAAAACCCTGAGAAAATTTATTTATTATTTTATTAAATATGAATAGATTATTAAAGTATAGAATAGTTTCTGCCTACGCGAATATATATAAAGACTTGTATGCATTACGGTTAAGTTAAGTTAGGGATTATAAACGTACTACTTTTTTTACATTATCGATCTCAGACGACTCAACCGATTTTCTCCACATTATTGCCAACCAGATCGCAACCGGACTTTCTTGTATGGTTTCAATATATATATGCACATAGATAATTGGTTATTAAATATCATCATCATAATCAGTACTTGATATAAAACAGAAGAAGGTCAGTAACCTATTGTTAAGGTAACACTTATACTGCTTTCTTGCCATCAGACTGCAGACTCTTATTGGATTATTTCAACCATTGTTTGTGATGATGTAATTTGCATACATGTACAGGTAAAAATAAGGGTAAAACAGATTTTACAATACAATACTACAATCCAAAGATATCTTCGCAATGGTGAAGAAGATGACAATACTCTCCAAGCTTTTCCAATTGTTAGCTAGTACAAGGAATTAGAATTATTTTTTCAATCTTTGTTTTCTCTGTACTTAAGAACAGCTAAATACTCATTTATTGATCAACATTACATAGTTATTGGGAATGGCTGCCATTACTAAAAAAAGGAATCCTTAAGTTTGTTCAAAAAATTAGCCCCAATTTATCCCAGGTTGAGTATGGCAGATTATTATATATGATGGCAGCATGTTACTTTTACACACACACACACATATATATATATATATATTGTTTTATTTGAATAAAAAACTGCAGCAAAAGACTTATTAGGGTAATGAGAAAATTTCTTTAGCCTCAGGGATTATCAATTACTAGCAATTGATAGTTTCTTGGCAACATTAAAGATTAAAGGTTATCTCTTTTTACATGGATATGATTTCCTCATTTATATTTTTAATTTTAATAACAATCATGGAAATATTTAATTCAGTGTATCATATCAATATATATATATACACACACCATATAGTCAGTTGTGATGAAGGAGATATTGATTATTATTTTATTTTTCAGTTGCTTATCAGAATGCCCATTTTTCTTATAGTAGGTGTGGCTTACTTAATATATTTCTAGATTACTAGATTATAATTACATATTGCTATATGCATGCACACATACACTCACCTGCCTATATACTATAATCATAAATTATCATAGCTTACTGAAGTGGATGTACCCACAACTCCCATTGACATTTGATTATTGGTTAAGCATAGCTTAATGGAGTTACAGTCACTTCCACTTTAATTACCCAATACTGTAATAAATAGAACATTATTTGTAACTGTTATATGTAATTTTCAATCTTGCCCAAAGAAACCTAACACTGTTGAAAAAAATTCAGCACTCCCTACATTTCTAGATTGTCCAGGCAGTACAAAGTGACTAATTACCCATTTCTCTTAGCTGCCCTGAATGTGTATGTAAGAATTAACAAATTTAGTAACTGGTATTTGTTTTAAACAAGGGCAAAACTATTACAGTCCCATTTGTCTTGCTGCCCTGAATGTGTATGTAAGAATTAAAAATTTAGTAACTGGTATTTGTTTTAAATAAGGGCAAAACTATTACAGTCTGGATGGAAGTGGGAGTCCATTGCATAATCATTTTAAAGCATATGCGACTGAAAAATTAAGTCAAATACTTGTATCATAATAAATTGCATATTATTTTAAACTGTTATATGTATTCTCTGGTTTTGATCATTTCACTTTACTAAGTTGCTTACTTATGGATCTGAGATATGGTCACTTATCAAAAGAACAATTCAGAGATGTCTAACTATTCAAAGTAGTACAAAGAGATATTTTTGGGAGTAACACAAAAAGATTGAAAATTAAATGTATCATGGAGAGAACAAACAGGTATTATTGACATCAGTGAAAGAATTGAGAAGCTGAAATGCAACTGAGATGAACATTTTTTTAAAAGTGAGAATAGATCAACAGTTGAAGTATTAAAATGAATCCCGGAGATTGTATAAGATTTAAAAAAAGACCGCACGTGAAATGTGTAGATGAAATAGAGAAGTTTGCTGGTGAGTTATAAAAATGAAAACCCAGAGGTTAGAGAAAGTGGATTATACCTGGACAGATCTAAATCACACAGTGGACTGATGATAGTTGGAAATGATGACATAAGCACGTTTTACTGAAGCATGATCAAAAGCATTCACAAATGAAGCTGCTACGATGTGAATCACAACAGCAGAAGTACATTTACATTAAAATCAAATAAATTTGCAAATAAAAGTCCTACAGTAACAGTAGAGCCTCACTATCAAAACCAAAATAAACATATTCATACAGTGTCTCCCTGAAGGTTTGTGATTATGGTATTTTAGTTGTATTTATATAGTGGATTATTTCCATCATCAATATTAAATATTGAATGTCTGTAGACAAATTTAAATTTTCAAATTACATTCAACTGATAGTAATAACACCCAAATTAGTATCCCCTCTCTTCTACAGGTGTTTCTGGCCTGACCAGTGATAGTAATAGCATGGGAAATCAATCCTGGACCCTTACATTCTTAAATATTGAATTTTAAGATTCTGTTCTAACCAAATGAGCCATCCTGCCAAAACACTACTCTTAGATAGAAGTGGAGGAAGCAGGAAAAGATCTCATAGATAAGTATATGAAATTTCTATTGACTTAACTTTGGCAGGATGGCTCACTTGGTTAGAGCGTTATCTTAAAATTCAATATTCAAGAATCTAAGGATCCATGTTTGATTCCCATGCTAGTACTGTCACTGGTCAGGCCAGTAACACCCTGAAGAAGAGGGGAGAATAATACCTCAAAACGTTCTGCATATACTAACCTATGAGCTATTACTAACAGTTGAATGTATTTGGACTATTTAAATAATACTTAATATTAGATGATAAAAATAGTCTAATATATAAGTACAACTAAAACCATATAGAAGCTGTAAAAATTATATAAAAAAACATTAAAAATTATACAATAAAAATCAGCAATAAAATCCCTTTATATATATATATATAAAGTCTCTGCCAAAAGTCTTATGCAATTTTATATTGCTATGACTACTAATATATGGGTATGGCTGAAGATCTATCAGCCCCATATAGCTATTTGAGTTGGATAGCTGGGTTTGAAGACATGTAAATGTCTGAAAATTTCAGATTTTCCACTCAATAGATAACTTTTAGCTAAGTGCTTAGCTTTGGGTTGGTATTTTTAGATCTAGTGTCTGAACCTACCCTGACACCTCTCTGAGGAGTGCCAAAGCACGAAACCATGGTCAGGGGTTTGGGGAGGGGTTCCTGACAGAGATATTTTAAGTGCTGGCTCTGGCTAAGCATTTATCATAAAGCTTGTAGAGGAATTGGCAATCCTCACTGTTTATAACTTACAAGCTTAAGAGATAGGGTCATGTGATCTATGAATTGATCTATGACTCTTATTTTGACTATATATAAAAGTAATTTAACAAAACGAAAGATCAACAAAGATATCAGAATATATTTAAATACAGATTTAATATTATTAATTAATATGAAGGACTTATCCAAAAAAATATATTCCTTTAAGAAAGCATTAAAACTTGTGGAAATTTTTTTTTCAATTATTCTACTCTTCTCCGATTATTAGTTCAACGTTTCACATAGGAAGAAATTGAAATTGAATTCCTCTTTTACCGTCTGCAGAATTTCTAAATGCATAAGAATAGAAAATAAAAATCAATTTCCCTTTTTCAAATACTTAAATGTGCAACTTTTCTTATATAGAATTTTTTTTACCTATTACGTCTTTTTTTTTTTTACTAATACAAATAAACTAGATAACTAATATGTGATTAAAAAGCCATATTTGAGAAAGATAATTTTGCATAGGCGTATATAATACATACTGCGTCCACGCAATATACACACACATTCGTTCAGACAATATTTGCAAACCTTTCTTTATGCAATTGGAGATACACACATTGATGTATTGAAGAAATCACTAATCGTCCTAGGATTATATATGTAAATTATCCACTCTAAACGCAGTTTGAAAAACTATACAACAACCATGTATGATAATTGAAATTTATCATCACTGGTTAAAAAATAATCAGGTGACCAGTTTACTCAGAAGATCGACAGAGTTTGAACACCAAATTGATGGTCCAGAGGATAACAGTCACAGGTCAAGAGGGCTCAATTGACCATCAATATAGTTGACATAAGCAATATTCTTGTCATCAGTTATTTGACAGATCAAGTGAACTTGAACATCAAAGTGATGGGATGAGTACAATAGTTCCATTCAGTTGAAATTGACTCTTGAGAATTCCATGTGTATTACCATTATCATCATCACTACAGGTAGTTTATCTTTATAATCACTTTTCTGACAAAATTCATTCTAGAATGTAAATCGTCAACTTTTAAAATCAATTTACATTGTAATTAAGATAATTAATGGGGATAAACTGTTAGCTATTTAAGAAACAAATATTTAATAGTTTTATTAAACTAACTTTGCTAAACAGGTGATAAGCAAAAACAAACTGCTATCATGGTCAAAGTGTATTTCCAATTTAACGTAGTTTACTGGCCCCTGAAGCTGCCAATAAGCAGATTTTTATCTTTCAATATAATATATATATATCAAAATTACCTCAAATTCAACTCTAAACCAGACAGCAAATGAAAATAAACTCTAAAACATAACCAATAGTTTGATTGTTACAAGCAGACTTCCCAGGTTAAAGAACTAAAGGATAACACCAAATTTATAGTAAATATTACCTATAATTATACATACATCCCACATCCTTAACATTAAAAGAACTTTTAATTAAGGTAATTTCTGCAGAATCACAAATTTTTAATATATGATTCTTTAATTCTTTGTTTTCTTTATTATTAAAAATCTGTGATTCTGAAGCAATTAACTTGATTAAAAATTCTTTTAATGTTATGGGTGTATGGGATGTAAGTGGAATTATTGTTAATATTTAGTAAAAACTTAGTGTTATACTTTAATTCTTTACACTTGAGAAGTCTACTTGGAGTAGTGTAACCATTAGTTGTGTTTTAGAGTCTATTCTCTTTTGTTAGTCTGGTTTAGTGTTGAATTTGGGGTAATTTTGATTATTTTATTGACTAATTTAACTGTATCTTTCATTTAAATATGTAGAAATATCTGCATTATTTTCATATTAAAAAAATTTACCATCAGATGTTAATAGACAGATGAAAATAGTAAACTGTAAATGCTTCAAATATTCAAAAGATAGCTATTCTAAATAAATAAATACTTTAACAATTTAGTCTCTATACAACACAAAGAGATTGCATTTAGAAGTACTATTTTGATAGCTAGAACCATTTACAGTTTACTATTTTCATTGATTATTGTCTATTAGCATATGATGGTAAATTTCATGATATAAAAATATAACATATTCCAACATATTTAAATATTAAAACCAATTACATCTGTTAAAAATTATTAATATGTATGTATATATATGTGTGTGTTAAATATTTTCATAGAGTCACTATAATGTAAAAAAGATCACCATTCCTTATGCTTGCTTCTAATTGTTATTAAACAGGCAAAACTCACTATACGTATTGCCACTTATTGCAAGCTAGAGTAATCAATGGATGCCAGAAGGCTTGTGCATAAAATCCCCATCTAGTACCTAGTCATCCAATATCGCCAGACTAGTTTCTGGCTTGTAGCCTTCATCAGTGAGGAGCCTTGGATCTGAGAGCACTGCATCTAGATCTTAGGATCTAATGCAACCCTCCAGCAGTCACCTTTTATCTTTACTCAACTACAAAACCATCAGTCTTAAATTGAAAACACTAATATTTTTGATCCAAGCTCAGCAGCTTATATAGTCATATAGGTCTGAACTCAGTTCAGTATCTATGCATTTTGGGAACTTTGGTTCTTTAATAATCATATCCACCACTATCCTATTAAGCAGGATTGGTTTTAAGCTGATATAAGTATGGGTTTATTTCCATGTAATAACTAAAGGAATATATTAGCAGCAATGTTAACTAGACTGTTATTAATTAATACTGTTAGACTTTAAGCCAAACAATTTGCTTTAGCAGCCTACTGTAGTATTTTTGTCTTGTGTTTATTTAGAAACATATATGTAAAAGAAGAAAACCAAGCTGCTTCCAGTGAACTTTGAGTTTATTTATAAATATATATATAGTTAATTAATCATGTTTCACATAAATCTATCATAATACTAAAGTTTCTTACTAGGTCCTCTATAGAAATTTTATAATTGATAGAAACATGTAACAATAAATTAATTTATTTTTGAAATCAAATTGAACTGCTTAAAACGTCAGAAAATTGCTATATGGCATATAAACAAATAACATTAGTATTACTACATGCACTGGAATTATTTGATTATTCAAGCTTGCAGTTAATGACTCTAGAGTGCGCTCAAAACAACTGCTGCAAAAAGCATATGATTAAGCAAATTGGAAATCCATGTAATATTGTTTTTAGGTTAGAGTCTCACTTAAAGTTTATTAATTGAAGATTTCCAATTGATGGAACTTCATATACCAGAATTATACTGAAATTACTGAGATACAGGTAAACTGTATATAGCTAAATACACTAAACTTTGTAAGTATTCAAAGCAATCCTCTCCAGCATTGATGCATTTTTGAAAATAAATGTTTCCAGAAACAGAAGGCCTAACAACACTTATTTTTCATAATGGAGTCAAAACATTCTTATAGTAATGTCAATCTCCTCTTCTAAAGCAAAACAGTGACCACATAAATTGTTTTTTATAATTAAAGAATAATTGCAAGATCAAGTAAATATAGTGGACATTCTATAACCCTGATCTTATTTTGCCTTAGAAAGATTAAAGTGCTGCTGTGTAAACTCAGGATGGGGCAAAACAGTTTTCTGTTCTTCTAATTTCACCAATCAAGTAAACAGGTCATCTTCAAACATCCATATTCTACATCTGTGAACAAACAATACATTATAAAAATGACTACAAGTTTTATCACTTGTCATAGTTTTACAAATGGGCCAATGAAAACGATCATTAAGTATTTTCAATGTTTGCTGATTAATTCTTTATACACTCAGACTTTTGTTCCTGCCTCAAGTGATATGAAACCCCCAATGTAAAACTATTTTTTTAATCTTCAATGTCAGAAAAGATTTTATGTATTTCTGTAAATCCATTACCAAGAGTAGTGTCTGTCATTTGGTGGGTGCACTGGTTATTTGTTACCATTTTACAGATATGGTCAACATTCACTGGAATAACTGCTTAAGCAGAACTTCCTGTATATTTATCATCATGAAATGATACATAAACCACCTAAAGACAGTTTTCCATGAAAATGCTTCATCATCAAATGATGAATTTAAGCAACTTTAAAATCATAAGAAATCATAACGCGGTTGTGCACTCATTCCGACTCTATGACTTACAATGTTGAAGTGTCGTTCATAGCTACCAAAATACTAATGATGGGATTCAACTACTTTTCATGGGTTTATAATATATTGAATCCAATGTGTATGTATTAACAATTCACACAGCCACTGGTTTTTCCACATCTCAATAATTTTGGAATGTCTCTAAACTTATGTTTGCCCCTATGTGCTTACAGTAGAAATAGACTGGTGGACTGCAGATTTAAAAATCCAGGGATTGCCCTTCACTTCTTGTCTGTATAATTCAAAGCTCATGGATTGTTCCTCATTTCTATTATTTCCAGTGTCGGAACATCAAGTGAATTTTCATAAGAACCTCTAGCAAGGAACCATTTCATTATTATTTTATTGGAATATTTTCCAATCATAACAACTGGTGGGAACATTACTGCACATCAACTCGAATAGATATTATATCTTCACTTTACTATATTAAAATTAATAGATATATATTTATAATCGTTTGGTATTTACTAATGTGTATAAACTTTGTAACTTCTAGAATAAATTCTTAATTTAGAACAAAATAAAAAGTTTACTGAGAAATAATTAAAAAAAAAAAAAACTTTGCAAAGAAGTAATCTCGGAAAAAGAGAAATATATAGGAATTAATAATTGATGTTTTATAATTTTTCTAAAAAAAAAAAAAAATGTTTCGCAGTTAAAATATAAATACTTTTAATAATAGTTAAGGCTATTATTGTTAAAACTTTTTCAGAAAGAAATATTTGTAAAACCAATATCTCGAAATGATAGAAAATACTTTTTTTGTGTGCAAATGATAGCCTTTAACAATACCGACTAGTATTTCTAGAAAAAGGCTTGATATTGATTTTTTTTTCTACTTTTATAAAACTTTTCTTATTCCTAAATAACAAAAATAAAGGAAACTGTTAGAGAAGACAGGTTTATGAAGGATTAAGAAAGTGCAATTTCTGAATAAACACTGGTTTTCTTTTCATATGGTAAATGGATATTCTTATCAACAGATTATTCATTTAACAATATAAAAAAAATAATCTCATGGTTAGTTGATATTCTCAAGATCATATGAAATTCGAACACCTAAACTAATAGTTCGACACCAGACAAAAAGTGTACTAGTTAAAATACTATCTAAAAATGTGTTCTCCTACTTGACTACACTAAATATATATAATACTTTAATGGATATTTCCACATGAACATCCATTTATTTAGATTACTTTTTTACTTAGAATGGTACCTCTAATCTAAGAGTGAAAATAAAACTGTCTATTGCATTCAAAAGGAAGAATTTTATTTTGAATGCCACTCCAGATCTAATATAGAGACAAAGCACTGCAGTTCACATATATAGGTGTATCAAAACATTTGCACACTATTCAATTTCCCCACTTATTGAAATAAACCCTCTTCATTGGTGTGCATATATATACACACACTAGCATTTAAAGACATGTGATTGAAAATTTAGATTTTCTACTTAATAGTTATTTATTAGATAAGTGCTGGCTTTGAGTTGGTATTTTTAGATCTAAGGTCTGAATGTGCAGAGACTCACTGATGTGAGTCAAAAGTTCAAAACTGGATATTCTAGGTAGAGATTTTCAAATGTTTTCTCTTGCCGCACTTAATCGATGAAAGCTTGTTAAAGTTATTGGTACACTCCCTATATATATATATATATGTGTGTGTGTGTGTGTGTGTGTGTGTATTACAAGCACAATGAGATCTTATTACACTACATATTGTGACCTGAGAGAGATGTATGCAAAAGACTTAAAGCATTCATTTAATAATTACATATTTTATATAATATTGCCATATGTTTAACATTTTATATATTTTTCTCAATTTTTTTCATTGGGAAAAGACAATAAATATTGGATAGAGAATGAAAAGTACCACGAAGAAAATTCAAAGAAGCTGCTGATATGATAAAAGAAAATAACACTATAAAGTCAATCTACTGTGATACCTCATAATGTATGGAGTCCAGTAGTTAACTTGGTCCTTAAGAAGAAGATAGAAAAATCAGGAGAACTGACAAAGATAAATAGTTGCACTTTTTACTGACTGTTGTTTGGTTAGAACATTGTCTTCAATTGAATATTCGTAAATCAATGTTCAAGTTCCCCATTCACACTAAGAACTGTCACTGGTCAGGTCCAGAAATATCTGAAGACAAAATGCGAAAAACACTTGAAATGTGTTTTGTACTAACCTTTCTGCTATTTAAAACCTTCAAATAAAACTTGAATTCTTCCAAAGATATTCAACAGTCAATATTAGATGGTGATAATAGTCCAACATATAAATTATGACTTATGCCTTTTCTTTATTATGAATATCACTAACAAAAATATTCATTATCAATATCACTGCAGTAGTAAATGTACATATAATTGCTTGGGAAATCATATAATTTTTGAGGATTTGGTACAACAACCAATAGCTGTTGAAAATAATATTCTCATACTACTCTACACCACACAAGGCAAACCATCAGTCAAAAACATCAAAGCTTTTCTTATCCTGCTTCTTTTGAATATATTTTACATTGAAGAATCATAGAAAAGCCCCATGCAGTTTAACACGTGATAGTGGCAAACTCTGGAATGCAGAGTCCTATAATTGATTTCAGTACTGGATCATGGAATACATCCCAGTTTGGATTTTCTTTGTTGATTAACATTATGGAGTAGTTACTAATGCCATTTTTTCTTTTAAGAGCAGATTTTTCCCAATGTAAATTATATGCAGCTATAGTTTGTGGATAAGGGCATAGAAAGGTGTATAAAACATTTTATTTATATAAAAAAAATTTGAACACAAACTTTCAAGCTCCTTTCAGATATCCAATCCAGTGCACATGACCACACACGTGTGCAAAAGATAAACGATCTCCAATATATGTATTTCATGCTGAACCAGCACTCACCAGTTGGTCCAGATCATTATTTTCCACACAAATATAATCAGTGCTCAGTTTATATTAAGATAGCAAATCTTCAAACTTTAATGGATGGCTTCAATCCACTCCATCCTCAACTCTTCAGCCATCAATCAATTCAATTGAAAATCTGATAATGGAATGCTCAAACTCCCTGTTGGTGCCATTGTTATTGTCATGCCCATGTAGACCCTAAGTCACTTGAGGTCATGTATAGGATGTTATCAATTTGAATACATAGAAGTGGGATGGGCAGGATACAGGCTAAATTTTTAATGTTTGATTGAATACAAGTATAATTTATACAGCTGGAGTTGTATAATTATGTAGGGATTTGAGTACAGACTTTCACGCTCCCTTCAGTTATTCAATCTATCTCATACAACTGATACAGATGACTACACACATATGTAAAAGATAAATGATCTCTAATATACACATTGTGCTGAACCAGCACCTATCAGTTGATCTAGATCATCATCTCCCACACACATATATAATGAGAGATCAGTTTATATTAAGATAACAAATCTTCAAACTTTAATAAACAGACTTCGATTCATTTCATCCTCCAACTCTTCACTCATCCATTCCATTGAAAATCTGATGATGGAATGGCCAAATTCCCCGTTGATGCCAATATTATTGTCAAGCCCATGTTGATCTTCAGTCACTCTGATCCCTCATGTATAGGACTCTAACCATTTAAATATAGAGAAGACGGATGAGCAGAATACAGGTTAATTTTATGAAATAAATTTTTAATATATATATATGCATCATTTTAAAATTGGGTCACAAGTTCAAGCATTTAGAATAAAACATACAAATGGAAACATTTTATTTTCAACTTGTTTTATAAACTTTTGATATTGATTTACGTTATCATTTTTCTTCAGTTTTTTTTTTTTTAAAATATATATTGACCACCTCATGTTTATATCTAGACATATTATAAATAGCTGTGAATAGAGACTTTAGGTGCAATATATAGACACATATGAATGGATGTATGTTAAGTTCTCTGCTAGTAGAGGTCAAGTGAAAAATGATAGCATTTGATCACCATCAGTGATACTTTGCTACTACTGACCACTTTCTTAATGCAACATAATCATCATGATTCATCCATTGCATGTTGAACATCTTGCCAAGTTCAATCCATCTCCGACCTCTAGCCTTTCTTCTCCACATCACTTCAGCATATGTCCTTATTTCATCCATTCATCTCATATATGGTCTCATTCTTGGTCTTTTGCAATCTCTTGGAATAAATTGGTTTTTCTTAATACACGCATATATATATAAATTTTAAAAAAGCCTCATAAAAACATGTTTTATTGCTTTAATCAAAAAAGGCTGTAATTTGTAATAGTAGGGTTATTTTATTCTACTGAATTCTTACTAAAGAAAATAATCAAATGGTTAGTCATTCAGGACATCATATGGTGTTTAAGCATCAATGTGACAGGGTAAGCTTTTTCTGTGTTAAAATGCACATTTCAATATAATCAAAAAGCATTCTACTCAGAGGATCATGTAATGTTTTAAGCACCGGAATTGACAGCCTGAATTTCAATCGAGGAATCTTTAACTCTCAAGTTTGTGATAATACCACAGTGCTAAAATGCAGGACAAAAAAATAATCAAATACTTTGTTGCTCAGGATGTCATGTTACATTGAAAACACCAGAATCACAGGTTAAGCTTCAATCCATGAATCACTAACTCTCAAGTCTATAATCAAATAATTTGTTGGTTAGGAGGTCATATGATGTTCAAGCACCTGAAGTGAAAAATTGAGCTTCAATCCAGAAACTTCTCTCACACGTGTCACATTATCACTATGCTAAAATGCACAAAATAAAATAACCAAACACTTAGTTGCTTAGGACGTCATGTGATATTCAAGCATCATAAGTGACAGGTTGGGCTTCAATACAATAGCTTTCAGTTTTCAAGATAGCACTCAAATGGATGATGTTAATTTAATTGTTAGTCATTCACAAAGTACATGACACTCAGGCATTGGAGATGGCAGAATGAGATTTGATGCTGAGATCTTTATTTCTCAACTTATTGCTCTATCACTTCACTAAGCAGAATGGAAATAGCACAATTGTTTGTTGTTATGAGGTTCATAATGTTCAAATACTGCAAGTGACAAAACTGACGTCTAGGGAAGTTTAGGATTTAAGTCTTATCATTCTCCCACTGCACTACATTAATAACAAGCAAACACATAAGATGATCAGGTTTTTCTTGTTTAACTTGACTGCAGTATATATGTTTAACTATGTGCTTGAAAACACACTGAGGTAGCACTTCCAGTCATTTACTAACCCAAGTAAGTCTGTTAATACAGTATATTCTAGTATCTTTTTATTGTAAGGCAACATTATCAATGCTTTAATGAGCTTCTTACCTCTACTATTTACACAGTTCTATGCTAAAAGATTTAATAAATTTGCATTCCAAAACATCACTTAATTAATATGGACCCAGTATGCATATGGAAACATTATCAAGACCTCAATGTGCTCTTTATTCTGACTAATTACATGATTCTATGTCATAAGATTTATAAAACTTGTATGATCACTTAAAATGATTATATATATATATATATATATTAGGAGTAACAAGAAGAGATTGAAAACAAAATACATGGGGCATAGTACAAACAAATATTGTTGACATCATTGAAAGAATTGAGATACTGAAGTGAAGTTGGGGGCTGGACATATCGCTAAAAGAAATGATAATAAATGGATTTGCATGTCTTAAACTAGATTCCAAGAGATTGTAAAAAAACATAGAAAGAGACCACATATAATATGGATGGATAAAATAAGAAAGTATGCTGATGTGATGTGGAGAAGAGAGTGTAGAGATTGGAGAAGATGGACTGAACTTGGAGAGATTGTCATCCTTCAGGGGATTGATAATGGTTTAAAGTGATAATGCATATACTTATACATCGATAAAATTAATAATTACCTGTTAAATCATATTCATGTAATTAATTTAAATTATCATAATGGTATAATAAATACTTATAACATATTTGACATTGTATATAAATAACATATTCGTTATTAAACAAGGCAAAACTCCCCATACAGTAATGCCACCCTGTGCCAACCAGCGTAATCAATGGATGCAAGAAGGCTTGTGCATAAAATCCCTATCTAGTGCCTACGAATCCAATATTCCCAGACTATTTTCTGGCTTGTAGCCTTCGTCAGTGAGGAGCCTTGGATCATGTAAAAACATCCGTTAATTATAACAATATTGTAATCATAATAAAAATATTAAATATAATATTTTATTACCGTTATATTTATTATATATATGAGTAGAAAATAACAAAAGGAAAAAAATAACGATTTTAAATATCACTACACACATTCTTATGATTTGAGAAAGAAGAAACTGTGAGAAAAATATTTATTATACTGAAATGTCAGCTATTTAGCTATTATATTTTTATTGCAGGGCAGCTCCCAGAAATAACACTATAAATTTCAAATATTTATCCCTGAGAATATTAGAACATATATATACGTAAGTTTCAAATCTAGAAACATAAGACCCCACTTCCTTTTCTCAATAAAAGTCGAAGCGAAGTGGCATTGTAAATTTTACACAGTTAACATACTTGAGATGTTTTAGAAAGTTCGGTAATTTAGGCTCAGTTCTTCATTAATTAAAATACTAAAAGACAGACGTTAAGAGAGAAAATGGAACTTTTAAAATCTCGGCAGGTGTTAGAAAAATAAAGAATAAATGATAGCACTTATATATAAGCTTTTAATTTTATTTAAAACTTGTTACTTAAATATATATATTTTTAAATATAAAAAAAAATCTGCTTAGTAAAACATGTTCTTTTCCCCCCATGTTTTAGACATACGAGCTGTGATCTTTATATGTCATGCTAACAATGATCGATATATGATAATGTTCTGCTTATTTTAATCTCTATGTCATGATTAAATATTACATAATGACTAATTCTTGAATTTAAAACTAAAAATTACTATCATTTTATTTTTTTAAAAATGTCAAAAATATTTCAGTAATGATGTATGGCATTTTAATTCTTACCTCAACGCAAGTTAAATGAACTTCATGTCATTAATAATAATAATGGATCCATTTAGTTATTCTTAAATTATTAATATATTTTAAAAAATCATCTGGAATTATTAGTTTAATATTTGCATTTTTTTTACAAGTTCAAACTAATTCGTCAAGATTGTTTCTTTTTGTTACTAGTTCTGTAACTACCATGTTTATATTCGGTTGCCAATTAGTATGTTTGGGGCAATATCTATGTAGATTCACCTTTATTTTTAGAACTGTTGGAAAACTATTATCAAAAAAATATTGAGATTTATTGGTACGTCAGGCATATTTCTAATTACTATAAAGCTTTTTGAAGTCTTTCTTCTAAACTACAGTTTATTATCTAACCTTTGTGGTTTAGTATTATAATAGAATGGTAAGCTCTAGAATTCAAGATTCAAAGATCATGGCTCAGTTCTGTCATTTCAGATGCACATGCTTGAACTTTTAAAAACTTCCAAGCAATAAATTATGTATTTTTGTCCTGCAAGTGGCAGTGCTTACAGATCCAAGGCTCCTCACCGACAAAGGCCACAAGCCAGAAACTAGTCGGAGGATATTGGATGAGTAGGCACTAGATAAGGATTTTATGCACAAGCCTTCTGGCATCCATTGATTACTCTGGCTTGCACAGAGTGGCATTACTGTATAGAGAGTTTTGCCTGTTTTAATAACAATTATCAGCAAGCATAAGAAATGGTGATCATGTGATGAGAGTATGCAGTAATAATTTTTAACTATGATCACTAAATGAGGAATTAAAAAATTGAATAATGTTGACACAAAAAAATAACTCAAACAAAGTTACCATAAAAAAATGACAAAAGTCTAAATTGCGAAATATAGAGTCACTAAATTTCTAGTGGTGGTATCTGACAATCTAGTGCTATGAATATGATCTGTCCAGTTGAAAGCAGTGTTACATTGTAGTTAATTTTTAATATTGTTACTCTTTCCTTTGAAGTAAACCATACTTTGTATTTATTTTTTTTTTTTAAAAATACCCCTAAGTGTGCATACTGTAATAATTTTAGCCATACACCATAAACACAATTTTGAAATGGGGAGTAATTTTTTAAAAAAAAAACAGTTGAAGTAAATTTTCAATGAAAGTGACAGAAAATGAAATGCTGAACAATGAATCAGTAAACCATTAGTAGCGGACATATTGTACATATTTTTCCTTAAAATATCAAATCACTCTCCAAATGCTAATAAATTTTAACTACAGCTTCTGTGAATACATATGCAGAAGACTGACTCTCAAACAGCCAGTCGAACTATTTGAAAGCTGGACTTTTATGTACATACTCAAAAGATATAGCTGAAGTTTCTTAATATTTGGATAATTTGATGTTATGATAATTAATTTCAGCTACTTATTATGCTCTGGGATTATTTTCTGAAAAACAAAACCATTTTCTAGATGTATAAAATGTAATATTTTTAGCCGTGAGTCAAAAACATAGATTTTGAAAGGTAATTAATGCAGACGTCAATAAAAAATAACTACACAGCAAAATTTACCATAAAATTAAAAAAATCTAAGTTCTCAGTATGAAATTAGTAAAATGAAAAAAACCATTTCTAAAGTACAAGCATTGGTGGTCGAGAGATCAGCACAGCTGCCTTACAAGCATTTATCCCAGGTTAGCGGGTTTGCTTCCCAGCCGATGCTACGACACATAAAAAAGTACCGAATATTAAAATGAATACTATTACCTGATATAATAACCATGCAATTTATTCATTTTTACTCATTTTGATTTGTAAAATCTAAAAGAGGACACAATAAAATGATTGACACGTCAAATCTGGAATATTTCTATGGCTAAATAAGAGATTTCCAGATTGAGCGATTTATTTTGTAGCATCATGAAACAAATGGAAATTCTTTTGCTTACATGGATTAATCAAAAGCTAATGACATGCAGACACATTATGAGGTAATTATTTGTGGAAATCCCACCCAATTGTTTGAGAAATAGTTAGCTAAGATTCCTGTTACTATGAAGGAATTTATTACCAATCAAATATGGATCATCTGATAGAGAATAAAAATTAGATAGCGTAGCTTTCTAAGGTATGATGAGACAGGATTGCTTCTGGACATATTTATTTAAAAAAAATACTTTCACATGATCACCATCTCTTATACTAGCACATAATTGTTTATAAACAAGGCAAAACTCTCCATACAGTAGTGCCACCCTGTGCCAACCAGAGTAATCAATGGATGCCAGAAGGCATGTGCATAAAATCCCTATCTAATGCCTACTCATCCAATATCCCCAGACTAGTTTCTGGCTTGTGGCCTTCATCAGTGAGAAGCTTTGGATCTGAGAGCACTGTACCTAGATTAGGATCTAATGCAACCCTCCAGCAACCACCTTTTATCTCTACTTAACTATAAAACTATGAGAATGAAATTGAAAACACAAAAATATTTCAATCTAAGCTCAATAGCTTATACAGGCATATGCACATGCCTTCTGGCATCCATTGACTACTCTGGTTGGCACAGGGTGGCACTACTATATGGAGAGTTTTGCCTTATTTATAAAAAAATACTTTCCTTGCAAAAAATGATTGTTCTGAATTCTCCAATCTGTCAAATGAATATTCTGAAATCACTAATCTGTCAATTTTTATTGGAATGTCTAAGTTTCTTTACATAATATATTCTAACTTAGAAAAAGTAAAAAACAATGTACATTTTCAGGCATAATTATAACACTATAATAGACAAAATTATGATGATATTTCTACATATTTCTAATACTGGGGATATTTTTTTAAAAGAACATATCTGAAAATAATATGAATTATACTTTTGAATATGTTCTATAAACAATTTCTATGATCTGAAGTACAACTTATTCCAAATATCAACCTACCCTCTCACTATACTGTCACAGTGATCGCTGAACTAGCTTTCTATTATTAAATGATATTATTCAAACATTGCTTCTCTTACCACTTACATGCATGTCGCAGATATGCTAGAAATATCAGAGCAAACCATTCTGGAAACAACAGATATTCTTTATTCAATGGATGAGCTAAGATGAACAAATACTTGAGTTTTTATCTTTTTTCATGAAAAAAAAAAAAATACACAAAACATATAACAAAAAATCAAAACTAAAACATATAATTATTAAGAAGAAACATTACATGTTTGCTTCCATGGACCACTTTCCATGGATGTTAATTGTTTATATCAGTATTCAGTATTTTTTTTTTCAGGGTTGATGCTTAGCTTATATCTTGAATAAAACAATAAATCAGTATACCCATTAACAATGCTTTTTACCCAGAGGCAAAACTCTCCATACAATAGCAGAACTCAGTGCAAGCCAGAACAATCAATGGATGTAGGACGGTTTGTGCATAAAATCCCTATCTAGTGCCTACTCATCCAATATCTCTAGATTAACTTCTAGCTTGTGGTTTTTATCAGTGAGGAGTCTTAGATCTGAGAGCACTGCATCTAAATCTTAGAATCTATTGCAATCCTCCAGCAGCCACTTATTACTTTACTGGCTAACTATAAAGCCCTGACTCCAAAATGAAAACACAATAAGGTTTTGAATTCAATCTCATTAACTTTTGCAGTAATAAACAGCTTGTATAAGCATAAAGAATGGTAATCATGTGATGTCTAGTGGTTTAATACGAATCTGGCCCAATAGGATTATGGTGAATATGGTTATTATAGAATCAAAGATCCCAAAAGTACGGATGCTGAACTGAGTTTAGATCTATATGACTATACAGGCTAGTGAGCTTGAATTGGGAACATTATTGTGTTCTTCATTTTGGACTCAAAGCTTTTAGTTAGCTAATAAAATAAAACATGGCTGCTGCAGGATTGCATTAGATCCTAAGATCTAGATTCAATGCTCTCAGATTCAAGGCTCCTCACGAATGAATGCCACAAGCTAGAAACTAATCTGAGGATATTGGATGAGTAGGCACTAGACAGGCATTTTATGTACAAACATCCCTGCATCCATTGATTACTATGGCTTACACTGAGTGACACTACTGTATGGAGAGTTTTGCCTCTGCACAAACAGCTTGCATAAGCATAAAAACTGGTGATCAAGTGATATTTAGTGATTTAATAACAATGCTTTTTATTAAGAAGCTAAGATATATATATATATATATATATATATATATATATATATATTGTACCCTCACTTCTCGATATATGATATAATTTAAAATATGACTAGCTCAATCAAATTATTATGCTCGGCTAAAATATGTACAACTATCTTTAATATATTTTTATAATATTATAACTTATCAGATTTATTACAAACTTATCAAAAATTAATATAGTTCAATATTATGTACTAATTAAATAAATATTTAATTAAAATCATGAGACTGTGAAGTGAAGTTACAATTGGTAATCAGATTTACATTGAGTCAATGTCTTTCCAAGACACTGTCTCAATGGCATAAGAATACTATTACTTCTTCATTATCTCATTACTAACTCTACAGCACTCTTATGACTTTTATAAATGAACTATCTTTAATAATAATAGATAAATAAATCTCAATCTATTGTTAAGGAAATATAATTAAAATGATCTCAGGTTCTTCTAATTATCTTAAAGTAATAATAATTCATGTAGATAGGAATGATAAGGGATTTAATATCAAACCTAAATACACCTAACTTATTCTAATAATAATCACTAACAATAATAATCTTTAGGGTATATCTTAATCTTATCTATTGGGTTATACTTTTAATCATTAAGAAAATAAGTAAATCATATACATGTCTTTCATTTCCATATAGTATCTTAATTTTAAAATAAACCAAAATCTTATAATTCAACAATTTGTGGCAATAAATAATCTTATACTTTTATATTGTGCATTATAATTATTTTATGACCATTGTAATATCATATGTTAATGTCAATCAATTTCTATAAATTATATTAAGAAAATATTGTGTTTCTTTCTCAAATAATAAAATAATAAATTCATATTGTGCAAATATTATGTTTATTCAAATTATCTGTTGTCAAATGCTGTGGTGTAAAATAATGAATTCAACACATCTTTTAAACAACTTAACAAATTTATTTACATTAACTTTAACAAATAATTTATTTACACTATTTACATTTAAATGGAACTAAAGAAAATAAAAAAATAAGAAAAATAATAATACAAGATTTTTACACTGTTATTATTTCCATAACTATAAGTAGATAATTTATACATTTCAGAGAATGTTTTATTAATAAAATTCAATTAAGTTTATGACTTTAATTTACATAAACATTACTTATTATCAATTAATATAAGAAAAGATTTTATGTAAGATATCATTCATGTAGCATGTATGTAAATAAACTAACTTTAATAATTTAAATGCTATTTCACTTAAGTCCTACTGTTATTTATATTATAATGTATAAGGCTGTATTACATTTATTATCAGTATGACTCAAATATTAATTAATGTATCAACTGATATAACTTTGTAGTATAATAACAATTATTGACTATCACTGTTTATTTCATTCCGATATAATGTCATACTACATGTCTTATTAAAATATGCAATACGTATATGTACTTTTTTAAAAAATAATATTTTAAAATTATTCAATAATTTCAACTTTTATAAAGTATAATGTTAAACAAAATTCTATGATTCTTTGCCATTTTAAATCATTACTTTTCTTTACTTATTATTCCTATTCCTTTATAAAACTACTACCTACAAAAGTCATTTTAACCCTATTTAATTTCAGTAAAACAAATGACCAATTTTAAAACAAAAAATAATAACGATCCAAACTCTCCTATACCTCATCATCTATTTACAATAAGCCTTCAATCAAAAATATAAATTTCTATGTAAAATTAACGTAACTCATCTAATAAAAATAAAATAAAATATAGACCTTATATACTTCTTACTAACTTTAAAAGAAAAAAATAAATAACTTACACTAGTATAATAAATCTAATTTCTAATATTGGAACAGAAAACATTAAAATTCATTCACGAAAGAATCATATAATTATTTCTAGGTTCTCATATTACGTTGTACTAAATTTATATCATCAATTTAAAATATGCATATTAAAATAAAACTGCTATTATTAGTCTTGTGCGTGTATATTATTTAAACATTAATACATTCATTCAATAATCATATAACATTTGGTTGATCTAAAGAAAACATAGTAAATACATCAAATTATTATTATTATTACACAATTTTACCATAAATAATACTTCAATGTACAGTCCGTCACGATGTCCTCCAGGATTCCAGTTTTACAAAATAATTTCACATTTACACTCAACAATTATTCTTTAAAATATTACGTGTTGTATAATTATAAAATAAACTTTATGCAATAAAAAGTTATATTAGTATTTAGTTATTATTTTAAAAAAAATGTAAATGTACCTTTCCTATCTTTAATAAATCAATAATTAATGAAATATTTATGTTAGTTAATAAATAAAAATATTACATAACATCCAACGGTGTTTTCATCCAGTTGTCATTGTTCTTTTTCCTAGGCACAAATTTTCACTAAACATTACTTCCTTTTCCGGTACATCACGTGTTCTTTAAAAGTTTTTATGACAAAAATGAAAACGTTCTTTTTTTTAAAAATAAATAAAAATAAAAGTCAGTTCCATCAGAAAAACAAAAATAAAATTAAAATAGTTTATGGATCCAGGTTCACTTCTTTTAAAGAAAAAATATTATTTAAAAGTTATTATTTTTAGAATTAGTCTATAATTTACAAAGTTCTGATTTAATTATTTTTAATTGATTTGATTTGGATATCCACGTAGATTTGATTTGCGCATTCCGTAACAGATATTTAGGTAAGATTACTTTTAAAGTCTTTTGTACGACCAGCGTTTAGACTTTAATAATACAATAATTTTTACTTATAAGTGTTTCTTTACTTATTAAATCTCCAATTTATTTGCCTTTTAAAATTGTCAGAATTTAGTCTTTTAAACCATAAAGACTTAACAAGGCAAATATTTATACAATTACTGTTATATATTATATCTTTACCAAGATATATATTTAAATTTAGAATTTACAAATACTTGCTTCATAAAGAAGTATTTCTCATTTTTTTAAATATCTATTTTATAAAAATTAACTACCATTAGCTTTTAAATTTATACAAAGTCCAACGTATTACTGTTAGGCATCTAATAACTCTGCTAGTCAATCCAGCGTTTGTTAAATTTTCAGTATAAAGTCTCCAATACATTTTATCCTTATATGATGTCCTCATGATTATTTGATAGTAAATTGAGCATTAATAAGGAAACGATCAATAGGGAACTATAATAAATTAACACTGCATATTCATCGGTAACTTTTATAAATTATTTTAAAAAACTACTCTCTAATAATTTTAAAACGATTTTAAGAGCGTCTATAATCACTTAGCTATTTTTAATAGCATACTTTACTTTAAGAATTTCAATCACAAGTCACCTCCTAACAATTGAACCTTGGTTTTATACCGGAAGAAAACTCCCACTTGATTGGTGAATTAAACAATTGACTTGCTAGCTTATTTACATATTTCACCAACAAGACAGAATTAAAAATAAATAATGACTTATTTAATATTTATTATTTATCACATTATTAAATTCTTAAATTAATATTCATCATTTATTTAGATCTATTAAACATTTTTTTAAAATATACTTTCTTACTTAACTTTTACGTTTAACTTTTATAAAATTATTTTTATAAACAAACTAAGTCTATTTTTATTCGTTATGTTTTTAAACAGTATTTTAAAAATCAGATTTAATATTTCACATTAATTATTTTTATTTTTATCTCATGATAGCCAAAATAATATTTATAAATTTTATAACAGAATTTTTAAAATAGCTTTGCAACTTTACTAAAAAAA
Source organism: Epiperipatus broadwayi (assembly GCA_028023455.1). Lineage (NCBI taxonomy): Eukaryota > Metazoa > Onychophora > Udeonychophora > Euonychophora > Peripatidae > Epiperipatus > Epiperipatus broadwayi. Next base: position 929,259 of record JAQFVV010000231.1, read on the forward strand.
ACTCCCAAGCATGTGTGTACGTATTTTAATTAACATCTGTTTTTTTACAACAGAGCTACAGACGCTTGTAATAATCTAAAAATAAACTAACAATTCATTTTTTAAAAATAAATATTTTTAAAATAAATAATATATTATAACAGCTTTTAAAATAATAATTCGATATTATTAAAATCAAATATTAATCTTCTATCATGGAATACTAATAATTAAAATATTTATATTCATTTATTAAATATTAATTTTTATCAACAATAAATATATGCATTTAATTTTAACTTGTCTTTTAAAACTTTAACTTTAAACATTTATTTATTAAATTTATTAATGCAGTATTGCTTATGGCCAGTTTTCCCAACCATATACTATTATCATTCCCATTGAAATGTCTCTCTCAAACATCAGCACAATTTTCACATATCAAACACTCATGAATTACTTTAATTACACTTTTTAAAAGATTGTTATAAACAAAATTAAAATCATATAGCTAAATATATCTTAAATTTAAAATTTTTTAAATAGATGGATACAACAATTTATGGAGACCCATACAAAAGGGCACAATATATATATATATATATATATATATATCCCTATATATTCCTTTGTAATAAAAAAATGACTCTCAGAAAAGAAATGACATCTTCAAACACCATAAAAATACTTATGATTAAGAGTTGAATGCCACCCCTTTGAGAGATGATTTGGTGTACAGCAATGTAGAAATATATCCAGAGCATCTCTTGTATAAGTGGCATTAGTGAGTTATTTAAATGATATGTAATTTGATCATCATTATTAGTATTATTCTTAATGAAAATCAATTAAAAACTTACCTTTTTATTAGTATACGGTTTACAAGTATAAAAAATAGCAAGAAAAATGGTTCAATTATATATATGTGTGTGTGTGTGGGTGTGAAAGCAATCTTTCAATATTACCAATATGAATAACAATCAACAATCTCAATATGTTGTCAAAGCAACCACTTTTATACTAAGGGTAGATACCCACCTTTATTTATGGTCCAATATGTTTAGATAGACAATAAAGATAGCAACATGACTAAAGAGAGAGAGAGAGAGAGAGACACACACACACAGAGATTATTCATCCAAATAAGTTTAAATAAATCTCATTAAACAGGCAAATATAACCTATGCAGAAGGCATACTAACATAATAGTTAATTATAACTTTAAAACTGCATTGAAAATATGTATTACTTAGATAATAAGCCTAATAATACTCATAGTTAGAGAGATTTACAAATGTAAATACGTGAAAACAGTCAACACGTAAACAATAACAGTATCAATAACAATAAACAATCTCCACCTGTTGCCAAGGCAACCCCATTTTTGTAATAAAGGTGACAACCCATATTTATCTAAGGAGCAATATATTTATATATACACTAAAGATTGAACTTTCACTAAAGAGAGTGAGATTATTAATTCAAAGAAGTTTAAATAAATCTCATTAAATGGGCAAATATATATAAATATGAAATGGAAATAATGCATAATGCTAAAATCTATGCAAAATATTTGAAATGCCTCATAGCTATGTTATTCCAACCACACTCCCTCCTTAAATAAAAAAAAAAAAAAGCTTAAATTTTAGCAATCTATTGAAAAAGAAATTATCTACAATATTAATTGCATTGATTTAATATATATATATTAAACTCAAGCTAATTTAAATAAAGATCTTACATTGCAAATAAACAAACATGATTTAATTTTAAATATCCTTTGAAAGACTTTACAAAAGTCATTTTTACTCCCCAAACTCAAACATAAGAAATAGAACCATTGCATAATGCTAGTTGGAATATAGATAAAATATTTGAAAATCCCCATAGTCTAAAATTATTTGAAGTCAACATATAGTTAAATAACGATAAGTAAGAGTGAAATTTAAATTAACTGAATATTACTAAAACTCCGATTTAAATGGTCTAAATTCAAAGTAGGCAGAGTAAACAATTATTCCTCTTATCTACTTTTTAAAACACACCCAGGCTCAATAAATTATTCATGCACCAATTCAAAATATATAAAGAAGGTAATCACAGCATGATGTCACTAATCCAATTCAACTTTAAGTCCCTTATTTGTAATTACTCAGCAACAACTAGAACAGACTGACTCCATTTTTTCTGGCTTTAATTAAGATTATATAAAGACAATTTATAATAACCAAAAATAAATACACATGACCACACACATGTAGAAAAAACAAAAATAAATACACATGACCACACACATGTAGAAAAAACAAAAATAAATACACATGACCACACACATGTAGAAAAGAAATAATCACCAATATATGTATTTCATGCTAAACCAGCACTCATCAGTTGATCTAGATTATCCTCTCCCACAAATATATATATAATTAGTGCTCAGTTTACATTAAGATAGCAAATCTTGCATCAGCATGAGATTTGGGTTTCATCAGATTTTCAATGATATGGATGGCTGAAAAGTTGGAGGTTGGATTGTATTGTTGCCTGTCAAATTAAAGTAAGAAGATTTGCTATCTTAATATAAACTGAGCACTTATTATTGGGAGATGATAATCTTTACCAACCGATGAGTGCTGGTTTAGCATGAAATAATGTGGGTATTTATCTTTTTTACATGTGTGTGGTCATGTGTGTCAGTTGCATGAGATAGTGTGGGTAGTTGAAGGGTGCTTGAAAATCTGAATTCAAATCCCCTATATTATTATATAGCTTTGAAGAAGTTCGCTGGATCGTCAAAATGGTTGAAAATAGCATTTTCATTAACAGAATTCTTAGACGAAATACAACAAAAATAATTTAGAAACATCAAAAGTTTCTTATTCAGAAGATAAGATGATATTCTGACCTTGAAAGTATCATATTGAGCTTAGATTAAGTATATCTTGAGTAGTTTGATCTATCACTACATGGGTTACACATTGTATGTAGAGTAATAATTTCTTATTTTAATGTTTTAACATTTTTATTACTATGGTTGTACTTCAAAGTATTTTATATATTACATTACTGCATGCATTGTGTAGCTCGATATTTTTCTGATGTTTGACTAACATGAACCATTTCATTCTGATGAAGATGTAGTAACTATATCAGTTAGCCTACAGTTTAGGCGACATACAAATACTCTTGATATTGTCAACACATGTAAAATCAATAGGAATAATTGCAAAGACTGACTGTTGGTATTGTTTTTATATGGTTAATACTTTCTACAAGAGTGCTGCATCTCAATATACTATTTTTAGAGAGCAATAAATGAGATTGCCAGGTTTAGAAACTTATCCTCTGAGGTGCTAAGTTTTACATTGATTAATCCATCAGATAAACACCAACCAATCAAAAAGCCTTTTATTAAAAGATTAGTCACACCCATAGCTAAATATGCTGAGAATGCATAACCTAATAATAGATGGAGAAAATTAATTAACCCACCACAATCGAGACTACAGTTTACTAACAAACAGATAATTCGAACATTGAAAATTTAATATTTGGAGCCAAAATATTTGGATTTTTTAAATTAAAAGCAATTTTGAAAGCTCTTCCTACTAATGTCTTTCTAGCCCCCCAAAACGTTTTTATGCAAATATAGACAATATGTTCTCTATGCTACAAGGAAAAAGAAACTATGGAACATTTCCTTAATAATTGTTTAGCCATACAAATATGCTAAACGTAATAGTTTCAAGTACATGATCTCAATTCCTTTCTCTCACTTATTTAGAAAGCAGTATAAATAGAGTGTTTTTCCCTAATATATGAATAACTAACTACATTTATACTTTTTAGCTTCTGGTTTCTAAAGTGTCATTTTTGTTTTAATCTGACATCACAAAAGCTTTAATCACTTTTCCATAAGAAACTAGTTAAAATACTAAACATAGACTCAGAAATCCCTCAGGCTGACATCTTTTTCAACTACATGGAGTTTAGTCAGATTACCAACACCACTATAATTGTCAGACCTTTAAAAACATCTTTATACTCTGTATTAGATCAGTTAAATGTTCTTTCAGCAAACTCATGTGGATATTCAATGCATCGGTTGAATTTTTTTTATTAAATCTTCTCATTGTGATGTGAAACACAATGTAATGTCCTGATCTCAGCATAGGATATTTAAATATGTATCATGTAATATAAGATAACCATTTATTCGTAATAAAGTATGCTCTAAAACTATTTTCGAAAAGAGCTTGTGTTTTGCCAAAAATTACAGCAGAGCTGTAATAGAATCCTAAAAGTGACAGCTCCAAAAGGATTAATAGGTATGATAAGATTTTTTCTCAAAATTCATTGGTCTTTCTTTGACTATGTTTAATGTCCTTATGAAAACTCTTTCATCAAACATGTTCAAATATGCACTATAAATTTTAAAAAGAGTGATAAAATGGGGTGTGTGTGTGTGAAAATTAAAGGGTTTTGCATTCATTCTCTACTGAGGAAAAAAGATCTTGATAAGCGGAATGATCTTTTGTGCCCTATCAGTAGGATGTAAAAATGTCAAATGACCCACAGCACAGCTGATGTTGAAAGCAAATATGCAAAACGAGCAACTACATACAATCTAGTTATTTAGGCCTTTGCCAAAACATATATAACAACATTGATGAGATCTAAGATGACATTCTCTTCTTGGAAATATTGAAATAGTAAAGTTTTTTTTTTTTGGAAAAAAAGTACTTTGTGCAATATAGAAAGCCGTCAATTATGAATATTCCAAAAACTCTATATACCCTTTAAATTTACTGCAATCCAGATAAAATGATTTTCAATTTTGAAATTTACACATTTCATCAAAAGCTAATTTCGACTGATTTACATGCTGATACGATACTTTCATGTGGATCAGAAATCAATTGCCTTAGATATCTTAACATTGGTATACGAATTGAACCAGAGAATAAAGATACCTGTATTACAAATTAACTCTCTCATTTCTAGTGATCAAAAGTTATACATAAGATTTTTGAAATGACAAACCATTCGATTTATATATATAATAAAAATACATACATAGAAAGAGTACACAAAAATATTAATCATATTAATAAAAAAATATTAAAAACATTAACACCAATGCAGGGCACTCAGCAGACATTTTGTCGATCTTCTCCGTGCAAGCTGCCGCATCTAATAAACATCATTAACTTCGATGATTTTGTGACCTCCCAGAAAACTTTGCGACTACAACGTTGATTTTTATAAAGTAAACATGTATAAGCATGTTATACCCCCCCTCCTCCTTTTCCTCTGGAAAAAAATGTTTACCACTCAACCATTTATATCTTAATAGCTATTTTGATTTTCAAATTGCACTAAAAAAAAAAAAAGCTTTCAACCTTTTTTTTTAAATAACATTTTGTCAGGAAAATCAATGGTCGGCGGGTAAAAAAAAATACAATACGGCCATTACTGTTTACAGTCTGTTGTTTAACTCAAAATATTTCCCTTCAATTAATATCAATTGCTTAGCGAGTATTATATTTGAAATCTGTTTTACAAATTATCTGAGGTTAGTTTGCTCTTTGAAATAACATTTCCCAAGCAACAGTGTTTTTATTTCACTGTTTTGCAGAGAGTTTTATGTCAAGAGCATCTCCCCATCCCCCATGATATTAAAACAAATATTAGAGAGAGTTTAAACTTACAAAATGAAAATATATATTCAGGGAAAAGTATTAAAAATAATATTTTTTTAAAAAAAATTTAATAAAATATATATTAAAAAAAAAGATTGATATTGTTTACTGATTAACTTGCGTTATAAATGTACAGAATATACGTATCTCAAGCGTTGAATAAATGTGTATATACTGTATACGTAAAAAAAAAAAAAACATTAAAGGGAAAGCCCCCTGTGTTTTGGCATTTTGACATGTAGTAGAATAACTAACTTAAACGTTAAAGATTCCTGAACTGAATCGGACTTTGTAACTCCCGTTGTTCAAATATCACATGACTGTTATCACTAACCAGAAATAAGTTCTTTTCTCATCTAGTTTTAATTCTTGGTTTTAGTAGCAACCACGATACGGTTCATTATATTTCGGTATTTCAAGGAGTAAAAGAAGTTGATATATATAAATATTTTTTATTAGTCATTCATTAAACAAGAGACCCAATAACGAATAATATTTCTGTAGTGTAATTTCACTAAATCACTCTCATGCAGAGCAGGGACTTGTTTCTATCCACTTTAAACACCTTATAGAAGGATGTAATCAAAAACATATGACCAAAGACATGTGAAAAAGAAGTATGATCCCCAAAATGTACATTTTGTGCTGATCCAGTACTCCCCAGTTAACACAGAACAATCTCTTATTGTTCAGTATATATATACATATCTAGTGCTTGACTGATAAAAGCCAGAGCTAGAAACCGTTCTGAAAGTAGGGATATTCTGAAAAGCTTGTTAAGAGCTATTGGCATGCTCATTATATAACATTTGTAATACAAACTTATTAAATTAAGTCACATGATATATGATTTGATTTCCTTGCAATTATAGTTATTGCTCTTAAGGCTTTGGTGATTTTATATTGTAAAGCTACTAATATATGGTGTATCTGAATGTAGTTCAGTCCCACATGCCTATTTAAGTTAGACAGCTGGATTTGAAGACATATGGATGGATGACAATTTAAGATTTTCTACTTAATAGTTAATCATTAGGTAAAGTACTGGACTTGACCTGGTATTTTAAATCTAATGCTTGAATATCCTAACCTCACTGACGAAAGCCAGAGTTAGAAAATGGTCTGAGGATAGGGATATTCTGAAATGCTTTTTAAGAGCTATTGGTGTGCTCATTATATAACATATTTTGATTGATAGCAAATTACTATAGTTTAATTGATAAGTGTCAAACTTATTGCCCTCATGACTTTGACACAAATCACTTAATGAAAGTATAATGTATAATTTTTCTTAGTTATTCATTTGTCTAGAGATTATCCAATGATGAATAATATTTCTGTATCACATAATCACCACCTCTTATACTAGCACATAATTGTTTATAAACAAGGGATTTTATGCACAAGCCTTCTGGCATCCATTGATTACTCTGGTTGGCACAGGGTGACACTACTGTATGGAGAATTTTGCCTTGTTTAATATTTCTGTAGTATAATTTTACTACACCACTCATATGCAATATGACTAAAGATATAAAAAAGATGTATGATTCCCAAGATGCACATTTTATACTGAACCAGCACTCTTAGTTGGCCAAGATCATAATTTCTTACACATATCTTTATCATTGTTCAATATATATATATAAATACAAATAAAATGTCTTAAAACTATTGTAATAACAATAAAATAATAAATATAACAGTAATTAAATATTATATACAGTCTTTTTTTTTCTCAGTGATGAAAGTTTATTCATAAAAAAAAAAACAGATACAAATACAATTAGAAAAAGGTTTTCAAGGGAGTGATTATATGATAAATTGAAATTTCAGGCACAACATGGTAAGAGGAGAAGGGTATGTGAAAAAAGGAATGGGAAGTGGAAAGGGTGTATAGTACAGGCCAGTTCGAGATGCATGTCTTCATGGAAGCAAGCACTGCACGAATCACAAACATCCAATGGTTGAGTCCTACGACATTTAATGGTTGAATCCTATGACAGAGGCTAAGAGGATGGGAGTTGGAGAATTGCCCAAGTAACTGTGAGGAGTGAAGGTGGAGCTAGTTTGGTATCTTTAATTTTGAGAGAGAAAGTTAGGTCCAATAGTTTTTGATTCACTGTGTGCACATTCTGGTCAAAAATAATAGCACATTGTAGCAACCAGAGTGCATAGATGAGGAAAACTAATAATCTGATAGTTGCAAAGACCCCTGTTTCTATGGATTTTGGAGGTTTAAGATGGTGTTCCTGTGCAAGGAAAGGCAGGAGTTGATGACACATCTCACTCCAAGCAGAAAGAGACATTTAAGTAGGAAGTGCTGGAGGGTTTCATTGCCAGTTTTACGGAGCTGACATAGGGAAGAGATCTTGGTGAATTCTCTATAGTTGACCAAAAATTGATTGGTGGGAAGGGAGTGAAGGTTGATTTTGAGGAAGAAATCGAGGAATTTTGCCTCAAGGGCCCACCTTTTGAATTTGCAGATTAATTGAGCATTGATATTATATACAGTCTTTCAATCTGAAGAAATACTTTCGGTTAATTCCTTAACCTGTCTAATCTGCCGGTAAATTTAAAAAAGGAGGAACAAACTTCATCAATTCAAATCCCATGAATCCAAAATTTTAATGTTCACAGCTTGTCAATTAATTATATTTATTTTTATTTATTAAAATTGCCCCTTAAATATTTCTTTTATTGTGGTTTCTCTCTTCAGGAAGAACTTTAACACTTTCAACAACAAATTTAAATTTACACCCTTTCATTATCCAACAAAACTAAAACAGTGAGTAAATCATTATTATTTTTACTTTTCACAGATTTATATAACAATTCATGATTCTTTAATCTTTTTTCAATACTACACCTTGATTCACCTATATATGATAACATATATTCATTAAAAATTTGATACACAACATTACTTTTCTGCTTGATAGATGTGCCATTATTGTTATTCTAAATATATACAAAACTATTACAGTTTAATTGATGTGTCAAACATGCTGCCCTTATAATATATCTCTAATAATCAAGAGATTTTATTACATATTTGTGTTGGGCAAAGATGCAGTGAAAAATTCAGACAAAAGATTCTAGATGTAGATATGTATCCTCAAAAATGAAAATATCAAATGATTAAGCTATTATGTCTGCATCAATTTTCTATATGCCTTCAAGACCTAATTCTTTTTGTCTCACTACCTGTTCTCTATGTTAATTTTAGTAATCAATAACTGCCAGATGGTAGTCTTAATAAATCCTGATCCAGTTATGATGCATTCGATTTTCAGATTAGATGTATCTAGATCTTTTGGATGTATTGTGCCTTTCCTCCAACATACCTCTTTCATCCCCTTATCTTATTATCAAACTAAGTCCAAACTGAAAAATATTGTTTTGCCAATCTAAATGAATTGGCTTATATAGACAATAAAGGCCTTAAAACCAGTTCAGTATGCATATGTTATGAATTCAAATAATTCAGGTGCACTGATCCCAGAGCCAAAATTCCTCACTCATAACCTACATAAGCAAGATTGTAATATGGAGATATTGGATAGGACAGTATTGAATAGGAATTTATTAAGGATTACCATATGGCAGCCACTGACTAGTAAAGCTTACATTAGTCAACATAATAGTGGTGAAAGGAAAAGAATTTGCTTCTAAACAACAATATGTAAGCTGGGATTATGTGATGTCTTATTGGTTCTACATATAGATGTGTATGTTGGATAAATAATGAACTGTAGTCAGTGTGTAAGTTTCTAGATGAAATTAACAAAACAGAGAAAAAATAGTTCTGGCTGAAAACATTTTGGTGGAGAATGGTTTCCAAACTAGGTTATAATTACATTATTTCTGTTGCCTATTCATAAGTAAAGTCTAAAGTGTTTTGTTTGCATAATTTTATTCAATACACTCTTAATGCTGAACAATTAATAAATTTGTGACAGTTTTATAAGAGGGGTTCCAATAGTCACACAGTAACTCCCCTCTTTCTTAGACCAGCATGTATAGACTATAATATAATAAGTAACCATTATAAAAGATTTGCACATTAACTAATATGAGCCAAGTATACTTACCAATAAAGATTCAGATTATCGTCATCATCATTGTCAACCATTATCAATCCACTGTAGAATGAAGAACGGTCAATCCAAGTTCAATCCATCTTCAAACTGTGGCCTCTCTTCTCCACATCACCCCTGCACCCTTTCTTATTTCATCCATCCATCTCACATGTGGTCTCTTCCTGGGTCTTTTACAATCTCTTGGAATCCGGTTTAAGATTTCAATTGTCCATTTATTATCATTTCTTCTAGCAATATGTCCAGCCCAACTCCACTTCACTCGTTTAATTATTTCAATGATGTGCATAACACCTGTTTATTCTCTTACCCATATATTGCATTTTTGATCTCCTCATTACTCCTAACATGCATCTCCCTATACTATGTCTGCCATAAAATATAAGTAAATCTGATGGGGAAGTGAGTGCCAACTTTTTAGTGCACGTATGAAGACTAGTTTCCTTCAACAATACTTCATATATAATATCCATAAATGCAGTTCAATATCTGTGAACATATATTTATCTATAAATAAAATTCATTGTTGTAATTAGCCATTTGCCTCCATATGGAAGCATCAGAAGTGATAGGTTGACCACAATTTAAGAAGATTTAAATTTTATGTGTATCACTATATCACTGATATAAATTAAAACAATAGAGAAGTATGGTAGCAGATGCATTGTTTTTTAAAATCAAAATACTGGGGAAAAATTAAAAGAATCATTGAAAAAAAATTAAATAATTAATACTTGATGGCCATATTGGATTTGGAATCTGTCTAAATTACAAATGATCAGGTTAAAATTATCATATTGTAATCATATTATTAAACAATATAATTCAGCATAAAAGTGTATAAGATTTGGTAGTCAAAGAAAATGATAATCAAAAATTAGATGGAGGACTCCATCATCCTGATAATGAATTTATCTTTAAATCACCTGTAAAACTAAGAAGATGATAGGATGACAAAAGGAAAGTTATATGTATAACCACTGAGAGATAATGTCAACATTTCAGCAGCTTACAAGAATAAGATAAAAAATTTCAAGTTTCATCTAACTTAAATTCATTTTTAATGATTTTGGAGCCTGGAAAAACAAAAACATATAAATAATAGTGGTGAGTATTGTGAAAAAATAGGACATTTTAAGTGAAAACTAAGAAAAATCCAATTTCAACTAGAAATTAGCAATGTGTGAATACATGTGGCAGAGAAAATTTTTTTTGACAATATGCCATAGTGTGTTCATATAATTGATAAAAATTAAAATTCATGGAAAATTCATGATGTTTAGAAATGATATACCTTCACAAGATAGTATGGAAATAATGCCAGATATTTGATGGAGAATGGTCTCCAATTAGTAAGGATCATTCTATGAAGATGACCACACCCTGCATAGTTTGGTGAAGTAATAGAATAATATCTTGGAAAAAGAGAGCTAGACCTTGGCACAGCATTAATAGACCTGGTTCTTAAACTTAGAAAGTCAGAAGCAATAAAGTATTAAATTACTTATTTTAAATGAAGATATGAAATAGCTGTTTTGACAAATATCTATTTGGTCTTGCCTTAATTATTATTGTTGAACTCTAATAAAATTCTTACTCATAAAAAATGTAAACTCTTATATAAAAGTATGGTCAATCTTTTAAATTCTATAAAGTATTTATTGCAATCAAGCATTGATGGCCTAGTGGTTAGCATCGCTGTCATCCAAGCAGCTGGCCCAGGTTCATTTCCCGGTCAACGCATTTGACATATTTATTGCATGAACTATCCTTCATCCATACAGTCATAGTTTAATAGTTTACATAAAATGACATAGATGTGCATTAGTGTTGATTGTCCATTAAAAGAGGGCATAATAAACAATTATAAAAACGTAAATAACAAACAAAATAAAAACATATTCACTTTAATAATAATAATAATAAATACAATTTGTAATATTATGAACTAAAAAAAATATTTATTTTAATAAATAAATTTAATTTAAAATGCTGTCATTGTAAAATTATTTATATATGCTTAATTTATTTCTACATGCATTGATATTCTTTTGTTTGACGAGATGTTAGTAGTTTTAAACAGCTTTTATTTACTATCTAATATAATATTCAAAATAATAATGGAAGAAAATAATTCTTAAAAAAAGAGGCTAAGAAAACATAATAAAAAAGTGGATGCCCTGCTATAGATAGAAATATCGACACATGTCTGTAACAGATTGAAATTATTAATTCAGAGAAGTTTACCACAAATATGCCCTGTTTTGAAAGTAGCCTAAAAAGATGTTTTTAACTTTCAAACTTCACAGTTGTTACTCATTATTAAGATAATGAAACTGATTTTTTTGTCAAGGCAACCTTTTACTTATGAATAAAATAATACATTTTGATATACAGGTGTCAAATTTATTCCACCTACAACTTTGATCCAACCCATTCTAGATAATTATCATTAATCATTTATTAAACTAGAGATTGTCCTTGGCCTAGATATAAACTTTAAATCTCAGTTAAAGATTCATATATCTGCTTTTAATTAAATATGCAAACACAAGGAATAATTCAGCTTCCACAAGATAAAAAGATTCTTAGTGCTGAATAGGTGTAACTGATTTCATTTGATTTACATTTATAAACCAATCAAACACTCAGAAAAAACCACTTTATTATATCAATAGCATTGGATATTCAGCTAAACCAATCACAATGCAAGTTAATTCACCATTTGAATTAACTATTATTCAATACTGATAATGATAAAATTAGATCCTATCTCTAAAATCATTATATCCTATTATGGATGTTGAATCATTAATGACATTCTTGATAATCTATTCATTTCTTAGAGCCTTTGGATATCTTTACATGATGAGTTAAATTCAGTGATTAACTCACATCTGAGTTCTTCCTCCTTTTTGCTAAACATGAAGACAATTTTCTATCCCATTTGTAAAAATGGATTGATCTTAATTTTATTTATACCATTTTCGTTCTTCATGAAGTATAGATTGTCTATCACTAAATTAAAAATCCTTCCCTTAATGCTAAATTGGCCTAAATTAACTCATTACAGACATTGCTATATGCTGGAAAAACATTCCTTATATATTTTAATTCAAACTTTATTAAGCTAATCATGCATTTCTTACAGCAACATAAAGGAATCGATTACTTCATATTAGTAATTGAAACAAAGTAACTGCCTCCCATTGAGTTATGTGATATCAATGAAAGAGAGAATGGGACCCTTTCCTTTAAGCTCTGATGTTATTTAAACTTAGTTTATGAAGTAGTTTTGAATGTAACATAATTCAGTGAGAAGTAGTTACTTCTGCTTCAATTACAGATATGTAAAAATATATATCATTATTTATTATGTGGGATTGGAACTAAGACTTTCACACGACCCGCTACTCTCAGTGCCATCTCATATTGCTGACCCATCCGATCACACACATGTTGAAAAAATAAATAATCACCAATATACGTATTTCATGCTAAACCAGCAATCATCAGTTGGTCTAGATTACTATCCTCATACATATATATAATCAGTGCTCAGCTTTATATAAAGATAGCCAATCTTCATACTTTAATGGACAAGCTTCAAAACATTCCAACTCACAACTCTTCCGCCTTCCATTTCATTGAAAATCTGATGATGGAATGTTCAAAGCCCTTGTTAGTGCCAAGGTCTACCCATGTTGACATATTAGTGATTCTGACCCCTCATGTACAGGAGAATAATCCACTAGACCAACTGATGATTGCTGGTTTAGCATGAAATACATATATTGGTGATTATTTATCTTTTCAACATGTGTGTGATCAGGTGGGTCAGCAATATGAGATGGCACTGAGCGTAGTGGGTCGTGTGAAAGTCTGAATTCGAATACCGCATATATTACATATATAAATGCAGGTTTAAGCCTGTACAATGTATTAATTATTTATTATGAAAATTTACCCAGAATCTTTTGAGTACAATTTATGCTGAAACCAGCATCCCGCATTCTTAAGGAATACATAATCTCTGCATTTGAAGTTAATTTTGATCTTAAAGTGTAACCTCTGCAATAAGTTTCCAGAAGTTGACTCCCTTATTCCAGATGTATACTAGTTTGCATCATTTAGGCAATTGGTCCTTCAAAATCAGTGAATCCTAACATTATCACTGTACACAAAGGTTTTTCCACACAATTCTTCCTCCATCAGAATTAAATAAACAAGAGACGAGTTTTTATTGGATGATGGCAAATAGGTGTTAAACAATAATCAAAATTGTTTTTAATACACACATATATATATTGAACTCAAGCATTTTTACTAAATATGCAATTTCTTAAAACTGTGTGCATTTCAATCCCCACCTCCACCCCTGTTTTGTCTCCGTGTATAGGCTGCTGATTCACTCGTTGAGCTTATGTTTTAATAATTCCACTATCGAATAAGATATTAGATTTTAATTTCGGTTCTACATTGAATTTTATATATACTTTTCCTCATTAATATTTGTGTTCGCATATTAATAATTACATTAGTACAGCAGTTTGGCTAATTGTTTGTAAGCCAACTCATCAAACCTCGACTCGCATTGTAAACTTTTTTAAAAATATTTTAATAACGTTTTCAAATGAAATAGAAACGACGAGATATTCTGCTGCTAGTGAATGAAAAAAAAATTGTTTAATTAATTAAAACTGCTACTTCTTCGAAATCATTACAAACATTAATAATACCGTGTTTGTTTTAACAGCACTAAATAATTACCATTTGACATTTAATACAAAACAATTATTTTAACAATACAAAATAATTAAGATAATGATCTATAAAATTAAAAAACTTATAAAAAAGTTTCAAGTATTGAATTTCTTAATTCTTTGCTATGAAATAATACTTATTTAGCAATGTATTTTATTACCGAATGCAACTTTAATTTTCAAAAGAACGCATATATTACGATCTTTAATGGAGTTATATTAAATGAGTACGAGCTGGCCAAAACGAAGGCACTATACGATTTGTTGATTACTTTCTTAATGTACTCCGAAAATCTAAATTGAATTTAACAATTGCGTTTATAATACGCGCATTTATAATGTATACCATATTTCGTATAGGATCAATAGACAAACGTTTAGATGCAGTACATTGTCTGTTGCACTTGAGGCTTGCGTCATGTGCATGTAGGTTATCACTATAGCTAGCAGTTTCCTGCATCTGACTTGAGCATGCCTCATTGTGCTAATCAACATCTAACAGTTGTCTCATGTTGTCTAAATATCTGAAAATTTGCTGTATTCCCTCTCAAATGGACCTCAATATATAGCAATTGCAGAAAACGATAGATTCACTGAGATAGTTTTCCAATTGGCTCGTTTATGCAATTGGCTATTTAGTTCATTTTATTGCTATTTCATTGGTTAGTTTTATTGTAACATGAATTTGCTCTTATAATATTATACTAAGGACGAATCCATTATTTGAGGGTAACAGTAATCTTATATCTTCTACTAACTTATCATACAGCATCTCATATTTTTTATTACTTTTGAATATTATTTTGAAATTGATCTGCTTTTAGTATAATATTAACAAACAACAATATAGCAAAAGCCTGCTCATATTTTTACTGAAACTTTTCCAAAAATAAGTATTCTTTACCATATTCTGTTAGAAACCAGTCTGGGAGTAAAGATATATCATCCAACATTAAATTGGTTATTCAAGCTTATACTAGATCAGGCATGTCAAACTCATTCAAACAATGGGCCACTTTATGCTACTGGTAAGATTCTCGCGGGCCACATCACACAAATTTTCTTAAAATTGTATTTTGAAAGTGAAAATGCAGGAATATAGATAGGGTAATTAAAGCATATTATGTAGTTTAGTGAATTCACTTCAATAATATACAATTGATATAGTATTGCTTTTATTTAAACATTTATTTTATTTGATTACATATTTATAAAACTACAATTTATTGTTTTTATCGGAAACTTGCCAGCGATTTCCTCCTACTAGTTTTCCAATATCTGGATTCAAAGACTGAGAACAAGCAATTTTCATTATGGCAGATAGATGTTTATCAGTTAATCTTGATCTGTAAGCTGTTTTATTTAATTTCATGCATGAAAATAATTGCTCACATAAGTATGTACTTCCAAAAAAGCTTAAAATTTGTGCAGCAAATTTTTTAATTTCTGGGTATCTTTCACCTAAATAGGAATATATTTTGGGAGTTCCTACTTCTCGATATTTGTTTTTAAAATCGAATCATTCTGGAAATCAATTAATTCCAGTTGTATCGAAGTCGGAGCTTTTTCGACTTCAAAGGCAAAAGGTCCAGTGAAAAGAGAAAAAATTTCTTCTAACTCCTTGAAATCATCAAAACGTTTATCGAATTCGTCTTTTATTTTTTCAATTTTTGCAGAGTGTTGTGAAAATGAGCAACTTTGATTTTGTGCTTTTAACTGCTCACATGTAGGAAAATACGTCAAAACATTCTTTTGCAAATGATTTTTAAACAAATTCAGTTTTTGTACAAAGCTTGCAACTGCATCATACATATTCGTTATCAATTGATCTTTGCCTTGCAATGTAATATTAAGATTATTCAGATGGCCTGTAATATCTGTTAAAAATGCTAGGTCTTGTACCCACAATGGATCTTTTATAATTGATATATTTTCGTTGTTTTCATCTTTCATTTCAAAAAATAATATTATTTCCTCCAAAAGCAGATAGAAGCTCTTTAAGACATTGTGGCAGGACAACCAATGAACTTCTGTGTAATAAGGAAGATCTTCGAATTCGGATTCTAAATCTTTAAGGAACGAAGTAAATTGGTGATGGTTAAGTGCTCTTGATCGAATAAAGTTGACTATCTTTGTAACTGTTTTAAGTACTTGGTCCATTTTTAATAATTTTAAACAGAGAACTTGTTGGTGAATGAGGCAATGAAAAGCTTTGATTTTCAGTTTATCTGGATACTCATCTTGTAATTTCCTTGTCAGTCATGACACAAAACCTTTAGTTTCACCTGTCATCGATTTAGCACCATCAGTTGTCACAGAAACAAGCTTGTCAAGAGGCAAGTTAAGTTTTTCTAAAATGCTCCATACAGCATCAAAAATATCTTCACCAGTTGTTGTTCCATGAAGAGGGATGAATTCCAACAATTCTTCGGTGATCCTCATATTATTATCGCAACCACAAAAAAAAAAAAACAGCAACTTGTGCAACATCTCTTATATCCGTGCTTTCATCAATCGCAATTGAAAAGAACTGGATTTTGGTAGATATTTCCTGGAGTTGCGAAGTGATGTCATCTGCCATTTCAGTAATTCTATCTGCCACCATATTTCTTGATAATGAGATGTCTCGAAATGCCTGTACTTTTTCTGGACAGACAAATTCGGCAGCTTTTATCATACATTCCTTGATTAAAGAACCATCGGTGAATGATTTTGAATGTTTTGCTAATAAGTAGCTTATTTCATAACTAGCTCTTGTTACTGATTCATTACTTTTTATGAATTTTGTAAGCTCTCCTTGCTGGTTACTTAATGAATTCTTCATTGTTTTTATTTTTTTTCTCTTATTTTTGCTTCAAAGCATGAAAATTGCTCTTCATGATTAGTGCTATAATGTCGCTTAATATTGTATTCTTTAGCAACACTAATAGTTTCTTTGCAAATTAAGCACGTAATCTTATTGTTCACTTCCACACAAAAATAATTCAGTTCCCACCTTTCTTGAAATTTTCTTTCCTCGTCATCAATCTTTCGTTTTTTATTTAGCGTTGGAAGTGGCATTTTCTGTAATAAAAATAGAGCTTTAGATTTAAATTTTTAAAATTTAAAAAATTGCAACTACGTTTATGCAAAATACGCTTCGTAAAATTTAACGCTACTCTAGTATTTAAATGTAAAGAGAGCGCTGCTATCGATTCTCGCTCCTGGAATTATGCTCGATAAATGGAGGTAGCTATAAAAGGTACGGATTACGTTTTTTCTCTCTCTCAGTCCTCACTTCCAGCACGGAGCAATTAAGATAGAGATGTGACAAAGAAGAAAGCTGTGCATAAGGCCGTAGGTTAGAAATGGTCGAAGCCACTAAAGTTTCCCAAGGCCGAACATACACTGGTAAAATTGTAGAACTTTTAGTGTTTTCCAAACTGAAATGTAATCGTTACTAACTTATATGTAAAATATTATTGTTTCTCATGTTTGATTATAATTAAAATATTATATAACAAAATGCATGCTCGTTATTTCTTATGCTGTCTGACTAGTTTCAGAAAGATATAAACTCTTGGATATAGCAGTTTACTTATATTTTTTGAATGAGTTATAAAAGGAAACAACCCGCAAATTTTTAACACACCAATCCGGATAAAGAAACTAGCGCAACTGCCTTTTGTTACAATTCAAAGAAAAAACAATATCTGCAGATAGGATTGCTACGTTGGTGGGAATAGCTGACTAATGTATTTATGTTCTCGGAAGTACAGCAGCACATTATTAACGTTGCCAGCTTTGGTATTCACATATCTCAAATGCTTCATCATCATAAAGGCATAAGCTATGCGTGTAACCGAAATTATAAATTACTATGTATGTAGACAACAATTACTGTATATATTTTAGTTCATGTAATTAAATATAAGAGCTTTTTAAAAAAAATTAATTTATTGTTTGCAACATATCGTTCTGTTTTCATTTTTATTACATAGCATCTTAGACGAAGGCCATGAAAAATCCTTTCGAGGGCCGCATGCGGCCTGGGGCGCCAGTTTGACATCCTGTACTAGATGGTCTTAAAGTAGGATGGAAAGTAAGTTAATATTTTTATAATCACTTAATATAAAAATAAATAATTTAAACAGCAATAATCTATGTCAGCTACAGAAAGGAGTTGGCTGTTTATTGAAAGGAGACATTTTGATTTCTTTTTTGAGGACTTAAAGAAATTAAGCAGGGCACATTTTCTATTATACACTCCATATGCTGTTATTACTATGTGATTAATTATATAGTAAGCAAGCATGGAGGGGCTGCACATCAACATGCATTAAACAACATAGTGAGTTTACTGACTTTTTATCTCTGAATTTGAGACCGAGAAACACCATAGTCTTTCTTCTCCAAAATGGGGTAATCCTTCAATGAAATGTCAGTTGAGTTTTCTTGAAGACATTATGAATTTACAAGTGAATATTTTTTTCTTAAAATATGTAAAATTTTAAGTTTATGACCATTAATACCACGAAGCTGTAACATCACCTGCCATGGCAACAGTCAGTGACCACAGACAGGGAATGCAAAGAATTCCCTCATTGTAATAATAACATTTTATTTAGGGACCTGCAATTGTAGATTACATTCAAACTTTATGACATTAGAATGACAAATGAAAAAGCAGTTAAAAAATGAATATGTTTTTGATTACAAAGGAACACATATTGGAAATACAAGCAACCTGGGATTCATGGTAAATAAAAAGCAGAAAAGCAATACTGTAAAAATCGATGATATATATCATATAAATTACCAAGCTTATTATCCAAATTAATGGAGATATGCCTCTACAAATTCTCAGTATGTTAAAGAAGTAGAAATTTTTTTTAATAGACATATAAAAGATTTTTGATCAGACCAAACATAATGTTAAAATTATCATGGGCAATATTAATACTTAGTATTGGAAAATGATTGAAATATGAAAATGGTGTGGATAAATATGATTATGGTGACAGAAACAGATTAGTTGAAATTGCAGAAAAGAAAACTTCTATATTATGAATTCTTTTTTCGAAAAATATTGTAAGTGAAAATGAACATGGAAGCATTCAAATGAGGCTATAACAGAACTGGCTTAAGTGTTAAGTAACAGAAAATATGTATTTCAGGATACTGTTATGATCTCAATAGATTCACCAAAAAGTGAGCAAACATTAATTAGATGTAAGTGAGTACTAATGCAAAACTAGAGACACAAAAGCTATTAAGAAAAGTGATTTCAATAGTCAGCATTCCTAATCTCCAGAATAACTCTAATGGATTTAAATTAGAAATTGTATTTTAAAATATAAGATGTTGAAGATAGTTCAGAGTTGAGTGAAATCAGCAAGAAGATGCTGCAAATAAAATAACAAATACAGAAAATCAGCAATTTCCCAGTAAATCATCCACTGAGGCAAAAAAATATATGATGAAAAGAAGGAATGTGAAAATATTTAAAAGTGATTCATTAAGAAGGATCAAATATCTGGAGTTTTTCAAAATGATATGAGAAAAAGTTAATAATAATATAAGAAAACAGAACTATGTATGACAAGAAAAGCTGTAGAAGAGAATAACATCTTCAAAAGTGTAAAATCACATTCTAAAGTTGCTAAAAAACTACTACAAAAAAAAAGTAACAACTTGGGAAACAGGTGGAAGAGCTTTGCAAAAAATTATTTAGTAATGAAGAATTAAAAAAATTAATTAAATATGATTTTTATATACACAGAGGCAAACCCCTCCATACAGTAGTACCACACAGTGCAAGAGAGTAATCAATGGATGCAACAAGGTTTGTATATAAAATCCTTATCTAGTGACTACTCATCCAATATCCCCAGACTAGTTTCTAGCTTATGGATTTCATCAGTGAGGAACCTTGGATCTGAGAGCATTGCATCTAGATCTTAGAATCAAATGTAACCCTCCAGCAGCCATGTTTTACTTATTTAATAACTATAAAGTTCAGATCTATAAGACTATATAAGTCAATGAAATTGGATTGAAAACAGTATTGTGTTTTCATTTTGGATTCATAGCTTTATAGTTAATTAAATAGATAAAAAATGGATTCTGGATGGTTGCATTGGATCCTAAAATATAGATTCAGTGCTCATAAATACAAGGATTCTCATGCTGTAAGATAGCAATTAGTCTGGGAATATTGGATGAGTAGACCCTATACAGGGATTTTATACACAAACTTTCCTGGATCCATTGATTGCTCTGGACTGAACTGAGTGGCACTATTTTATGAAAATTTTTGTCTCTGTTTTAATAGCTTGTGTAACATAGGAAATGGTGATTATGTGATATTTAGTGGTTTAATGACATTAATATTTTCTGAATTGACATTTAAAGAAAGAGCCAAGCTTTCTTATCACTTAATTAATCCTGCTGTTTAAGAACAAAAATAAAAAACTAAGATATAGAATAATTAGCATCAAAATGGTGATAGTCAATTCAAAATTGCAATAAAGTTATTGGACTCAGGACAACCCACTACCTTAATGTTTTATTACAAGAAAAACATTACCAATAATGCAGCATTATTATTTCACATTATGATAATATCCAGGAAATGTTAAACATTAATAATCCAACTTTTCACTTCTTATATGAAAAGACCATAGGAAATTTTTTTCCATATTTGAACATTTTATTTTTACAATTGAATATTTCTGTTTTTAATGTCTTTCATGCCTTCTCTTAACACTCCAGCATAATTTTATCCACTAATTAAAAGATTGTCTTCTTTAATTAGCTTAATTAGCAATCAATCCAGAAATTTTTAGTTTTTATATCTCCCACTCTATTGATTATTACAGTAATATACACAGCTATTAAAACTATATCATATATTGGTAATTGTTACATTACTTATCACAAGTGTAAATTTTCAAATAATAAACATTCCAAAAGTTCATATTTGAACTTTGTAAAATAGAAAAATTGAATACTAACCAGAAATAATAATCTTAACATTTGTGCTTGGTGTAATTATATGTATTTTATCACTTCAAAAGGTTCAATAGAAAGAAATACTAGATATTTAAATTTCATTTTTTTAATTTTAAATAAAATTTAGCATTAGTTATTATTAAAAGAAGAAAAAGTATGTTAAAACTAAACATTACATTTATTATTATCTAAGGTTAACTTACAATCGTACTAAGCTCACATGTTTATGTGTAATATCAAACCATAAACATAAAAATATAATTTTAATTAATAAACAGCAAATATGTTATCCTTTTACATTAAAATATCCATACACACATGTATATAACTTAAACATTAGATTATAAAATTTTATTAACAAAAGTCTAGTCAAATAAATAGTTATTTTAATGAAATCAAATAGTAAAACAATTAGATTTCAATCATTCATATAAATAAATAGTTATTTTAATGAAATCAAATAGTAAAACAATTAGATTTCAATCATTCATATATATATATATATATATATATATATATATATATATATATATATATATATATATATATATATATATATATATATATATATATATATATAATTATTTCTTTTTAACTATCACTAATCAAGACTCAAAATGTAGAGACAACCTAAAATCAAGTCTTATCTTAGCAACTAAATACAAGGAAATAAAATTAGAACTCAATTATGCAATTATTAATTATGATGCATTCAACAATAATCGAATACAAAATCTTAAAATGAAATAGTAATTTAACACATACTAATTACCGGAAGTCAATTCCACTATAAAAGCTAAATCAACAAATTTCCAAATAAGTTCCATCTTTTACAAATGAACTAGTCACTACACATTTATTTCCAAAACTGAACACATCAGAAAGATGGATCAATAGTTTGTATGAATTTTCATTGTTTATAAAGTCTTCATCAGCAGAGAACTCTAATATTACTCCAGTAAAGAGTAAATAAATTACTCTTTAATATCATTAATAATAATTTCAAAAACAAAATTTATCTTTAGGATAATAATTAGAAAAATTCTTAACAATATCATTCTAAACTTGAATTACAAGGAAGATAAATATCACCAAACATATTTATATATCTAAATAAATTTATTTTAAGATTTTAAGTTATAGAATATGCATTGTGGGTAAACACATTTTTCCATAGGCTCAAATGCTATTATTTGAAGCTAAAGCTGCATAATTATTTATTCCTACTGAAATGCCATATATATATATATATATATATCATCTACATAATTTTATATCCAACTTTGATTTATAGTGAGATAGATTTTGTCAACAGAGTATATTGATTACCTCACTTACCTCACTGATTGATGACCAGAAATAAAAGAACTCTATTCTTAATGAACATTATTACTCAAATTATGGAAAATGAAAAGGACAATATAAATTTAAACACATTATATCATCACAACGTATCAACATCCATAAATATTTAATTTTATTTCCTTTACCTCTAAAACCTATTTATTTTGGAATAATCCATTTTGGAAAATCATTAAATCAAAAAAGTGAGAAAGATCATTGGATTAAATGCAGTGACTTAATCAGGTTAATAATTAAACTTAATATGATGGTAAGATTTTATTGTTCTTCATATTAAATTCATTCACTTATGACATGACAGAATTCTTGTTTATTATTAAGTGAATTAATTTATTAATATTTGTTTTTTTATTATTCAGTATAAATGACTAATATCCTTGGATTAAAGGACTTTTCTTTCAACAATAGGGATCATACATAGATGGTAGGTCTTATAAAAATGGAATTCTTTCAAAAGGATTCGATATTAAAAAAGTCTTCATTTATACTTATATTATTTAATTTGAATTTAGTTAGGTAGTGTTATCATAATCTTTCGAATTATAAAATGTTATTTATTTTTTGCAATCTATTAAATACTGTTTGTGCTATGATATATATCTACTATGGGATATGGGAAAGTATGACTAAAAGGTATATACTAATATAGCAAAAATGTATTTAAAACACTTGTAATTAAAAATTTTGTTATATAAAGATAAATTTAAATTGTTTTCAATTAATAAATATTGTTAAATTTATTTTAAATTTAAGGAGGTTTCTGATTTATTTAAATTATTTATTTTATTTTCATAATAAAATAAAATCGAATACACATACACCCACACACACACACACACACACACACATATATATATATATATATATATATATATATATATATATATATATATCATCCTGACTTAACATCATGATAACTTGGTTGAAAGCAATTTTGAGAATCTATCAAAGTTATATAAAAGTATTATTATTGCTACAGGATATCAATTGACCCCTGAAAAGAGTTAAGTATAAAATTAACCCTGAGTTCGAATACTGAGCATAATGGAATAGTAAAGTGAGGTGAAGATTTAAATATTAAATTATCTTATTTGAAATAGATGCAATCATGGATTAGATTTTTATCACATCATTCATGGCATCCTACATGAAGACTCTAGTTCCAACTATAGTTAGATACATTCACCCTCTTTCCTTAAGGAAATATGGCCCATTAAAATTATAAACATTTTAAAAAAGTTTCTGTACTGATATTGAAAAAAGACATAGTTATCACTTAGTAAAAACTATTTCCAGTTTATAACAACCTTTTAATGACTTGTCTTCCTGAAAATATTATTTTTCAAACAAAATTTACTTGTAGTCTCATATGTTTTGGGTTTAAAAATAAGTATTTTACAAAAACATTACATAAATAACCTTTAATATATAAAAAAAATTACTAAAAATTACATTTCTTTTTTCAAAGATAAAAAGAATTGAAATTTCCACTTGATAGGAAATAACCAATCAAGCAAACAGAATTGTTATTTCTATTGAAGAGCAGATCCAATGTCTTTTGTATGCAAATTATAAATTGCAATTTCCTAAATGTCAATTTGTGCTTTCATATGCAAATTACATATTGTAATTTCCTAAAGATCCATATGATGCTAACATCTTCAGATTTTTTAAACTAATAATTTTAAAATATTAACTGTAGTAAATCACAATTGAGCACAGGAATCAAAGTTATAGAAACAAAGAAAAGATATGATTATAGTAGCACCCCCATAGTGCCAAACAGCAAACACTTTGTAGTGTTGATATGTTTATGATTAAAATGATTAAGACATCAACAAAAATAATTAACAAAAAATAGAATAATTCAATTATATGATAAAGATATAAAAATACATTGAGAAAAATAAAGCAACCTCATGACTGACTGCCACTACATGCATTATACAAGAAAAGAGAATAGTTTATAGAGAAGATTCAATATGTGCTCATACAGACAAATATGGGGATGACATTTATAAATTTATGAATTTCAAATTTTTATTTATTTTATATTTTTTAAAATTTCTAGTTATTGACAAAAAAGATGGTAAGTATATGGATATGGGGCAATTACTATACTATTTTTTCCTAAAAAGGACCTTTTTTTATATTTTCTTCTACTTGATCTATTTTTTCCCTATATATAAATAATAACTGGAGAAGGAATGATTGTGCCATTGCTTGATTATTTTAAAAATTGAACTCCAATTTTATCCCCATCCTAACACTGCAAATCTCAAACTTAACAATTTAATAGTTAATCACAATATATATAACTAATGAATAGGCACATCCTCGAATACACACAACCCCCAAATTTATACTAGAACACCTCAATCACTTCACTGTACCTATAATCCAAAAGATGCTTTGTCATCTATCAAATCAAGTACATATCATTCCACAGCTATACCCTATCTCTCTTGTTCCTTTTCTCAAGAAACCTATTCATCCTACACCCTTAAGCAACATTAGGCCAATATTCATGTCTCCAATGATTATTAAAATAACTGAAGCATTAGTTAAAGATAAAATACAACCACTCACCCTTCAAAAAATCACCAAGTATATCAATTTGAAAATAAAGGAAGCTTCATCCCTGAAGCGCTCTTCCTTTTCAGAGCCATAATTGATCAAATCAGAATGAATAAAAAGGTAGCACCAATTGAGGAAGCTTTTGATTCAGTTCCAGTAGACAAGCTGTTAAAAGTACTTGAACAATACAACATTCCTTCAACACTTAGATGCATTATGGATAATCTACTGTACAATAGATCCATCTATATCACTTTGAATGGTAAATCATCTCAGTTTCATCCAACACAGCTCCATACCACAGGACTCTACACTCAGTGCACTTTTATTTATTTCATATATTAACTCTTTGCTGATTGAAATTGAAAAAGAAATTGCCATCTATAGTTCTATCTCAAACTAATATCACTATAAACCACATATCCCTTATGGATGATATAATGGTGTTCCTCCCTTCCAAGAAATTTATACCCATGCTAATATACATTCTAACAAATATACATGTAAATTACTCACTTAAGTTTAATACTAGCATAATGGCAATTTGGAATATCCTTACTGGTAATCCTACTAATTCACTAAATCTCTCCTGCACACTTTTTTGGGAATTCTATTCCACCTGTCAGTCAATGCCAGAAGGATAGCCATTCAAAATCAATTAACGGAATCAATAACTAAAATAATTAACTCTCTTACTAGGGCTTACCTCTCAATACACAGTAAAATTACACTCATTAACATGTTAATATTACCAAAATTAACTATTACATGCTAGTCATTGGTTTTTACAAAGCTTTCGTCAGAAAAATCCATTTCATTATGTAGAAAATTGATCTGGAATAAAAAAGCCAACTTAATGAGCATCAAGATCCAACAAAAGCATACAAAATTCAATGGCTTGACACTGCACTCAATCCCTACCTTCTATTACCAAAGAATACATAATATATTAGTAAAAATCGCCACCAATTTCCCTATTTTTCAACCATATTTAAAAGTAGAACCAACGGATACACCCCCACCTATCAAGAACAAGTTCATAAATCAACTATTACAACATATTAATAAGAATCAAACAACAAACAAAGAATTAAACACAAAGATTGATTATTGGACTGCTCACCAAATTCTTAACAATATGGATACTCAATCACATCCCAACAGCTTTCTAAATATAAACAATAAAGCACTAATTACCAAATATGACATCTCGAAACCTAAGTACCTAGATTTTATGATTAAAATCAACCTAGAAGCTTAACCCACAAATGAATTTCTTGCAAGAAAAATGAGATTCTCATAAATAGACCCTATATGCTCCATTTGTAATAGAGAGGAAGAAACAATGAATCATTCACTGGACTTCTCACTTATAAAATATAGGCAACTCATCACTGCTATCTCACACAGCAATAAAATCATCATCAATACCTTAACTGACAGTATCTCAAAAGGATTTTTCCCAACATTCAGGATTTTTTTCAATCTATTTCCTGTTTACATTATGATTCCTGAGATGTCACTTTGTATTTAACCCCACTTCTCGCAAATTGGAGTCATTGTTTCTAAATAAGTTAGAAAAAATTAAAACTAGGGACTGGCTCATTGCTCCAGCTGACATAGTGTCAGCCATCTGAAGTGTACTGAAACTCTAGCACTACTGAATTATAAATAAATGTAATCATGAGCATAGAAGAATCGGAAAACTGTTTCTACTCTTGGAAGCATGAAAATACCAATTCATCTCTAACAAAGCAACCATCAGTTGCAATTCATTAACTGAATAAATTCAAATCATAATTGCATGCATTTGTAATCTGGAATGTAACAATGACTATCAATCATAGTTCAGACTGTAATAATTATGCAAAATTTTTATTATTACAAATTGTAAAAATCAAATCATGTATACCTCTCATGTAAATATACATATGTAAATAATAGTGCGAATAAATCAATTTTTAAACTGGTGGTGGTGGTAGTAGGAGTAATATAATTACTAATTTTCTGAGCCAATGTAATATCTGGTAATGATGATGATGATGATAATAATAATAATAGTAGTAGTAGTAGTTAATAATAATAATAATAATAATAATAATAATAATAATAATAATAATAATAATAATAATAATAATAATAATAATAATAATAATAATAATAATAATAATAATAATAATAATAATAATAATAATATCATTACAGATAATGCTATAACCAAAGTTTCAAACATTTCATGAATATATGAAAATATAAATGGTCAACATCTGTTGAGTAGTCAGTAACAAAAAAATTAAACAGTCTGAGACCATTGTAACTGAACATGTCTAAGATCATTTACCAGGAAATAAAAAAAAATCTAGCAATGTCAAAGTGACACTTCTTAGCTAAATTGATATTTATAACAGACCTTTTACAACGCAATGAGAAATAATGATATATATATATATATCAATAATAATTCTATACTTAAGAACAAACAACACAGAAAAATTAACAGAGATATGACATACAGATGTCAATCTAGGCCTACCAAAAACAATATGCATGGTGTAATTTCACAAAGCATATAATGAATTATAGTGAATAATCATTACAACCATTTTATAACAAATACACTTTGATAACAAACAACAAAAATAGTCATTAAAGTAAATCTAAGCAAGAATTTCACTAAGTAATAAAATAAATAACTAATTTTATGTAATTGGAAACATAAGTAGACAATATGGCTTGATGAAGATAACCTCAAATCAATAAAAACACCTAAATAACAATAGTTATCAACAAAAATGATATTACCACAGCACAAATGCTATTGGAATAAAGTTTACAAATACTGATACTAAGTTAATGCAAAGAGTATTTATAAAAAAATATAGAATACCCTTCACTTTATTACAATTGATAGTCAAACAATTTAGCACAAACCAATAACTATTTGTTTAAGAATACTATATGAAGAAGCACCTTAAGACAGCAATATCAGCTAAAATCATAAATCACTGAATTCTAAGATAAACTAAAAATGTCATTTATATGTATATTAAAAATAATATAGGTCCAAGTGCAGACATCTGTGAAACTCCCTGATTAATGAATCTAAAATCATAATAACACTGTATTTTAGTAATCTATTTTCCATCTTTCAGATATAAACCGGGAAGCTAAATGAACTCAAAAACCATATTAACACAATCAATGAATAAGAATTGCATAATTAACAGAGTTAAATGCATTTGATAAGTCTAAATAAATAGCGGCTCTCTTGAGACCTTTATGCAATGTAGATGTTAAATTGTGTATGGAGTCAAATGCATTTGATAAGTCTAAATAAACAGTGGCTCTCTTGAGACCTTTATGCAATGTAGATGTTAAATTGTGTACATGATTGTAAAGAGCATCCAAAGTACTCTTTCCGGTGATAAAAGCAAACCAACATACAGAAATCACTTTATGAATATTCAAGAATGACATCATCTTATCCGTACCTATCATCTCAAATAAATTAGCAACAACAGAAATGATTGAAATAGGCCAAAAGTGGTATAATAACACCAACTTTTAAACTTTTGGGAAAATTAGCAACAACAGAAATTATTGAAATAGGCCAAAAGTTGTATAATAACACCAACTTTTGAACTTTTGGGAAATTTACCAGAAGACAGAATGATTAAATGTGTAAACTGTCAACATCAACTATCAGGATTAAATTTTATATATACTTTTATTGTTATGTGCAGATTAAACAAACAACAACAATGAAATGGTTGATTTTTAAAAATGTCACTATATTACAGTAACGATTTTGGTGGGTGGCATAATTATCTTTATTCTTAAACTTCGTATGTACAAATCATTTTCAACCATTATCGATTTACTGCAGGATGAAGCTCACTCCAAGTTCAATCCATCTTCTTCGATATTTAGCCTCTCTTCTCTACATCACCCAGCACATTTCCTAATTTCATCCATCCATCTCACATGTGGTCTCTTTCTAGGTCTTTTACAATTTCTTGAAATCTACTCTAATTTCAACTGTCCATCTATTATCATCTCTTCTAGAAATATATCCAACCCAACAACACTTCAATCTTTAATTCTTTTAATGATACCCGTAACACTTGTTTATTGTCTCGGTAATGTATTTTGTTTATATATATACGCGCAACAGATGTACATACATATTAGTGACTGAGTATTTGCAACTTCTCAAATTCTCATCACCTGACAACTTCCAAGCCTGCTTAAAGAGCTCTTTGACCTATAATAAACTATTTTTAAGATGGCCGCTTCTAACCTCCACAAAAGAGTCTTATATCTAAAATATGAATTTTTTTTTTATAAGAAGTGTATGTACATAAAGAAAATTAAATTTTAGTATGGGGCATGTCATTAACAAGTATGAATTCTCATTAATTTCAAGCTTGACTTCACAATGGAAATAAATTATAACACTCCACTTCTCCTGCTAGCTAACTATTTAAAATATTTGCATTTCAAATGAGGTTCAGTAGAGTGATGGGGATTTTTATTCAGCATTCTAGAAAAATATTTGAACTAAGTCACCATGTTTGTTTTTATGAAATTAAATATTTATATTAACATATTTATATGTGATACTTAATAAAAATAAATACTGCATACACATGTTTACACTAATGTGTATATGCATTCAAATAACAAAGTATGTGTACATAAAAACATCTTTTAAATAGCCTACTACAAAGAGTCCCAGAGATGAATAAATGTAGTTACAAATTTAGCTACTACGGAATACCCATTTACTGACCAATAAATGAGGGAATACTGCAATTGGTTATATTTTATGTAAAGTAAAAGAATGAAAAACAACTTTTAAATAGGACCACCGCAGAAAAAGGTCATACAAAAAGAAACAGTGATAAAAAATCGTTCTCATTATTTTAGCAAAGAATACCCATTTACTGACAAATAATTGAATAAATGTATTTAGTTATAGAATATCTAAAGTAAGAGAATGTAAAACAGTCTTTAAGTATATCGCTTCAGGAAAAGATCAGATAAAAAAGAAGAATAAAAAATATACTAATTATTTTAGCATTTAAGAATACCCATTTACTAACCATTCACTGAATGAATATTGCATTTGGTTATAGGTTATGTAAATGAAGAGATTGTAAAATAGCCTTAAATAGACAATTGCACCATAAAGGCTACTGAAAGAGAAACAGTGATAAAAATGAATTTACCAGGCTAGCAAACCTCATGATAGTGACATCGTTGCTAATTTTCCTTTATTACTGCATCTCCTAATAATACCTAGATACTCATTTACTGATCACTAATTGAACAAATATATCAGTTGTTTATATGTTGTGAAAGGTAGAAAATGTAAACAGTCTTTAAATAGACCATTGCAATGCAAAACTCTTTACATAGACTTTGTAAAGAAATAGTAAACGCTTTATTAATTAGCAAGGAGGGGTTACAATCTGAATAATTGCCATCCTTGTTTTGCTCTGTATTTAAAAATAAATACATACATACAGTATTTGCACAGATAGAACTTGCTTTAGTGAAAATATTTGTAAAAAAATTTATATTATTAAAATTGTGGTCAAAGCCACCATGGCAAAACACATATGAGCAGTTCCTCTCAATTGTGGTGAAAACACCAACATTACTGAAAAACTTGTAATCTATTTTGAAAAAGGTGTGGATCCCATAAAAAATATACATCATTTCTATGAAACTAGTTATCTTCTTGGTATAGTTACATACAAGAACTGTATTACAGAAGTTTAAAATGAGTGGAGAATATGACATACTTCAGAAACTACTACTAAAAACTAATAATCATAATTCAGTATCAGAAAAGTGTGAGAATGGAAGATGATAAACATCAAAATCTGATCAGAACTAAGACTAAGTTTAAAAGTTAAATATGAGTTTTCTTGTGACATCAAAAGCCATTGCACTTACATGAGGACATATACATATTCTGCTATTCAGTAAATATGGACTTTCATTGTTTAATTCATGATGGATTAAAGATTTCATGGGATGGATAGAACTTGGGCCACAATTGATCATACATGGTCCATAATAGATATTTTAAAACTTTATGTTATGCAATATGATGAGATTATATAATGACATGTATTAATATGTGATTTATTGTTGTGGGATTATAAAGAAAAACTGCAGAATTTATTGCCACTCATGTCTTGCAAATCATAAGAACATTAGCAAGCAAGAGCAACTTTGATACTTTCCATTAGCTGTGAAAAAGAAACAGTAATATTTTTGAAATTTCACTTCTACTAGAGAATTGCATTTTTTCCCTCTTGGTTAAGGAATATGAATAGTCATTTATAAATAACACTTTCCATCTCTGCTCAAATAACATAGGGAAGAAGCTTGCAAATATAAATTTATTAAAAATTTAATTAAAGATGCATCATGAACACATTTAATCTCTAAAGTTGATTGCTGAAGATAAGGGTTAAAATGAAAAATAGAAAGGAAAGATAATAGCAACCTCAAAACTTTGAGATGTAATCAGATTACTATTTAAATTAGAGTGGCAATAGACTTGAATTAATAATATGATCATAATACTGGGCCAGGATCCATTTTAATCCACTAGTGGTAAAAGTTTTTAATAAAATTATAAGCTTTTGGTGATTTTAACAGTTAAATTTATTTAGAAAATGAATATTTTATTTGTAAATTTTGTACCTAAATATCAGCAGTAATGAAAATTTCAAGAAAAAAAAATTGGACAAAATTTCTTAGAAGAAAATACATTTCTATTCATGATAAACATAAGCAATTTTTTGCTATGATATTGACAAAAAAAGAAATGGGTTTTTAATTGTGTTTACTGTTTATTTTTTAATTTATTGTAAAGTTATTAAATATTTGTTTTTTAAGAAGTATATGATGTTTACACATAACTTTTGCTTGAATCAAATAAGGAAACATCTTCTGCTGATATTTTTTTTTCATCATTTCTGTTATTATTTAATTGGAAAGTTGATTTTTCATATTTCAAAGAACATTTTCTTTATTTCAACTTATGCTTCAAGAAAATGTAAATCATGCAAATTAAGTAGAGAATACGTTTTTTTTCATTACGTATATTAGTTAAATTGAAAGATTATATAAAATTATGTGTATTGATAATTTAATACTTTTATTTTTTTATTTGCAAAGTTGATAATTTTAATGGAAAAAATATCTGAAGATAACATATGGCAGGAAAATGAGCTAAAACATTTCATAGATTATGTTCCAAATTAACACTCTTAATAGGTTAGGGTTATTGAAAGAGAGTTGTTTATAATATGTGCCATTTAACAAAAGTTGGCTTACTTTGTTGGTGATTATGGCATCAAAAAGTGATGAAAAATGAATATGTAGCTTGCAATCCTCAAACATTCATATGAATGCTTTAGCACTTATGTGTTACATAAAGCATTTGACATTAATGAAGCTCAACCCAATGAGTTTAGCCGGGATATAAATATTTCAAGAGAAGATAGGTTATAAAATTTAGACTCATAAGAATGTGATAGTAGCCTTGATTTTAATTACCATTTAGTAAAATATGAATCAATATTATAGCATTTATGGTTTCAATTTTAGTAAAAAAAAAAGTACAGCCTTTGTGTCGAATGCGGTGAAAATTAATATTTTGGATCTAATTTGGAATGATATTAATCAAAGAATGTTGACATAAGAATGTCAAGAGGGTTATAAAATTTAGTCTCATAAATGTGATAATAGCCTTCATTTTAGTTAGTGTTAATAAACTATTAGTAAAGATGACTGCATTTGTGGTTCTGATTATAATAAGAAAGTGGATCCTCTGGTTTGAATGCTTTAAAAATTGATGATATTTTGGATCTAATTTGGAATGATATTAATCACAGAATGGTATATCAGGCTACCGAGAAATTTAATCAAGAAGTAGAAACACTATGAGAAAAGACTTCCCAGTATGTATTTACTGCAATGACTTATTTTTGGGCCACTTTAAAAAATGATTGCTTTGGGCAAAAGGTTATTGTTTGTTGGTCATAGTAGATTAGTGTCCCTGGTGATTAAAGAATATCTTTAGCACAAAGCTCTGCATGGTATAATATAGTCGTAGAATGACTTTACACCAACCAGCTCTCAAATGATTTGTGATCTACTGAGCAACATTCAGTTATTTTAGTTTTTGAAATGGTTTAAAAGCAAGGAAAGAGATTAATGAATAATAATAAATGACAATTTATTGGTTTATATAATAAGCTCTAAGCATAAGTGGACCACTTACATTTTAAACTGATGCTCTTAGGCGAGTGCATTTAAATTTGTAGAAAGTGCATGACTGAAGGTATGTTGCCTTCTTTATATTATATACATAGTCAGTGCTACAAACACTATGTATTGCAATGTAATTTGAGTTTAAATGCACTTTCATTCAGCATTCATATCATTTAAGAATTTCAGTAATATCTCTGTCATTTGATAATGAACAATGTATGAATAGTGGTTGAGCATTCATGTCATTTAAGAATTTCAGTAACATCTCTATCATTTGATAATGAATCATGTATGAATAGTGGCTGAGCATTCATATCATTTAATCATTTAATAATTTCAGTAACATCTCTATCATTTGATAATGAACCATATATAAATAGTGGTTGAGCATTCATATCATTTAAGAATTTCAGTAACACCTCTATCATTTGATAATGAACATGTATGAATAGTGGTTGAGCATTCATATCATTTAAGAATTTCAGTAATATCTCTATCATTTGATAATGAACCATGTATGAATAGTGGTTGAGCATTCATATCATTTAAGAATTTCAGTAACATCTCTATCATTTGATAATGAACCATGTATGAATAGTGGTCGAGCATTCATATCATTTAAGAATAGCAGTAATATCTCTATCATTTGATAATGAACCATGCATGAATAGTGGTTGAGCATTCATATCATTTAAGAATTTCAGTAATATCTCTATCATTTGATAATGAACCGTGTATGAATAGTAGTTGAGCATTCATTTCATTTAAGAATTTCAGTAATATCTCTATCATTTGATAATGAACAATGTATGAATAGTGGTTAAGCATTCATATCATTTAAGAATTCTAGTGATGTTTCTGTCATTTGATAATCAATCATGTATGAACAAGTGTTGATAAAATTAACATTAAGGTTGATGTCTGAAATGTTAAAAGTGAGTGAGAACATATGGAGAAATAATTAGACCACATTAGAATGTTGTTATGAAAACTCTATCAAAGATTTCACTGTAACACATATGGATAAAATGTTATGATTGGAGTTTAAAATGTTGAGAATGACTATGAGGATGTTGACCATTCATATCCACATAAAAAGACTTGAAAACTTCTTGAAAGATGTCCAGTACCCTTAAACTCCAAGGGGATCAAAACATTAGATTTAAAATAAAATATCAGCTTTTTGATGGAGGTGAATTGCATATCAATATTGTAGTATCCTAATTTATCCTCTATTACATCTGTAGTTCTTTTTACATAAATTATAAAAGATTTCTCTAGATTCTTCCCACCCTGTCTTTTTATGTTTTATGTAAAAGGACTAATATATGGACCGAAGGGAAACAGTGTTATAATACTGCTAGAGTATTCATCAGCAAAAAATAAATTGGCAACTTCTAACTAAATCTAAGAATTCAATCCCTCTCAAGGTCCAATAGGTCTACAAAAACTTTTGTGTGATTTGCAAGGACTTTCAATATATATGAATAGTTAATAAACAAGGCAAAACTCTCCATACATAGTGCCACCCTGTTCCAACCAGAGTAATCAATGGAGGCCAGAAGGCTTGTGCATAAAGTTCCTATCTAGTGCCTACTCATCCAATATCCCCAGACTAGTTTCTGGCTTGTGGCCTTCGTCAGTGAGGAGCCTTGGATCTGAGAACACTGCACCTAAATCTTTGGGTACTAGATAGGTATTTTATGCACAAGCCTTCTGGCATCCATTGATTACTGTGGTCACCACAAGGTGGCACTACTGTATGGTCAAGTTTTCATATGAGAGATGCAAAAGTAAAAGTAAAATGTTTGGTAGATTGCAGTTTATGGATAATAAAAGAATAGCCAAAATAGTATTTAATTGGGTTATGAGTAAAGGGGTGAGAAAGGTAATGCGCTATGCAAAAGATTTGGATAAAGAATTTATATCAGTATATTTGTAAAAAGGATGGGATGATTTGTGTTAAGAGGATTGTTGAGTGTTATAGTAGTAAGGAATGGGATAAAAGAATAGATTTATTAATAAAGAATAGAGAGTTAGAGAGATGGAGAAATAGTATGGAGAGTATTAGAGTTTAAACATATATAGAAATAAACAGAATATTAGGAGCGAGTTAATATATGATAGTAGTAAGGAAAGTATTTTATTGTTTAAGGCTCGAACGAGATCTTTAGCTACAAGAGAATATACATGTAAATGGAAAAATATGGGTGATTTATTTTGTAAATTATGTAAGGAAGGAATAGAAAATATTAGGCTTTTGTTAATTGAATGTAAAGGTTTGAAAACAGAAAGGGTACATACAATGAAGTTATGGAAGAATAAATAAGAAAAAAGTGATTATGCAGAAAGTGAATTATTGGTTTTTATGCTGAGTTTGGAAAAGATAAGGGGGAATTAGATAATAAGGCTATAGAGTAGACAAAGATTATGTTGTGTAAATGGGATGGAGCAGAATATAGGAAAATTAAGAGTGGGAAATGAAAACTTAAGTGGCTAACAGGTTTATCTGGGCATAATTGCTCAGATATTCTTGACTTTGTTTAAGGAGAAGCCACAGTGCATCACATCACATCAACATCCTTGTTTATTAACAATTATGTGCTAGTATAAGAGATAGTGATCATGTGATGTTTAATGGTTTATATGAATAGTTGTCATATTGGTGCCAGAAAAAATGAATGTGTTAATATGGTGATACAAAAGTAAGCTTTCTTCACCACTTGTTCTTAATATTTTAGACACTGATCTTAATATAGACCTTGTTGACACCAACATTCTGTCCTAAAGTGATATTTATTGCCAAATGTCAGTTATAGAGAATATCAAAATTATTATATTATCAGAACAGTGAATAATAATGCCATTAACATCAAATGCCAGGATTTCAGATCTCCGTTAATTGTATATCCAGCTTCTAAGTTATTATTAAGGTTTTATTAGAAAAACATTACCTGGTGATTCATTAATTTAAATCAGATATATGGACAAGACCAATAAGACATCATGTGATCCCAACTTACTGCCTGCTTATACCATGCTGTTCAGCAGCAAATTCCTTTTTCTCAATATGATTATACCATCCAGTAAAGATTTAGTAATCAACACTTACCAGATGGTAATGCTTGATAAATCCTTATCCAGTAGTATACTATCCAATATTTCCAGCCTCAAATATCCTCACAAAAAAATCCAGTGGATAGGGCATTATTGGATTACCATCTGGGTTTTATTAATCACTAAAGTTTGCACCAGGTGGCGTATCATGCTCAAAAAAAATTACTGCTAGAAACAGAGCCAAAGAGCTGTTAGATTTAAATCCAACTTCTCACAGATTAATACCCATATCCCTTTATTAATATCTTATTTTTTGATATTATTGATCAAAAAAATATCAATCAATAGCATGACAAATTAAAAATTTAACATTTAGGAAAATTTAAATGGCACCTCTGCAACATCCCTAAGTGATTGCTCTCATCCAAAATATCATTGGTGAAATTTAGTCAAAACAATGATATAATGCTAATAGTAATAATAAACTCACGTATACATGACAAATCTGAAATATATGTAAAAACTTTTTACTTATGAAACTTTTAGCTCTAATATACAGCATACATCAGTGAAAAGATTACTATTATCTCCAAGTGACCTGTAGTATTATCTCTAAATCAATGCAAGCTATTCACCACAAAAATTTTCAAAGTGCTATTCTGTCTGAAACACAGATTATCTCATAAAATATGACACAGTTTCGTACCTTGACTCAAAATGGAATAATCCACTAACATTAAATTTTGTTTTAAATTGGCAATGAAGCCAAGCATCACAAGAATGTTTTCCATTGGTTTGTCAAATTTAATGATAGCAGCAGATCATTGAAGATGGTCTATAAAGATACAAAGCTCAAGGTCACATTCCATATCCTACTTCACGATTTAATCATTCTAGTGCCTTAAAACACTTGTGAATATCTAAATTATAACTCTCGATAACATATGCATTGATTCAGAGATGACCCTGCAAGCATCTTGGTGAGCAACGTAATGACCCTTTCACTTACACTGTATATATATATATATTCTGCCCTCCTCCTCCGTCCATCCACTTCCTCTCCATTAAATTTATATAGTGTTTAAAATATATTCCGGGTTCTAGCTCAGTCTAACGAATGAAATAAAATGAAATGTTCAGCATTAATGAAAATGATTACTGGTTCTAACTTTTAAAATACGAATACAGTTATATTTGTAAATGAATTAATAAATATTTATTATTTTCATGAGACATGGAGTGACGACACGGAGAACGAGATAGACTACATTGAGATATCATCCACATGATACTATCTCAATGGCATAAGAACACTATTTCCCCTTTTACTATACTAAATAACTAACTTATAGTATTCTTACCACTTTCTAAGCTCTCTTTTC
The DNA here is from genome assembly GCA_028023455.1 of Epiperipatus broadwayi. Lineage (NCBI taxonomy): Eukaryota > Metazoa > Onychophora > Udeonychophora > Euonychophora > Peripatidae > Epiperipatus > Epiperipatus broadwayi. The sequence goes on from JAQFVV010000231.1 coordinate 967,472, forward strand.
ACTACGATTAAAATAATAATCATGTCTTAATATTCTTTGTAATAATAATCTAGCTCAATTAAATAAGATTAAGTAAATAAATAGAATAAATAAAATAAAATAAAATCTCAGGTTCATAAATTGTATTCTAACTGATTTAAAATTACGGTAGTAAACTATGAAAAGGGAATTTTATGTCATAAATTCACTACGCAGCAACTAACAATAATAAATAATAATAATAATAATAATAGTATAATATAATCTTATTACTTCCTAAATGAAATAAATAATTACGTACGTGGCAGTATTTTAATAATCCGACAACAAAATACGTGTGGTAACATCAGCATATAATTTATTTTAATATTGTGGCAACCAACTTATGACCAATAAATGATATAATTATGATCTTCTAATTTTATCATCCAAATAAATTTTCAAAATTATTATAACACTTTTATGTTTACTTATTTTGTGCAAAACTATATGTCTGTTTCAATTATAAATGTGTATTGTGATATCATGCATCCATGTGGAGAAATAATAACGAAGACACAAAGCTTTATAATAAATTTACAACAAAGTTTATTAATAACATAAACAAATAACACTATTTTACATTATGTACATTGGATATCCTTACTCTCCTATCACAAAATTATTTTACTAGTTTATACAATAAAACCAAACTTCTACTTATTTTACTAGTTAATTCTTATCGTTTAAATACTTAAGAAAGTACAGTATTATTATTATTGGATTTCTTATTTTAGTTTAACTTGTTACAAAATGTATCTATTTATAATTATCACTACTACTTTGTATCCCTACTATTTTTTAAAATTATATTTTTATAAAATTACATTCGTAGTAAATATTCTACAAAATCATAAAACTCTAATTTTATATTAGTTATATGGAATCCTACAGATTCAAAAACATTCTTCTACATTTTATATTACGTTTTATTGTTCACTATACAATGCTTATTAATCTAATATACTCATTCAAGCCTTGCTTCGGATGGTAATTACAATTATTAACACACCATGCACAAATATACGTGTCTATTACACATTATTGAATTATTTTCTTAACAAACATGCAATATTTATTTTCTAAATATTATTATAAAAATATTCAAATTTTATTATCACTTTTAAAAAAAAACTTTGTTTTAGATTTCTCTTTTAAAAATCTTATATTCGTTTCCAAATTGGTTTTAAACTGTATTATATGATTCTTTCTCTCTTTATGATTTTTGTACTTTCACTTTTAAAATTACACAGTTCTAACACATTCCAGTAAATAAAATATTCTTACTTAAACGATAACATACCCTCAGTTCTATTTTATGCATTATTTCTGTAAAAAATATCTTTCTGACGATGCAGATTCACGAAAACAAGGATAGCGAAAATAGATGCACAGGATCAAAATAACTAGAATATTATCCGTCATAAACTTTGACAATAATGGCACAGTGAATTCAAAGACACTATAGAGGAGTGACCTTTGTTTGTCTACCCACCTCTATTATAGGAGTGATGCTAAAGCTATTTCTTCAGCTTTATATAACATCAAAGAGTTTAAAAGATACGTAAAGACACTGTCCAAATATATGTGTTCAGTAATAGGACTTAGTTAGCTATACTGAAAGCACACAAACTAACTATGATCCAAATACGTTATTTTTCTTATTTCTTAGCAAAACATCATCTTGGTTTCCTCTACACTAGTACTACCAAGTCACTATCCGATCTTATTTCTCTAGATTTTTCTATACAGTACATCGACAAATTCTTATCTGCCTTTCTAACAATAATAAAATTCATTCTATTTCAAAACTATACAGCTGTTCTCTAAGAAAATCTTTTACTACTTTTCTCGTATATTTATCATATACAAACTATTTTAAAATATCTAAATACTTTGTTACATGAAAGTTCAAAAGAATCACACAATTGTTTTGACAACTTATACTATTAATTATACTTGAAATAACTTATTGCATGCATATCTAAAATTATTCTTATCTCAGAATATGTTTTAATGTTGTATAAAATGTGTACTTATAATTTTAAAACTTTCACACATCATTCTTAATCAATAGATGATCTGAAAAAAATACATTATGCATTATGAATAAATACCAAAATTACCAAAACGATCTTGATCTTCTCGATCGTGTTCTGTAGGCTTCACCATTCCATTACTTCTTGTAGATATAAAAATTCCATACATACTTTTTATTTTTAAAACAATATTTCTATCATTCTATTAAGCTATTATATTTAAATCTCATTATTATTAAATTTATGTTTATATGTTTTCCCTAATCTAATATAGCATTTTATATTTTAAATATAATCAATAAAACATTTAAATTATATTTACGATACTTCTTCACCAGACTTTCTTGAACCGTTCATATTTAAGCTAAAAAAAAAATATTTTATTTCTTCTTCAGTCACTTAATGTTCTAAATTAAAGTAAAACAATAGCTCTGTTTAATAAATCTTCATAGACGTCAATCCTTGGTTTTTCACAATATTGTATACAATTATTAATTCATGGCATTCTCTTTTACTATTGTCTGCTAATATTTTCCCGTGCGACTTTTCCGATGCATCTTGTACGTACTTTTATTTAAATCTTCAATAAAATTTCTATTTCCATGGATCCATTTTCACTCAGTAATTTAATTTTATATTCCTTTTAAGCTCAAGCATTTTCTCCAATGAATACTTTGTAATATTTTTTCTGATAAGATAAAGTTTTTCGGCTCCTTTCCATAAAATACATGATAGCACTTTCATATTCTTCTTTACTTTTCTTTATTTTTAAAATTCTTGTACTGTATTTTAACAATGTTTTCCTTTAAAAGATAAACACTCTTTCTTCATCATGATTTTCTTTATAATAAAAACGCATATTAAATTTTTTTTCCATAGAGAAGAACAAAATAACTTTAAAGTAGCCTTATAAATTTTGCGTCATAATTTTTTCCTGACGGCATGTAACTTCTCTCTTAGGTTCTCATATAGTGTCCCAATTATATTTCTTTGAGTGACAAAATTAAGTTTCTGGTTGAGCATAAATAAAGTTGTATTAAGACATTTTCCCAATATTTCTCCTTCGGTAATTAATTTAGGTATTTTTCCTTGTACTTCCATCTCTACTGTAGGTTTTTGGTTAAATTTGAATAAATTTCCCTGGTAAGATAACTTTTAAAATTAGCAATCCATATCGATACAGTCAAAATATATTATATGTTACAAAAGAATTTTTAAAATAAATACAAAATTTTAAATTTATATCACTTTTCCAGCTACGGTGTTATCAGCTAAAAAATGTGTTACTTTCTCTTTCACTTTCACATTACTTCTCCCCGCTTTGTATAATTCCTATATTTTTGTCTGCTAATTTACCTCCGTTGATTGGTTAATAACTTTATTTTAGCGTGAACAAATTTATCCATTTTAGTTTTATAACAGAATAGACGTTTAAAATAAAGAATTGATGATGTCATGTCTCAAAATATTATTTAGACTATATTTTTAAATTCAATTATACTTTTATAAAAATTATTTAAGCTTTTAAAATAATTATTAAAATAACATTTAACATTTAAACTTTCACCTTAAGGATCGATGGCAATTATATTTAGTTTTAAATTCACAAACCTTTATTATTATTTTAACAAGCGTGTGTGTGAAGGTATATAATATACAGTCACGTGTTTACTAATTTTATCAAATGATTTTTTATTTACGTCTCGGTCTAAATTACCAAAACTGATATATTTTATAAAAATTTGGAAAATAATTTAAACTTGTAGAACTAAATATAATTCTCACCATCCTAAAGTTTATAATAAAATATACTCTATTAATTTTGATTATTAAATACAATTATAACACTACGTCTAGCATTTATTTAATTTATTAGTTTTACAATATTACATTCAAAATTATTAATATGCTTTTAACTATTTATAGCTGTGTTATTTTATATGGCCAGCTTTTACAACCATAAGCAAGGATATATTTAAGCTTTATTTAACTGTTTTCTTTTAAATAATCTATTACATTTTTATATACCAGGTATTTTCAGCTTAAAATTGTACTATGAAATTTAATTATCCTACTATTATTTATTTATCCTACAAACATATCTTAAAATTTAAAATTTTTTTTTAGTAATTGACCTTTCTACCTTACTATGACCTACAGACAAGGGCACAATATATATATATATTGTATAAAATGCAAATTATATATATAATTTTCAAATTACCTTCCTAAATGTTGTTTTTTCAGCAACATCCCCTGTGAATAAGTATAAAGTCTGAACTTAAAACAACATGACTCAAAAACATTCATTTTGAGTCGTACTGTCTAATTGAGTCGTACTGTCTAAAGTTCAGACTATCTTTATTCATAGACAGTATTGCTGAAAAGAAGCATAATGTTTCAGGAAGGTGATTTGGACGTTTGTATTTTAATTTTCAGCTAGTGATATGCACTGGGATATTTTATGTATATATAATAGTAATATTTAAATACAAGTACATTGTCCATACTGAGTTTAATGTAACTAGACGGGATTTGAACTCAGACTTTCAAGCTCCCTATAGCTATGGAATGGATAGCGGTAGGGAGCTTGAAAGTCTAAGTTCAAATCTCTTCTAAATATATAGTAGTAATACATTAATAATGTAAATGGACTAATTAATGAATAATTAATTCAAAATCGCTTATTTAATGTTTTAAGACAGGACAGCTAAATGACAACCTCAAGATTTAGAATCAAATTCAGTCTTAAAAGAGAGAGAGAGAGGAGAAGACTACACAAATTCTCTTGATGCAAGCAAAGATTGCACATGCCCAAAGGAAGTCAACAAGTCAAATGCAGTCTTCTGAAAATGTTTCCAGTCCATCCCAAATAGTAAAAACAAAAATCATTGATAGATGGAAACGAGCAAAGAAAATGAAACTTCTTATTTACTTCACATTGTACAGAAAATGGTGCACGCACCAGCTGATTCAGAGAACGCTCCTTAAGCCACACACATGTATAAAGAACTCTGAATTAAAAATACATAAAAAGAAAATTTTATTAAAATCCATTACAAATTAAAGAATTCATTAATTTCAAGCCTGACTTCCTGAAGGGAATCAATTAACTTCTCAGCCTGTCTACGGTTAAAATATTTACATTTAAAATGAGAGTTGTAATAAAGTTAAATTAGTTTAAAACAATTAAATCGATGTCATTATACATTTAAATTTTTTTAAATTATTAATTAATTTCATTGAGTAATCAAACATGACTCGGCAGTAATTCGTGCACACATATATGCATATTTATGCGTTCACACACACACATATATGTACTTATTTAAGAGTGTCCACATACAAGAATATATATATACAGTGACAGTACAACTAACATATACACGTTTTCATTTCATGCCTGTAATTATAGACACACGTGGTTAAGTGCAGTGGTAGAACGTCAGATTCTGGAGTGTAATGCCCCACGTTTGTTTCTAGCTCGGGCAATTCTTGTGATTATACTTCTTACAATCTCCCAAATAATAAAGTCATTTGATTCTATGCATTATAGACATAAATAAATTCACTAACGTTCTTAAAATACACTGCACTTAACCAAATCCATTCTCCTATTAGTATATGTTGGTCAACAATTATATATTTAAAATAAAAGACTGTTTATTAGTTCTTATTTCTACAAACATAATATTAAGATATAGGAGCAAGAAAAGTTAGAGATTAAAAGATGAAAATTCTCGACATATACGATAGTAAATTGAAATAATACAACAGGTGTGGGTATGTAAACCATTGCAACAAAATATATGTATTAAGATTTGAGATCTTTATATTTCTGTAAATACAGGGATTTGAACTCAGAATTTTTTAGTCTGTTCATCTCCCACTATCTCCGGCAACCGATACACATGGCCACACACATGCGAAAAAAATACACGGTCCACAATATACGTTTTGTGTGGAACCGGCTCTCATCAGTTGAGCCAGATCATCATATCATCTCCTACGCATATATACAATCAGTGCTCGGTTTATATTAAGATAGCAATTCCTCAAACTTTAATGGACAGGCTTCAATTCTCTCCACTCTCCAATTCTTCACTCATCCACAACATTGGAAATGTAATTATGGAATGCTCAAAGCCCTTGTTAATGCCAATAATGTTGTCATACCCATGTTGACTTCAAGTCAATATGACCCCTCATATACAGGACCTTAATAAGTCCATTTAAATAGTAGTGGAGGGATGGGCAGATTACAAGCTGAATATCTAATATTTGAATAGAAGTTTAATGTATATACTTAAGCTTTAGCTGTAATTAGAGATTTGAACACAGATTTTAGCTGTACCCACGGCTTTGATCTCGTTATTAGATTAAAGGAATGCAAAACAGTTGGTAATTAAAATATATTTAAATACTATTTACATGAAATAATAATACATAAGTTATCAACAACATTTAAAAAATTTTTTTCTCATGTGTCATAGTATCAGCCGGGAAGCAAACCGGCTAACCTGGGACAACTTCTTGTAAAGCAGCTGTCGCTGACCTCTCGACCACCAATGCAATGCATTTTTATAAACAATGTTGTAGATTATTTTTAACTGCTGTTAATAACCCATATATTCTTCTAAAGCAATATATTAATTATGCTTATACTGAATGTTTTTTATATATGTAAATGTAGGGATTTGAACTCAAGATTTTACAGTCTTTTCATTCTCCACTCTTATCTCAAGCAACTGATACACATGAGAAAAAGATACATCATTCCAATATACATATTTCATACAGAACCAGCACTCATCAGTTGGCCAGATCATAATCTCCCACACATATATACAATAAGTGTTCAGTTTATATTAAGTTGGTAATTCCTCAAACTTTAATGGACAGGCTTCACTCTTCTCATCCTTCCAACCATTCAACCATCCATTTCATTGAAAAACTGACAATTATGTTCTGGCCCAACTGATGGGTGCTGGTTTGGCATGAAATATGTATATTGGGAATCATATATCTTTTTTCACAAATGTGCTATCATATGTATTGGTTGCTTAAGATAGAGTGAAAAATGAATGGACTGAAAAATCCTGAGTTCAAATCTCTGTATTTACATATATAAAAAATATTCAGTACAAGAAATTACTTACTATCTTATATTCAAATTGACCTTGGGCCAACATGGGTGTGATAAGAATCTCAGCCTCAGAGTGGCCTAAGAGCATTCCATCATCAGATTTTCAATTGGATGGACGGTTGAAGAGTTGGAGTGTGTAGTAGATTGGAGCCAGTCCATTAGAGTATGAAGATTGTCTATCTTAATATATATCTGAGCATTTATAGTATATATGTGAGGGAGATGATAATCTGGACCAACTGATGATTGCTGGTTTAGCATGAAATACATATATTGGTGATTATTTATCTTTTCAGCATATATGTTCTTGAGTGTATCAGTGATATTAGATAGAGTGGACAGTGATGGGTCATCTGAAAGTCTGTGCTCATATACCCTATATTACATATATAGACACAGGTATATAATAAGCCTGTGTTTCAGTTATTACATTGTAGAGATGTCTGCCCATCCTTGCACATGTATTAAATGGATTATGTCCTGTACATGTGGGGTTCAGATTGACCTTAGGTCAACATGGGTGTGACAAGAATCTCGGCCTCAGGGTGGCCTTTGAGCATTCCATCATCAGATTTTCGTTTGGATGGATGGTTGAAGAGTTGGAGGGTGTAGTAGATTGGAGCCTGTCCATTAAAGTATGAAGATTGTCTATCTTAATATATATCTGAGCACTTATAGTATATATGTGTGGGAGATGATAATCTGGACCAACTGATGATTGCTGGTTTAGCATGAAATACTATATTGGTGATTATTTATCTTTTCAGCATATATGTGCTTGAGTGTATCAGTGTTATTAGATAGAGTGGAGAGTGATGGGTCATCTGAAAGTCTGTGCTCATATACCCTATATTACATATATAGACACAGGTATATAATAAGCCTGTGTTTCAGTTATTACATTGTAGAGATGTCTGCCCATCCTTGCACATGTATTAAATGGATTATGTCCTGTACATGTGGGGTTCAGATTGACCTTAGGTCAACATGGGTGTGACAAGAATCTCAGCCTCAGGGTGGCCTTTGAGCATTCCATCATCAGATTTTCGTTTGGATGGATGGTTGAAGAGTTGGAGGGTGTAGTAGATTGGAGCCTGTCCATTAAAGTATGAAGATTGTCTATCTTAATATATATCTGAGCACTTATAGTATATATGTGTGGGAGATGATAATCTGGACCAACTGATGATTGCTGGTTTAGCATGAAATACATATATTGGTGATTATTTATCTTTTCAGCATATATGTACTTGAGTGTATCAATGTTATTAGATAGAATGGAGAGTGGCGGGTCATGTGAAAGTCTGTGCTCATATACCCTATATTACATACATAGACACATGGTATATTTCTTGAATATATTTATCATATATGTATCACTTTAATGAAAAAGAAAATCTGTAAACATCATTGTTGTAAGGAACATAACAAAACTAATTAAAGAGTTTGAACAAAACAAAAATAATGGAAAAGTAATTATAGGCGTGAACGGAGTCACCATGAGAACTCAAAAACAACAAAGCAAATTTCATCAAATCAGTGTACTTAGGAATTTAAAACAATCAGAGAATAGGAGAGTTGTAGATTAATTCAAAAAGTTCAAAGCAAATAAAATGAAAGTTTCTTTTAGAGAATAGCTAAGAGTAGCCATCTAACATTTGAACAGACTGTTAAATTAAAGCCATTATTGATTAGTGGATCTGTAATAGTAAAACCAGTTGCCTATGCATTTCTACAGCAATAATTATCCATTATCCCTCAATGTCATGCTTTAGAAAACAGTAAAACACATATAACAGAAAGAGGATTTGATAAATCAAAGTCATTACTGGTGTCGAAAAATTATCACCAGGGCAGTTCATAACCAAAAGAAATAGACAGTGAATGCTAAATAATTTACAATATTGCATTAAAAAGAAATCCGTTTTCAATTGATTCAGGTAAATTTGCCTTAATAACATTAATTGATGATGTTTTCAAATATTTAGAACAATATTTAATTTCCTATAATTGTGTTACCATTTTAGTATTCTTTTTTGGTGATTATTTTATATATTAAATATATTTCTAAAATTGACAGATATAGAAGCACAAATTAAATCAGTAATTTAAGTTGAAATATTACTTTCTATTTTTAAAAGCCCTTTTTTTTTAGTCTGCATATATATTTTACGGAATTTTGAAACATATATAAACATTAAAAGCATAAAGCTAAACTAGTCAATAAATAATCAAAATGATCCCAAATCCAAAACTCAACCAGACTAGCCGAGAAAATAAAATCTAAAACACTATACCAATGGTTTCACTCCTACAAGCAGACTTCTTAAGTGTAAAGAACTGCAAACCAACCACATATTTATATTAAACGTTACCCACAATTCCATTTACTTCCCATCCACCCTTAATATTGAAATGACTTTTAAATAAGTTAATTGCTTCAGAATGATTCTGAAGCAATTAACTTCTTTAAAAGTTCTTTTAATGTTAAGGGTGGACGGGAAGTAAATGGAATTGTGGGTAATGTTTAATGTAAATATGTGCGTTTAGTAGTTCTTTACACTTGAAAAGTCTGCTTGTAGCAGTGAAACCATTGGTAGTGTTTTAGTTTTTATTTTCTCGACTAGTTGAGTTGTGAATTTGGGGTAATTTTGATTATATTACATCAAGGAAAGATTCATAAAAGAGAAAAAGAATGTTATAAATGACTTGATCTTTTCTTGCCATTTCAAAATTAATAAATTAATCTGAAATATAATAATCATTTGTATCAATATTAAAATGCAGTAATTATATTTTAGGATCATCAATTAATCAAACCTCTAATGAGGATGTATGGTATTTCTTCATTAATTGGGCCTGAATAATTTTTCATTAGTTTTAACAATCATTTATAAAAGAGTATGTCTTTAGAGCTGCAATTAAAAAATGAACAAAAAATTAGTGATGAGTTTTGTGATAATTATACAAACTAATCTATGAAGAACTAGAAAATGCTGGGTTACTTATCTGTTTATTTGATAATTTGTGGTACTGCTGCTACATTATAATATCTGGAGAAAACCTTTCTTTAAATACTTCAATTCCATGTCCGATTCAGCATATTCCATTCTTTTCTACATCTTCTCAATGAAGATCATTAAAATTGCACATCTGTAGAGAGCTTTGAGTTTAACCTTATAATATAAATGGACTCTACCAATTCTATAGAAAGCATGCTCAAGTCCACACCCATTTATTGAATCTCATCTAATATAAGGTGTGATTTTACAATAGTGGAATGTATAGCATCACATGCAGCAAACTTGCAAACATCGATTGGCTTTATGACCATCCATTGTACTTTTAAAATTTTACAGAACAACCATAAATGAATTTTTCCTAATGTATCTTGGTTCCAGTAATAGGGTGAACAAAGTGTCATTTCCTTTACAATAAATTAGATAAAATAAGAGCTCCATATGCAGATAATTTATGTGCATTAGTTATTTCCTTTGATAAAAGACTCTAATTTTTAACATATTAAAAACTGCAGCCCAATAAAATCCATGCTGCACCTCAATATCTTAGTCCATCTTCCTACCTATAAAACTATCGATATATTTAAATTGATTTACCCTCTCAAGCAGACAATGATCACAGCTAGAACTTACTGAAAATTTCTCTTCTACCACTTACTCCTAAAAATGTGAATGTTTTGAATTGTAATTATGTTATATGCAAAACAATAAATATATCCTATAGATCATTTTTTGAACTGAAAAAAATATAATCACTAGCATACTGTAAATTTATAACTCCACATAACGAGGTTCATTTTTGACTTTGAACTGATTCAAATTTAAAAAATCCACCATAAACCTGTACTACATGTTGATGTCTGTTTCATAAGTTCATCTATAAATAATTATAAAGCCCACTGTCATATTTGAGCTAATATATATTTTTTTCTCAACAACAATTTCATTTGCTCATATTTCTCACCTGGAGTCATAACACTTTCCTCTCATTTCATTATATAGAAGCTGCATAATGTGATTAAATTTTGGCAAACAACCAACTAATTTCAAACAATACTATATACATGTTCCATCAATTGGATCAAATATATAAATCTTTTTTTTTTTGTTATCGACACTTTTCTTTCATTTGCCTAGCAACAAAAACCATGTCAATAGTTTGGCTGGTTTATTTTAAACAACATTTGGTCTATGATATAACTTGAAGTAAAACTTATTCAAGAAAATTATTGAAAATACATTTGCTCTAGTCAATAATAATGATATTTCATCTTAATTATTACAGTTTTGTCTACTGCTTTAGGGATGCTTTTATTGTCTCAATTTTTAAAAACAAAGGTAATAGATAGAAATGGTGGAATATCATTATAATCCACTACTGTCTGGGTACATTCAAGGAATTTTGTTGAAGAGGTAGCTTCCAGTTACCAGAGACACACATGGTTTTAGAGAAGCAAGAAGCATTTTAGACAAAAGTGTCGGGAACAAAGAAACAATTTATATATTGCTTTGATTGAAGCATTTGATTCAGTTAATAAGACAAATGTATGGCTTTGTTTGAAATTACTTGTATGTCCACCTAAATTGATTCATATATATTTTAACTGTCTACCCATAATCCTATTCTAAGAATTTGAGTGAGAACACGTTATTACTCAAGCTTTGAGTAGGTATATGGAATAATTCCCTCTCAAGCACCAATCTTACGAATTAATAAGAATTATACCCCTCGAAAACAAAAGAAAAGGTTCCAGTGGATCTTTTTTTGGGTACCTTATCCAAACTAGCTCAGTTTTAAGATATGGAAGACAATGTCTATCGGTAAAACAAAGCTGAGACTATCTTACAAAGAAACGTCATTTATATATTTTATAATTTCCTTATCTGCCCTATGAATCTTATTATTTTATTTCTTTTAGAGATATACGGTAATGAATATCAGTAAGCTTTTATAAATAATAACTCAGAAATTATAAGAATCTCATAATTCAAATAGATACACAAGTTATAGCTTAAAATTTTTAATATTTATTAATACACATATATATTAATATCACAAACATATGACTCATTTATTCTGATACATATATATAAAATTAATATACACATTAATGAGAGAGTGCAACTATCTGTCAGAGTTGTATTTATAAAACAATTTAATATATTTTCTAATTACTTTCTTTAAGTTGGATAAAAAGTGCATATTTCTTAATTTATTATTATTAAGTGTTCATTTAATATATATTGAGAAAAAGGTCAGTTACCTTATTTGAGAGCGAATGTTCGCATGTTAAGGCTGATGATCTGTAAGCTTACAGTATTATAATGGTGATGATTTTAACAAGAGTTGTTGGTCTGAAAGATGATGAAAGATTCCAAAAGATGTTCCCCTAACCCTAATCCTAACCCTAATCCATCCTAGAGGTTAGGTAGATGATTCCAAACTTGGTTGAACGAAAGTTCTAGGTGTTTGTAGTTTCGTGATCATTTCACTTGTTTGAACTAGATGGCAAAATCTCCATAGGTAAAGTTCAGGCAGGTCACACAATAGCTGTCCACTGGGTGAATCCACATGATTATATTTACCCCTGCATTTTGATGGAGTCCATTATTATTAAATTTTATTAATTAATAATCACTTTATGAAATTTACTTTCCATGCTTCTTTCTTCCTGTAACAGTCTTTTCTGAATCACTACTCAATCAAATATATATATATATAGTTCCTTTCTTTTAACTCTCTTTCACCTCACTTTTTTTTCTGATCCATATGCCGATGACCATATCTTAGGAATGCTTTTAGCTTCCATTGTTCCAAAATACTAAATTGACCAGTTCTTGGAATTCTGATGACAAGTGTCATTAACAGAAATCGCCCTTAGCACAACCTGAAATTCCTTTTATTACTCTCCAGCCTTATATTTTAATTTGCTTTTATTAAGAAATATGCACTACAAATGACATTATTTAAATAATTATAACTTAAGATAATAAACAACAAAATTATATAAACAAAAAAAAAATTAAAATACAACTCCGCATATAACTGCTTCTCTTCATCTTCACATACAAATCTGTTAGTAATTAATTCTACACAACACAATAACATGTGTAAAAAATATATATGTACACATTCATGCCTTTTTATTCAAACTCTTTTGTAACAGGGTTCGAATAAATATCTATAAATGTTCTCGCATCTAAAAATCGCAATAACACTCTTTTGTAATTATTATTGACCTTTACTTCCTTTAGTGCCTATATTCAAACCGAGCTACTGTTACATACCCCCCTGGTGCAATAGCCTTCAAATACTGTCTGTGTATTTGAATGGCTTTTTAACTGCCTCTTATCTATCCTTTATCCCTCTCTGTGTTTGCAAAGGGCTTGAGTGATCGAGCATTGTATGACCCCTTTACTTCCCACCCGGTATCCACCCAAAATTCATGTTTCCTTTGACTCTTTGTTATTGTAAATGGGCACATTCCTTGGCTGTAATTTGGCTTGTCTGGTAGACACCGAGCTTTTGGCTCGTACTGTCATCTCTTTCCGTAACTATTATCACCTTTTTTCCTATACATTGCATCCCATCAGATCATCCTTCTTGCACCCCAAGCCTAGTACTTTGCTGATCTCGGATTCCTTTCCTTATTCCAATGGTACGATATGGTTGTACGCACTCATGTCCAGTGCATTAAGTAGTTCTGCCTCGCAAGCCTTCCACTTCCAATTTACACTCCCCTCTTGTTCATCTAAACTCCCTTCTACTTCTTTATTGTTTGACTTCTCAGCCTTTTCCTTATTTTAACCTTCCTTTCCCTCATACTCCGTTTTCCCTTGACCACTTTCACTTTCCATCCCTAGTCTCTGTTCTATATTCTGAAATCTCATTTTGAGCCTCTCATCCATTTTCTGAATTCGGAGTTCTAGACTATTCTAAAATTATCTCCATTATGTTTGGTTCTTTCTCCTCTCTCACCTTCTGCTGTTCCAATTTCTGCTTATTTTTTGACTTCATTTTCTCTGTACCTATTTATTCTGTTAATGCATATCTAATACTATTTCAATTATACGTGCCAGGTTCGTCACTCCGGCTCTCAGTGGTATACTGAATGACCCACCTGATAAACCCTCCTCCACTCATTTGAAAAGATATTGTTTATAATATTCCAAATATTGATAAAATCCTTAAACCCCTATTTTATGAACTATGTGACTTTATATATATATCTCACTGAACAAACATCATTGATCATCAACGTTATTTCCTATCTGACTACTTGAGAACTTTTCTACAAATATATATATATCACAAAATATGCCATCATTTAAGTATGTTTCTTTTCTCTTTTTTTTAAAAAAAAAAAACTGTTCTCCAACTTTCATTGGGAAGCCCTTTTTAAATTTCGTCATTTTAACTTTCGTTTTCCAACCTTCACAGCCCCATTCATTGGGAAGCCATTTTACTCTTCGTTCTCCAACTTTCGCAGCCCCATTCATTGGAAAAGGTACAATAATAATTACAAAAGGGTGTTATTGCAATTGTTATTATGAATTAAATTGATAGATGCGAGAACATTTATAGATATTCATTTGAACCCTGTTACAATATATAACAATCTAAGATATTTGAAATTGAAACTTGTGCCAATATATTTTAAATTTTTATAATAGTGGTCTTTACATGCAGATTAATGAAATAGGAATCAAGATATGATACAGGTTTGATAATAGAATTTTTAATTTGAATTGATTAAAAGTGAAAACAAGAACATTTTGTTGGATTCTGGATTAACAATATGCTGATTATGATTTGTGTTATTTTTTCCAATTCAAAAAATTATTTATAGAATGTTCTTAATGTTTTAAATGCAGTGTGTAAGTATTTTGCTTTATTAATCGATGTTCAAAAAACTCAAGTCCTTTATCAGCCATTGGAATGAGGAATATCCTCAGCAACATTTAGTTTGGATAGTTATAAACTTGAGAATGCAAACCAGTTTAAATACCTAGGTAGTTTTTTTAAGTGGAAAGAGACCTTAAATGTAGAGGTACAAAAAAAGACTCCAGTATGCTGCAGATCCTTTAAACAAGTTATAAGGTCAAAAGGAAATAATTACTGCAACTAATTAGTTAAATATAAAGCTGCTGTTTTACTTAATTTGTTGTATGGGTGTGAAACATGGACGACTTACTGGTGCAATATAAAGGTATTGAAAAGTTTCATTTAAAGATGCTGCATAAAATTGTAAAAATACAATGACAAGATCAACCAATCAAAAGACTCCAATATGCAGCAGCTGTTTTTAATAAATTAAAAGATCAAAGGTAAATAATTACTGCAACGAAGTTAAATATAAACTACCATTTTACTTGATTTATTGTACTGAAATGAAATGTGGATAACCTATTGGTGCAACACAAAGGCATTAGAAAGTTTCATTTAAAGATTTTCCATAAAATTGTAAAAATATAATGGCAAGATCAGCCAATCAGAATGTCCTTCAACGTGGATGTGATTCTATAAAGTCCACTATTGCAAAATCATACTTTTATAGGATTGGACATGTAAAACAAATGGATCAATGGAAAACTGTCTAAAAGGGTGTTTTATGGTTAACTTGAGGACTGTTTCATGGATGTAGATTCCATCAATGTTATAAGGATTATTTTAAAGGCACTCATTCTAAGGAAGTTAGATGTAAATTGTCTTCATTGGAATCTGGGTCTAAGAATAGAATATGTTGGAAAGTTACAATTTGACAGGTTGGTATATTTCAGAAAAAACTAGAGGGAGCCTAGGACTCCAGTTTTCGCTGTTTCAGGCTCCCTGTTATATTCACCAAAGTCATAGTCCATTGTTGGATTCATAAAAAAAAAAAAGTTTACCAAAATGTAAGTGAATATCTGTTTTATTGTTTTTTCATCTTTAGAAGAAATTTTGAAACAGTTTTCACTCAATGATAATTGAAATTATCTATCGTTCCGTTTTATACAAATGGGTGCCATTAGAAAGAGACAAAAGCTAGCTAAATAATTCTTGGAATCATTAAAATATTATAAACATTTTAAAAATAATTTTATATGAAACCAAATATTTCTAAAAAGAAAAACCAAATATTTCTAAAAAGAAAAGACACTACAAATCCTAATTTTATTAATAGAATAAACAGGAAATTCATTGGCACATCAAATCTCATAGAAAACATGGAATATAATATGTTAGCAATGATGGTTTTAGGAATTTTATCTTTGCTCAGATTTTAGCAGTGTTAAACAAGTTTCAATTATTAATTCGATCTCAATTTTGGAATTGAACATTATAGAAAATAACCTAAGCTATCACCCTACACAAAACCCAGGCTTCTCCGATGATCACGACAGAAGTTATCACCCCCCTTCCCGGTGGATTGCCCCCTCCCCCCCCCCAAAAAAAAATCACTAAATAAATTTTTTTTTAAATCAACAGAGAAGCACAATGAAGTGATTCCTGAGCTAAAAAATAATGATCTAAAGACAAAAATGAATACATATGATGTTTTAGACCTAAACAGAAACTTTGAAGCTACAAATTAATCATACTTTTTAAGCAATAATTATTGAGAATTTTCCAAAGTTTAACAACAAACTTTCAGATTATACTTGAATCATTCATTACTAATCAAGTCCTAAAATTCAATCAAAAGAAGCAGGATCCAACTAGTATCAACAAATAAAAATCATTGTGAACCCTGGAGGACTTTGGTTGGTAGATTTAGCAGCTGCTATGAACATTTGCAGACACAAGAGTCTGATGATGATCAAGGGCAGATGTTCAGCTCTATTGACTTGTGTGCAAGATGATGGAAAAATGATTTATTCTCATGGTATGCAAGTAAATCCAGCTTGATTTCAAGACAACATAAATTAAATGTTGTATTGGTGGGTGGGAGTGCAACTCCTTTTCCTAAAGTGTGGTGATAGTGGTCATAAGGGGCTTGGTTCATTTGAGGGGATGGTCGACGATCATTGGTGAAAGTCACTACCTTCACATGGACTTCACCATGAAGGGCTACTGCACCCCTTGATGGACAGGTCAGTGTTGATTTGCACTCACTATCATTAAGTTTCATTTGTTAACTTTAAATTTAATGCATTGTAAAGCAGTTGGTCTGTTTTGAGCCACCACCATTTTTTTTGTAACATTGATGGAGTTCTGTTGTGTGGGCATGGGTCTGCACTCCCCTCTTTTTCTTCAGGGTGGCTGGTTGTAGACATTAGGTACCTGGTTTAAGAGGTGGGATGTTAACAATTTTGCCACTGCCCAGAACACCTGCCGGGGGGCTACATGGTCAAAGTTGGTGCTATTCTTGCTCTGGTTGGTTGCTGTGTCCCATGATAGGCTGGTTTTGGGCAGTGTCAATCTCTTTACTTATTACTTCTTAGTTTTTACCCAAGTTGGCTTTCCAATTTTGGCCAGGTAGACCGATTGTGGTCCCTGCTCATTTGAATTGCTAATTGGGTGGCAGGGGTATTCAGAATGGTCTTGACATGGCTCGGATATGGTTCGAGAGTTTATTGCTTGGTGTACTTGGGCCTTGGACCTCGCTGCCTGTTGTGGTGGTTGGCACAATGCTGGACTTCACCTATTCAGCTGAAGCATTTGAGTCTGCTTCAGGGCCCCAGGGGTGGAACCATTGGGTGATGGTTAATTTCTTGACAGCCAGGCCATGTGGATCCATGTACAGATACACATTAATCACATTATGGCAATTTTTATGGATGTAATAATGTACATTTTACCTTGTTACATTGAATCACTGTGTAATCCTCAATGGGTAAGTGTATCCAAAATTTTTGTAATCTTTTATTAATAAAGGTTACTTTGAGAAAAAAAAAGTTTTTTTTTTTTTTTTTCAGAAGCATTAAAAAAAAACATTGTAAAATATTAAGTAAACTGAAAAATGGAAGAGCATGATCTATTTGTGGGTATTTGCAGTTCATAGATTGGTTTGTATAGTTAAAACAAAACTCATTTCTAGAGCTTTTTACTTCTCTCTTTCCTTTCTTGCTTATTTTCTTTTTTTGGAGTTAGAATGGCCATACTTATTTACAAGTAACTTTTTACAAGCATCATCATTACCATCATCAACTTCACAAGAAGAAGAGGAGAAGAAGGAGGAGGAAGGAGACGAAAAAGGAAAAGAAAAAGAGAAGGGAAATAAGAATAATAATTATAAGAAGAGTAAAAATAAGAATAAAAAAATGTGAATAAAAAGAAGAATAAGAAAAAAAAGAGAAAAAAGAAGAATAAGAAGTAAAAGAATAAATAATAAAAAGAAGAAGAAAAAGAAGAACAACAACAATAAAAAACAAGAGTGAAAAAGAATAAGAAGAAAAAAGAATAATAAAAAGAATGAGAGTAAGATGAAGAAAATAATAATAACAAATAATAATAATACCAACAACAACACCATAGCCAGTTGTTCAAACATCATGTGATGAAGGAAGATGAAGGGTTTATAGGTTGAACAAAGTGATTCATTTAGTATATCAAATTAAGATATTTTTTTAAAACTTTGCTCAAAATGAAATCAATCCAACATCCCTTGCTTTCTGGCTCTACAACTTTATTCTTACCTTAAAATCCACAAAAGCACTAGCAACAAGAGTTTAATCAATTCAGCATTCCTTTCTTTCTGGCTCTATAACTTCACACCCACATTAAAACTCATAGGCAGAACTAGTAACAATGTTAATTGATCCACAAATCTCTTCTTTCTGGCTCTATAACTTTGCCCCTACATTAAAATTTATGGATGGCACTAGTAATGGTGGTTTAATTGATTGAGCACCTCTTTCTTTCTGGCTCCATAAATTTGACCCTAGAGTAAAACTCATGGAGAGCACTAGTAATAAAGATTTAATTAATCCAGCACCCTCTGATTTCTGGATCACAGCTTTGCCCCTACATTAAAACTTATGGATGGCTCTAGTAATGATGGCTTAATTAGTCCACCATGCCTTTCTTTTTGGCTCTACAACTTTGCACCTAAATAAAAACTCAAGGGTAGGACTAGTAACAAAAGTTTAATTGTTCCAGCTCCCTCTTCTTTCTGGCTCTAAACTTTGCTCCCATATTAAAACTCACAGATAGCACTAGTACGGAGGTTTAAGTAATTCAGAACCCACTTCTTTCTGGCTCTATAACTTTACCCCTACATTAAAATTCACATAAGGATGGTTTATCAAGAAACTTTACATTGCTAATATTTTAAGGTTATGGTGCAAGCTTTTTTAAAGTAAATTAGTAATTGAAATTAATTTTTCAAATTTTTAAACAATATATTTTTATATATTATGTATATTTTTTTATTGTATTTTAAATTAATACTTACATTTTTTCCCTTCTTAAATTTTACTTAAGTTTTTTTTTCCTTACTTTTCATTTTCCTATTCTAGAAAAATTTTTTGGGTTTCATTTCTAAATTAAATAATTATTTTTTATAACATATATTTATAGATTTTAAGTAAAATATTTTTTTCCTATACTGAATAAAAAATGTGCACGTATATATATATTCCAATTATGCAGTTTTTTTTTTTTCTTTTTAAAATAAATTTAATATTTTATATTATCAGAAACTTTTATAGTTTACTTACTTTTAAAATTTCTACATGAAATGATTTATTTTAAAAAATAAAATAATTTAATTAGATATGAATACAATAGAAAGATTTATAATATGATGTGACATGTCAAGTATTTATTATTTTTTATAGCATGAGTAACATGTCAAGTATTTACGATTTAATCAAAATTAGATGGTAATAAAATGGGATGAGGATGAGGAGGCTGATATCATCAATGCTTTGCAGCTTTAAAAACAACAGATTGATTAGCAGAATAAATGCAAGCTTGAATCTATCCAAGCTAATTTCTTTCTAAACAGATATACATAATATCCTATATAAATGTTTTTTTGCCAAATTTAAATAGAATAACAAGGCATCTGGGTTTATAATCAAATGATCATGCTTGATTATTATTGTTGGAACATTGTCGTTGCTTGCCTCCCAATTTATTTGTATAAGTGTGTAAAAAATCATTCAAAAGGCAGAGCAATGTTTTAAAATAACCACAGAATATTTTAATGCAAGAACTTGAAGAGAATTGACAAACAAATAAATGTATTAAATCACTAAACATCACATGATCACCATTTTCTATGCCTTCACCAGCCATTAAAACAGAGTTAAAGTAGTGACACCTAGTGCAAAACAGAGTAATCAATGGATGCAAGATTTGAGTGTACTATTCCTATCTAGTCACACCAGATTATATAAAGAGTTTTATCTTTATTTTAACAGCTCATGTAAGCATGGGAAATAGTGATCACATGGGAAATGGTGATCACATGATGTTTAGTGGATTAACACAAATCCTGCCCAATGGGGTAATGGTGACTATAGTTATTAAAGAATTAAAAATACCAAAATGTATAGATACTGAACTGGATTCAGACCTATATGAATATACAAGTGAATGAGCTTGGATTGAAAATATTATTGTGTTTTCCATTTTGGACTCATAACTTTATAGTAAGTTAAAAAGATAAAAGATGGCTGCTGAAGGTTTGCATTAATAGATCCAGGTGCAATGCTCTATATTCAAGGCTCCTCCCTGATGAAAGCCACAAGCAAGAAACTGGTCTGGGGATATTGGATGAATAGGCACTAGACAGGGATTTTATACACAAAACTTCTTGCATTTATTGATTGATCTGGTTTACACTAGGTGGTGCAGAGGATTTTGCCTCTGTTTTAATAAATAAGTGTATGGAGAAATAACTTGAATAAAGATTACATATTTTGAACATTTTAAAAAAACATTCAAAGAGAAAAGATATTTAGAAGCATCCAATAAAAAAACAAGAGACAGATAAAAATCTTATATATATATATGTGTGTGTGTGTGTTCAAAAGATTCACTACATGAAATGACCAATGAGTTGCAGTATGCATGTTACTTCAGAGCTAGAAAGACAACTGACATCTTTAAAAAACTTAAAAATATTCCAGAGAGAAATGTAATTAAAATGAATGCCCAAGGTAACACTTTGTGCTTTCATAAAATACAAACATAAGAAATTTCTGAGATATTATGTCTGAGAAATTAATTTAAACATCGCATGATCATCATTTCTTATGCTTGCACATAACTGTTATTAAAACAGGCAAAATTCTCCATACAGTAGTACTATTCAGTACTAGCCAGAGTAATCAATGGATGCCAGAAGGCTTGTGGATAAAATCCCCATCCAATGCCTACTCACCCAATATCCCCAGACTAGTTTCTGGATTGTAGCTTTTGTCAGTGAGAAGCTGGATCTGAGAGCACTGCACCTAGATTTTAGGATCTAATGCAACCCTCCAGCAGCCACCTTTTATCTCTACTTAAATACAAAACCATAAGAATAAAATTGGAAACAATATTTTCAATCTAAGCTCAATATCTTATATAGGCATATAGGTCTGAACTCAGTTCAGCACCCATACATTTTGGTGGCTTTGGCTCTTTAACAACCTTAGACACCACTATCCTATTAGTCAGGATTGGTGTTATACCACTAAACATCACATGATCACGATTTCTTATGCTTGCACATAACTGTTATAAAAACAGGCAAAACTCTCCATACAGTGCCAACCAGAGTAATCAATGGCACTACTGTATAGAGAGTTTTGCCTGTTTCAGAAATTAATTTACTAAGAAGCATTCATCAAAAACCAAACATAAGCATATAAACAGAAATGTTGCAAAGAAAATAGTCTCAATGTTCTTAATTACTACTCAGAAAGAATTCTGCCTGTGGAATAACTCGAAGAACGATCATGTGTGGTTTAGCACAGTGGAAGCCACAGAGATGCATATTCAGGACTGATTACCAGAAAAGTGATGAAAGCATAGTCTCTTTAGATTAACTGAATACAACTGTTAATATGTCAACTTTCCATTAGATATGTCAAATATCACATGACCTCCAGTGAAATTAACAAGATCATTTTTACCCAAAAAATATATTTACGCACACATATTTAAATATCATTTTTAATCAAAAAGTAAACTAAAATACACAGGTGCAACACTTCTCACCTGACAAACTTAATTCAATTTCCAGACCAAATTAAGTAAATATGTAGTAATATATTATTTACCACTTTATTATAATTTTTCTATATCTTTTTAACACTTAGACATTATTAAAAATATTAAAAATGATTTTTAAAAAATATTAATTTTAATACTGACAGTGCTGGATATATTTACAATATATTAAGTATAGTAAGATTATTTTTATTTTGATATAACAACAACAACAACAACAACAACAATAATAATAATAATAATAATAATAATAATAATAATAATAATAATAATAATAATAATTTATTTATTAAACAATATGTATAATAAACCAATTATCACCAAACAAGTAGAAACTCATATGAGGAGTTATTCATAAAAATCATTAATTTCCAAAATAATTACAAAAAAAAGATAATTTTAATATGTTAGGCATAAACAAAACATACAGTGAATAAATTTAGAAAGAATAATACAAAACAATATATGAGAAATATAGAAAATAACTATCATAATTAATTACACAAGGAAAAGAAAAACAATAATAATTTAATTAACTTATTTAATGTACAATTCCACAACACTATAAGTCAACAATAGATTTCACATAAATTAATGGAATAAAACATTTAAGATGATAAAAAAGAAAAAAAACAAAATAAATTACAAATATGAGAAAAGAAAAAACGATATAGATAACACACCACTGTAATAAATTAAAGATTATACTTTTTAACAAGAACCATATTCTAATTATTATTATTTAGAATGAACTAATTATTATTGCAAAAATCTTTATTATAAGAGTCCAATAACTGAAACAATCGAGTATTTGAGTAACAGATTTTACCAGACTTTGACAAATTACTCTTTCAGTTACAATTTTGTATAAAAAATTTAGTCTCTTATCCTTCAGTTTGAGAAAAAAAGTTAATATGCTGCCTTTATTGAAGCTGAGTGTAGATTCCAAACAACATATCTATATTCAATAATAGGAAGGATAAAAGCTCTGAACAATTTACATTTTACTTGATTATTAAACAGTCTGCCATATCTAAAAATCATTTCCATAATTTTTCAGAGTTTTGCTAATTATGGATTCAACATGCATGGTAAAAGATCCATTATTTGTAAATAGAATATGAGATTACTTAGCATTTGTCCATATTAATCAACATTTTATTTTCACTATACCAAGCTATAAAATTATTAATACCATTGTATAGAGGAGAAGAGAAAGAAGAAGAAATTATTATTATTATTATTATTATTATTATTATTATTATTATTATTATTATTATTATTATTATTATTATTATTATTATTATTATTATTATTATTATTATTATTATTATTATTATTATTATTATTATTGCTGCTGACTTTGTAGAGTTAACATGTGTTATTTGTCTCTCTGATTTTTGAATTCTATAATTCTTATTTGGCTAAGTTTTTTTTTCCTATTTGTGATGGTATTATTAAGTAGAGTTTGGAGATTTTATTGATATTGTTTTGTATGTATTTTATTTTCTAATGGTTTTATATTTCAATTTTTTTTATTGATTTCTTTTAACTTATTTTTAAGTAGCCATTTTTTTTTGATTTTTTAATCTTGTTTTAGAATTATTTTTTTTTATCTTAGTTTTTTATCTTTGTTGTAATTTTTTTTTTAATTAATTGATTTATTTTATTCTTTTTGATTTTTTTTTATCTTTACTTTAGATTCTTAATTATCTTACTTTTTAATCTCTGTTGGAATTTTAATTAGTTTTAATTTTATTTTTTGTTTGTTTGGTTTTAAAACTTAAGGTTTTTAATATTATGGATAAATGTAATTCTTGTCATTTAGCTCTTCCTTTTGGTGGAAATTTTATAACTTGTCTGGGTTGTAATGGGAATGTTCATTTTAAATGTAGTACAGTAAGTGAAAAGACAAGGAGATTATATGTTTAATAAATTAAATTAAATTAAATTATTATTATTATTATTATTATTATTATTATTATTATTATTATTATTATTATTATTATTATTATTATTATTATTATTATTATTATTATTATTATTATTATTATTATTATTATTATTATTATTATTATTATTATTATTATTATTATTATTATTATTATTATTATTATTATTATTAAAGCAAATAAACTCCTTGTAATAAGGAAATCAGGTATGGAACCTAACAAAAATGTAGATGTATAATTTCAAAATAAAATATTAATATATTAGAAAATAGTTCAAGATTTAAAAAAAATTCATTATTATTAATTACAATTCAATTCATAACTAATTTTCTAAATTTCCTTTTTGGTAAATAACTAACATTAATTTGAATGTTACTCATAGATATATTATAATATTTTGAGCTAAGATAACAATTTTGATATCTACAGTGGGCTTTAAAAAATATTGATTCATTTATAATAAACCATAATCATTTGATATGGTTAGGATTAATGTTTCAAAGTCGTTTTTATACTTTTCTTTATTTTTAAAATATACATATAAATTAGTTAAAAAGAATAACTGTTTGATAGTTGAAATTCCAGTACAATTCTATAATTCAAATATTTTCATGTCAAAAAATTTAAATATAACAATTTTTAATGTAAACTTTTGAAGCATTTATAAAGATTTTATATTACCATCACAATTTTTTTTAACAATATAACCTGCTTCAATACATTTTGGCAAAACAGATTTACATAACAAAAATTCTGATTCTATAAAGAGAAAATTCAACTTTCTTCATTTCACCATTAAGCATTACATGATCACTATCTCTTATACTAGCACATAATTGTTTGTAAACAAGGCAAAACTCTCACTATACAGCAGTGTCACCCTGTGCCAACCAGAGTAATCAATGGATGCCAGAAGGCTGCATAAAATCCCCTATCTAATGTGTACTCAGATCCAAAGCTCCTCACTGATGAAGGCCACAAGCCAGAAACTAGTCTGGGGATATTGGATGAGTAGGCATTAGATAGGAATTTTATTCACAAGCCTTCTGGCATCCATTGATTACTCTGGTTGGCACAGGATGGCACCACTGTATAGAGAGAGTTTTGCCTTGTTTCTTAATTTTACTTGAAGGGAAAAATATGTTTATTCCAACATAAATATTCATCCAAAATCAAGTCAAGGTAAGGAATTATTGTAATTCATAATTTTTTAATATGTTTATTGATCCAGATAAAGTGTTTCAATTAAAACATCCTTTATCAGAACATTTTTCATATGTAGAATATATATTTACATTTAACCGCAAACTATTTTTACTCATTTATTGTACTGTTTTTTATCAAATCCTCAATTATGATTTTTTTCCAGCAGACTATACAAAATTGCTGAAGTAATAAAGATATCTCCAAAACAAAAAAACGTTGGAATAAAAAAAAAGATTCAATAAATAATGTAAAAGTAAACAACGAAAATCCAAGGTCTGAACCCTCCGAAACTTAATATCTGATTATTTCAGAATAATTTGAAATATTAAGAATTTCAACAAATTGGATTCTATTGTTTAAATAACATTTAAACTATTCAAGCACCATCATCATCATCAACCATTATCAATCCATTGCAGGATGAAGGTCTCTCCAAGCTCAATGCATCTTCTCCAATCTTTAGCTTCTCTTCTCCACATCACCCCTGCTCACTTTCTTATTTCATCCATCCATCTCTCATATGGTCTGTTTCTGGGTC
The DNA here is from genome assembly GCA_028023455.1 of Epiperipatus broadwayi. NCBI lineage: Eukaryota > Metazoa > Onychophora > Udeonychophora > Euonychophora > Peripatidae > Epiperipatus > Epiperipatus broadwayi. Next base: position 993,539 of record JAQFVV010000231.1, read on the forward strand.
TTTTACAATCTCATGGAATCCAGTTTAAGATTTCAATTGTCCATCTATTATCATCTCTTCTAGAAATATGTCCAGCCCAACTCCATTTGATTTTTTCAATGAGGTCATTAAGCATATTATTCCTTATATTCAAACAATTTAATTTGATCAATAATAAATCATGAGGAACACAGTCAAATGCGTTTTATAAATCAAAATATATACCTAAAGTCGTGTGATCCTTTTGAAAAGATTCAATGATAGCATAAAAACATTTAAATAAACCAATTCTATAGAATTCCATGATAAAAAAAACGAATTGCTTTCTTGAAAACAAATTATATATTTTTAAAAATAATATACTTTTAATATACAAATTTCCAAAATTTAAAATATAATTAACCCATTCCTCCAGAGTACTGAAAGTTTACTGTAACAAATAGAGAGATTTGAACTTAGGATTTCAGGATATGGCTACAATATCAAATCCATCAAGAACTCTGACCTTTCCATCATTAGTTTTTCAATGAAATGGAGGATTGAATTGTTGGAAGGGTGAGAAGATTGAAGCCTATTCATTAAAGTTTAAAGAATTGATATCTTAATATGAACTGATATATATATATATATATATATATATATATATATATATATATATATATATATATATATATATATATATATACACCTTTACACTTGAGAAGTCTGCTTGTAGCAGTGAAACCTTTGGTTGTGTTTTAATATATTTTTATGCTGGTCTGGTTGAATTTTGGATTTGGGGTAGTTTTGATTATTATATATATATATATATATATATATATATATATATATATATATATATATATATATATATATATATGGGAGATTATGATCTGGTACAACTGATGCGTGCCTGTTCTGCATGAAATACATATATTGGGGATCATTCATCTTTTTCACATATGTGTGGTCATGTGTATTGATTGTTTGAGCTAGAGTGGAGGATGAATATAGACAAAAATCCTAAGTTCAAATCCTTCTATTTAAAATTTTAGATAACTTTAATAAAATAAAAATTGGTTGTAGTTATCAAACATTCATTTTCTCCATTTGTATAAATAGGTGTAACAACAGAAAATTTTAATCAATCTGGAAATATAACCTATCATACAGAAAAGTTAAAAAAAAACAGATAATACTGGATAATATAACAAAAACATATAAAATTAATATTTTGACAGAAACATCACCCAAATCATCATATTTCTCATGTTTTATTTTATCTAAAAATCAAAAATTTCACTTTCTATCAATCTCTTTAAAAACAAAAGAATTCATGATAAACTTCTCGTAATCAAAAAAATAGTAAAATTATTCATTAACATTTCTTAGTAAAATTATTCACTAAAAAGTCCACATTGTGCATATAATATATATAGGGTATATGAGCACAGACTTTCACACCACCCACCACTCTCCACTCTATCTCATAACACTGATACACTAGAACACATATATGTTGAAAAAATAAATAATCACCAATATATACATATTCCATCTGTCAGCATGGCCCTTATTCCCAGGAGGCTGTAAAGTCACCAACCAAAGCAGCGGTTGGTGGCCGAAGGCGGAGGGTGCTAAGAATCCCCTGATTGTGAACCCAGGCTGCCATTTGATGACGACTTTTTATTTAGGTACTTACAACTGCAGATCACTTTCAAGTGAAGGAAGATTGCAAGAATTAGAAGAAGAACTGTCTTATATTAAATGGGACATTATAGGACTTTGTGAAGTTAGAAGAAAAGGAGAAGAAACAATTGATTTAAAAAGTGGACATATACTCTATTATAAAGGCACACATATTGGAAATACAAGTGGAGTAGGATTCATTATAAATAAAAAGTGGAAGAACAATATTGTGGAGATTGATTGTGTATCGGACAGAGTGGCAAGATTAGTTATACAACTTAATAGCAGATACCAAATGCAGATAATTCAGGTTTATGCCCCAACAAGTTCTCATAGTGATGAAGTAGTAGAAAATTTTTATATGGATGTACAAAAGGCTTTTGATCAGAGTAAACAACATTTCAAAATTGTTATGGGAGACTTTAATGCTAGAATTGGTAGACAAATGAAAGATGAAATTGCTGTAGGTAATTTTGGTTATGGTAATAGAAATGAGAGAGGACATAGACTTGTGGAGTTTGCAGAAAAAGAAAAACTTTATATTATGAATTCATTTTTTGAGAAAAATGTTAAAAGGAAATGGACATGGAAGCATCCAAATGAAGGTACAGCAGAATTGGATTATATTTTGACTAACAGAAAATACATATTTCAAGATTGTAATGTTCTTAATAAATTTAACACAGGAAGTGATCATCGATTAGTTACGTGTTAATGTAAAACTAGAGAGACAAAAATTATTAAAAAAAAACAAAAATTTACAGTTGATATTCCTAATCTTCAGAAACATTCTAATGAATTTAAATTAGAACTTACAAATAGGTTTCAAGTGTTAGGAGATTTTGAACATGATTCGGATTTGAATGAAATTAATATGAAAATAACTGATACACTTTTAAAAACTGCAACAAACATAGCTGGTAGAAAAAAGCAGCAATTGACTAATAAAATTTCTACTGAGACTAGAGAATTTAATGAAGAAAAGAAGGAATATGAAGATATACAAAAATGATGTATTAAAAAGAATTGAATATCTCGAATTTTGTAAAATGGTACGGAAAAGAGTTGAAAATGATATAAAAAAGTATAACTGTGAAATAGCAAGGAAAGCTGTAGAAGAAAATAAAAGTCTCAAAAATGTTAAACAACATTTTGGTATTGGTAGGAAATTTATATCTACAATAAGAAAAAAAGATGGAATTATTACTAAAAAGAGAGATGACATCATGAAATTGGTAGAAGATTTTTATCAAGAATTATATAGTAATAAAGAACAAGTACCTCCTATATCTATTACATCTTCCGAATTGCCCAGAATTTTAAATGAAGAGAGACATGCAATTAAGTGTATGAAGAAAGGAAAGGCTCCAGGAAATGATGGAATGATAATTGATATATTAAAAGAAGCAGGTGAAGAAATAGAAACAATTTTAGCAAAGTTATATACCAAATGTCTAAATGATAAAGATGTACCGGAAGATTGGAAGAATGCAGTAATAATATTAATATTTTAAAAAGGTGATAAAGAAGATATTACAGACCTATCAGCCTTTTATCAGTTTTATATAAAATTTTTACCAAGATAATTACAACTCGTCTACAGAGAACTTTAGATTTCCACCAAGCAAGAGAACAAGCTGGATTTAAAAGTGGTTTTAGTACAATAGATCATATCCAGGTATTGAGAGAAGTCATAGAAAGGACAAACGAATATGAGTTATCATTATGTTTTGGATTTGTAGATTATGAAAAGGCATTCGATTCTATATACATTTCTTCAGTGATTAAAGCATTGGATCATCAAGGTATTGATCCAGGATATTGTCATATTTTAAAGAATATTTATAAAAATGCAACAGCAACAATTAGATTACATAATGATACTGGAAAAGTCAACATTGAGAAAGGTGTAAGACAAGGTGACTCCATATCTCCAAAACTCTTTACAGCAGTGCTGCAAGAAGTATTTTGTGGATTAAAATGGGAAACTAAAGGAGTGAAAGTAAATGGAGAGTATTTAAGTCATTTAGATTTCGCAGATGATGTAGTTGTTTTTGCAAATAATGCTTCATAGCTGCAGGAAATGTTGCAGGAGTTAGCAGATGAAAGTAGAAAAGTAGGACTAAAGATAAATGTTAAAAAGACTAAAGTAATGTTTAATCGATTTGCTCAAAATATGAAAATAAAGATTGATTATGAAGAATTAGAAGAAGTTAACAGTTATAAATACTTGGGTCAGATTATTAATACAGATGGAAACATAATGGAGGAAATTAATCATAGAATTAAACTTGGTTGGAGTGCTTTTGGTAGAAATAACTTGATACTAAAAGGAAATATGCCTATGTGTTTGAAAAGGCTGGTTTTTAATAAATGTGTTTTACCAGTTCTTACTTATGGATATGAGACTTGGACACTTAATAGAAGAGCAATACAGAGACTTCAGACCACTCAAAGGAGTATGGAGAGATGTATGTTGGGAGTAACAAGAAGAGATCGAAAACGCAATGTATGGGTAAGACAACAAACAGGTGTTACTGACCTTATTGAAAAAATTAAAAGATTGAAATGGAGTTGGGCTGGACATATTGCTAGAAGAGATGATAATAGATGGGCAATTGAAATTTTAAACTGGATTCCAAGAGATTGTAAAAGACCCAGAAAGAGACCACATGTGAGATGGATGGATGAAATAAGAAAATGTGCAGGGGTGTTGTGGAGAAGAGAAGCTAAAGATCGGAGAAGATGGATTAAACTTGGAGAGACCTTCATCCTGCAGTGGATTGATAATGGTTGATGATGATGATGATGATATACATATTCCATACTAAACTAGAAATCATCAGTTGGTCCAGATTACCATCTCTACACATATATGCTATAAGTGCTCAGATATATATTAAGACAGCCAATCTTCATGCTTTAATAGACTGGCTTCAATCTACTCCACACTCCAACTTTTCAACTGTCCATCCAATTGAAAATCTGATGATGGAACGCTCAAAGGCCACCTTGAGGCCAAGATTCTTGTCACACCCATGTTGACCATAGGTCAATCTGACCTCTCATGTAATGGACATAATCCATTTAATACATATGCATATAATGGTGATTAAAATGATGAGCTGTTAGTTCTGAATTATTCATAACATCAACAGATACAACGAGGTATACAAAAATAATTGGAATATTGTAATAAAAACTTGTGTATTTATTTTTTTGGTATTATAAGTGAAATTTCTTTTAAAGTTTTGTCCATTTAATACAATACAGCAGTCTAAACATATTTTTTACTTTTCAAAGTTGTCCAAAGACACTTGCAAAGAGATGTCTTCTAACATCTGTGTTGGTTTCCTTCACTACTTCTATGTGATGCATTTTTTTATTTGAGAGAATAAAAAGAAGACACATGGAAAAAGATAGAGTGAATATGGTTAATGGATAAGTTGGATCATGCTAGATTTAATTAATAATTATTTCACATGCAAGACTTTGTGTGCTAGCACATAGTCATGTTGAAAATTGCACTACACCCTTTGCCACAAAATGGAACACTTATGTTTGACTGTGTCATGCAAAAGTTTCAGAATATAGATTTTAAATGTTTGATCATTTCCAACAAATTATGAGGGAACAATTCTATTTGCATCCCCAAAAAATCAGCATAATGTCTTGGTCATTGAACTTCATTCACAATGCATTTTTGGAATGTGGTGGATTTGACATTTCCATCAAACCAAGTCATAAACTTGTTTGTCACAGAGCCATTTCCTTGTAATTTGTTTACAAAATTCCAACTCTTTCATAAAAAAAAAAAATTACATTGTTCTAACATTTCATCTATTACGAATAGCAAGAAATACATGAAACATGTTTTATAAAAAATTGTGCTATATGGCACCATGATTTGACATGATGATATCATTCACTAGATTGATGCAGAAAGGATATCTAAAAGCAGAATCAAATACTGTGACAGCTGTGACTAACAGAGAATGGATCTGGTTATTTTTGGGTATCTCTCATATTTCATTAATCTTTAAACAAATCATGGCCAATACAATGACCCATCGCATGATACTGATTACTCATATCATAACCTTTTGAGACATATCCTAAAAATCATAATGCAATTTTAATATTTTAGAGCAGAATTTTATAGGTTTATCACTACTTTTCATTTAACCATTGCCATTTAAAAATACATATCCTGCCTACCTTTAAATGATAAAAGTATTCTTTGTTCAATATAAATATTTTGCCCCTCCCCACCCAATATTTCCAAAGTTCAAATATAATTTTTTAGACTGTTCTTCATTTGTAAATGTATATTTCTAACAAATCAAGTAAAATTTATTGGATTTTTATATAGAATAATGGTTTAATACTGAATTCAAATGTCAAATGATTACAGAAAGTGTCACCAGGGATAGCAATAAATATGACATCCCATGAAAAAAATAATCTGCTGCTTAATACCCATGAAGGTGTTTATTTGGAGAAAGTGTTGTTTGATGTTCACCTAACATCAAGCTAATACAGCCATCTGTTGAGATAAATATTTTTTAAAACACAAAATTGTGAACTGATGAATATTGATTAATTCAAAAAAGATCTGAAGAGATCAGTATTTTCCAATAAGCAGCAGCATCAAAGCACTCAAAGGTATCATAATGTTGTGGTGATTACATCTATACAAGGTAAAACATGGAACTTTTCATTTTACAAACAGACAGGATATAACTCAAAGGTATCATGGCAGTGTGGTTATTACATCCATTCAAGGAGAAACATGGAACATTTCAGACTACAGACAGGACATACTCAAAAGTGACATGGTATTGTAGTTATTATACCCATTCAAGGTGAAATATGGAATTTTTCAATCTACAAACAGATAGGATATACTCAAAGGTGTCATGGCATTGTGGTTATTACATCCATTCAAGGTAAAACATAGAATTTTTCAAATGATAATATACTTTTTTGCAATACTATTTCATGAGCATTAGTGAAATTTCATTGAAAAAATTTTTGGAATAATAGGTTTTTTTGCATAATTAATTAGCGAGTCTTGATTATTTTTATACAGTAATTGCACAATAATTACTGAAAAACTAAAGTATATATGATTACACTTTTATTTTATATATACATGTTTTACTTTTAAAAATAAAAATTAACAATCATCCGTTCAAATTATTAATATAAATAAAACACAATAAATTAAGTAAACAGAATTAAATAAGAATGAAGTATTTTCAATATATAAAAAAACGGTATTTAAAAAATAAACTTTCATGCCTAAAAATGAAAGGTTTATGATATAACTGAACAGTAATTCTTTGTAGATAAGAGATTAAGTCTTACTAATGAGAAAATAAAGCAATAGATTTCACAATAGAATTAAAAATATTTAAGAGTAATGATAAGAAGACAGGAAAGTGAGAAAACAAAATGGATTAACATCATTTTGAGATATACTCAATTAGATAACATGAATGAGATGAACTAACCATATTTTAGAAATAAAAATGTGGTAAATCAAAGTTTGTAAACAAGATTGTTCATAAGTTTAAATGATTCACAATGATCATCATGTGGATGAATAACATATAGACATTTGCTGATATGATGTTGAGAAGAATTTGGATCAGAACTCTGTAATAAACTAAGAGATCTTGATTCTGAAGTCTACTGACTATGGTTGAAAAAGATGGCAACAAGAGACCTTGATTCTGAAGTATACTGACTATGGTTGAAAAAGATGGCAACAAGAGACCTTGATTCTGAAGTATACTGACTATGGTTAAAAAAGATGCCAACAAGAGACCTTGATTCTGAAGTATACTGACTATGGTTGAAAAAGATGGCAACAAGAGACCTTGATTCTGAAGTATACTGACTATGGTTAAAAAAGACGGCAACAAGAGACCTTGATTCTGACATATGCTGACTATGGTTGAAAAAGATGGCAACAAATACATAAAAAATTGAATAGTTCATTGTTCCAGAACTCATAAAAGTTTGAGTACTGGAAATGATAGGGTTGGGCTGCGATCCATGGGTCTTCACCTCCAGAGGCTGTAATTTTACCATTGTATCGATGCAAGCTGTGAACCAAAAAATTAATATAAAAATTTACTGTTTAGAAGTTCATAAGAAGTTGAAGCAGCAAAAGTGAACAGCATTGTAATCCATTAACCTTGAACTCCAGAATCCACCACTATATCATTGTAACATGGCATGCTGGGAATGGTTTATTATTCGGAAGTGAAGTTCAAGCATCAGAAGTGATAGAAATGGACTGCAATCCATGGACTTTGAGCTTCAGTCTGCCACTCTACCAGTGCACCAAAGCATGCTGGGAATTTTGAAAGAATATTGAATGATTTATTATTAAGGAGTTCATAAGAAGTTCAAGCATCAGAAGTGACAGAGCTGGTCTCTGATCCATGGACTTTCGGATTCAGGGTCTGTAAATCTACCACTGCAGCAAAGCATGCTGGGAACTCAGAAAGAATATAATAATTGAATGGTTTATTATTCAAGAGTTCATAAGAAGTTCAAGCATCAGAAATGACAGAGCTGGTTTGCGATCTATGGACTTTGATATTCAGGGTCTGCAACTTTATCACTGCAGCAAAGCATGTTGGGAAATCAGAAAGAATATAGTATGGTAATTGAATGGTTTATTATTCAGGAATTCATAAGAAGTTTAAGCATAAGAAGTGGCAGAACTGGGTTGTGATCAATGGACCTTCAGCTCCAAAGTCTACCACTGCAGCAAAGCATGCTGGGAACTCAGAAAGAATATAGTAATCGAATGGTTTATTATTCAGGAGCCCATAAGAAGATCAAACATCAGAAGTGAATGCTGGCTGTGATTTATGTCTAAGACTCCAGCAAGCTACACAGGAGAAACAAGTAATTCAATTAGTGAGAGTCCATAAGAAATGTAAACACCAGAATTGGGCACAATGCATGGTCCTTCAGTCCAACAATCCACTATCCTACCATTCCTCTAAACCACAAAGGAATTGTCAATGATATATATACAAGCATTCACAAATCTTCAAGTTTTTAAAATAAAACTACAGAAGCTATAAATTCCCACCAGAATATTAATAAATGATAATTATTAAAACATAATAAAAGCATTCCTTTTAGATCAACATTAAAAGTTTCTATGGATTGTAATAGAATAATAAATATTATTTTTGTTGTAGTTTTTATTCATTTGTGAACATGTATAGAAATAAAATTTGCAAATTAAAAAAAATAATAATTTTTTTTTATTAAAAAAAAAAAAAGAATTAAATAACAAACTGTAATTAATATGAAAATTTCTAAAATACAAAAAATAATAATGCTTATTATAATTAATTTTATTCAGTATTAAAATTTTAATATGTACAGTTTTTTTATATATTTCAAATAAAACATAAAAGCAAACCACTTTTCCGTAGAGAGTTTGATGGAAATCATGAATTTCATTCTTGCAGATGCATAACAACCTGCTAACGTCACATCAGATTGCGATTTTGTTTTTGTTTTATAATCAATGCATCGATGGACCTTCACAAACCCCAACCCTCTTTTTATAGCTCGTAAATAATCATTTAGTTTTAAATTAACTTCATTAGGTTTATTATAAACATTGAAGGATTATTTACAAGTCTGAATGAAACAAAAGAGATTTCAAGTAGAGAAGCAATAAGATAGATAGATATATGTTCATATAATTGAGCAATAATCAATATATATCTAATGCATATTAATTAGTTTAATCAATAACCAAGTCATTGGTTTGATATTAATAAGATCGGATTCCATGTAGCTATGAAAATATCAACTGGTGCATGGGTTTGATCTCTGGTCTTAATGTTATTTAATTTTTTAGAAAGAGTGATTTAGTATTGTGAGATGTGGGTTAAAGGTTAGATAGCATCTTATGAACCAGAGTGTGAACAGAATGAGTGTAGTAATTCTTATATTGGGAAAAGGGCCATTATGTATATTTTTATGAGGATGTTGGAAGATTAGTGAATTTGAATGAATCATGCTAGTGATAAATGTATGGAAAGGAAGAAGTGAAAAACAGTCCATAAGAAAGTGTTTTAATGTTTCTTCATTTTTATGACAGAGGACACATAATGCATCTGTATTTGTGAAATGTCAGTTGTAGAATAGAAAATAAGAAGTAGAAACGGTTTTGACATTCCAGGTAGCAATATCTGAACCTTTTTATAATGTATTTGTTACTACATAACAAGAAAGATTGACTATTATTTGATATACTATTATTATTTTCAATTTGATATGATACCAATCATTAGTTTAATTTAGAAATAGATTATCATTTAGTGACAAAATATTGAATGGTAGCTAGGTTGGCTAATTGTCAGCTTAATAAAAATTCCTTAGCATACTAAAGAGATACAATGTACAGTTCAGCATAGTTGGTAGAATGTCCAATGTGGGATTGATTCTGGCACTCACAAGACTGTCATTCAACTGCTTTATGAACTCCCAAACAATAAAGCCATATGCCTTTTTTACTTTATTTAATGTCATTCAAGTTGACCTGCATGAAAGTAGCAGTGGCTCTGAAGAAGACTGCAGGATGGTTGAAACATAAGATTGTGTATGCATATATATACAACAAAAGGTTTTGCTAAAAAGCATTCAAAGTAGAGTGAATGAATATCATTTATATACAATACCATATCTATACAAATTAGGGGTTGGGAATATTTTTGAGTCAGAGAGCCATTTTGAGAAAATCATACAAAAATTAAAATTTAGGGAGCTGCAACTTGAAATCAATTTCATTCGTTATTTATAAATTTAAAAACATTCATCATCATCAACCATTATCAATCAACTGCAGGATGGTCTCTCCAAGTTCAATCCATATTCTCTGATCTTTAACTTCTCCTCTCCATATCACCCCTGCACACTTTCTTATTTCATCCATCCATCTCACATGTGGTCTCTTTCTGGGTCTTTTACAATCTCTTGGAACCCAGTTGAAGATTTCAATTGTGCATTTATTATCATGTCTTCTAGAAATATCTCCTAACATTGCATATAATATTTTTGTGAGTGAAATAAAATTTAATATCAGTGAAAAAAATCATTTATATAAATATAAAAGTTACAATGTTGATATTCAAATGTACTAATGTGACTTTTTAACTATTATGTTTTTAGCCAACTTGCTCAAATTCGGAATATATTTTGTGCATTTTAGTATTAATAATAAATCCTTCAGATTTGAATCAATCAGCCTGCTCCTGTGTTTACTTTTTACCTAATTTATTGAAGAAAACAATGCATGTTCAGCTATTTTAATTTTAAACTACTCGCAATCGTCACAATAATTTATACAGATTTGCATTAATCATAATAAAATTAATACAATTAGTTACAAATTCTATATTAGTATACGTAAATAAAATATTATTTTATAATATATTAATTAGAGGAGATTTTAATCGAGACTTTCAAGCTTCCTTCAGCTAACCACTCCATCTTATATAACCGATACATAATCAGTACAATTCCCTTCTAATTATATCTAAAGCTCAGCATATACATTATAATTGTATTCAAACATAATATATTAATTTTTTAATAAAATTTATATATATCTAAAATAAGGAAGTCACACTTTTCTGCTAAAGAGCCACATTCAGCCTCGGAGTCACAGGTTCTCTATCCCTAATATAAATCATAGGTTAGCAATGACATAAGCATTTGTAAAAAAAAGAGCATCATAGTTGGGTTGTTTTATTGATACAAGGATGGTATGATACTTTGTATATTTTTTAAAGATAGCATTACGCATTGGATATTTTATACATAAATAAGTATAATCACAAAGAAATCAAGTGATATGTCATATGACCTAGTTTATTAAGCTTGTATTACAAATGTTATCCAATGAGCATGCCAATAGCTCTTAACAAGCTTTTTGGAATATCCCTATCCTCAGACCAGTTTCTACTTAATAGTAAACCATTAAATAAAGTGCTGGGTTTGATTTGGTATTTTAAATCTAATGCTTGAACATTTTAGTGCTTCACTGAGGAAAGCCAGAAGCTAGAAACCAGTCTGAGGATAGTAAACCATTAAATAATGTGCTGGAACTTGATCTGGTATTTTAAATATAATACTTGAATATTCTAGTGCTTCACTGAGGAAAGTTTCTAGCTTCTGGCATTCCTCAGTGAAGCACTAAAATATTCAAGCATTAGATTTAAACTACCAGATCAAGCCCATCACATTATTTAATGGTTTACTATCCTCAGACTGGTTTCTAGCTTCTGGCTTTCCTCAGTGAAGCACTAAAATGTTCAAGCATTACATTTAAAATACCAAATCAAACCCAGCACTTTATTTAATGGTTTACTATTAAGTAGAAACTGGTCTGAGTACAGACATATTCTGAAAAGCTTGTTATGAACTATTGGCATGCTCATTAGATAATAGATAAGTATGAATAGGAATAACAATAAATAAATAAAATTAAAAATAAGGAACTCACATCATTGATATATGATATAACGTTCAATGATGCATGTAGATTAGTGATTTTCAACAGAAGACATACACACACCCTGAAGTACAAAACAGGATAGTTTGGGATGTGTGAGAAAGAATACTATCAGAAAAAGTGCATGCATAATTTAAGGTAATATATAATATTTTTATGCAACCAATAATAATATATTTACTTGAGTTCATTGCATGTTTTGAATTTTGAATGAAATTTAAAACAGAATATGTGATTTGCAGGACTTGATTCCAGTAGAAATGGAAACAAAAGAAATGGAAACAAAAGATGTAGATATAGAAAAATGACAAAAAAAAACATGAGGAAAAAATACTAATAAAAAGAAGCTGTCAACATCAGCGAAAGAGTGAAAAACTGGCAGGAGGAAGAGGCAAGCATATATACAGACTATGATGTACTAATTACAAATACAATGCCTAAGTTCTAAAAGATCTCACTTAAAGAAATTAAAAGATCAAATCAAAATAGCAAGGACAAATAAAATGGACAATCATCAGTTCATAACAAAGGAGAAGAGCAATAGATATTATATTTAATGTTTCCGTGGTAATATGATGTAAACAAAGTACTTTTGGGTTATAACATGTATTATTTTGTATTAATTCCCAATGTTTCGATAAAATAACATCTGCCATTGTCAAAGACAAGGTTTTTTTTTTTAAAAAAAAACCATTACATCTCAAGTAATAATGAGATCTAACTACTTCATGCTTAATCTTATTCTTTGCCTCACATTCAGTCAATCTCGCCTCACTTTCAATCTTATTATTAGTAAAGGTATAACAGTTTGTCTTTAAAAACTTGACTTTGACATTGGAGGCTGTTATTTTGTTGAAACGGTTGGGAATTAATAGAAAAGAATACCTCATTTAATCCCTAAAGTAGTTTTATATATATAGACAAAAAAAAAAAGAAACCAAGTTCAAGTAGTGAAGACCTCAACACAATTGTGAATGAAACTGTGACCCAAACCAGAAATAATTATTGAATCACACAAGGAATACTAAAAACTGGAATAAAAAAATGAAAAATGAGAAAATATGGTTGAAAAATTGAAGAACAGCCACATAATGCAAAATATAATAATCAAAAAATAATAGTAGATATTTTAGATATTTACTACACCTATTTAGGTAAGTATAACTTTAAGAAATAAAGTAGATTTTTAAACAAGTCATCTTTATTAATCAATAGTAGATTTAAATTTATTATATACAGGTTCAGTTTATATAATCAATACTATATACAGGTTCAGTTAATATAATCAAAAATATTGTAAAGTTCTGTTTGATTGAGCCTCAGAATTTAAAGGATTTTTTTTTTTTTTTTAGATTTTTTGCACAACCAAATATTTCTATAACCAATAGTAAAGCTACTATTTTCTTTTTCCAATTTTCTTTCAAAATAAAAACTAGTTATGGTGGAAATTCCACAAGACTGACTAATTTAGAATAAAACAATTCGTTCTTTGTTGAAACAATAGCTTCCCTTCTTTTATAATGTAGAAGTTTAGTTAAACAATGCAATTCGTAAAACTAACAGTATCGTTTTTTTTTTTTAAAAAAAAAATTGATAATATACATTAGAGAAGGAATGTTTAATAATCCATAACTGTAAACGTTATATTATTTTCTAACCTACTAGATGTTGCCACAATCACCATCACAGGTCTGTAAAAAAAAAAAAAGATGTAAAAAGAAATATATATTTGGTTTGAAAATGATTTAAATTTAAACTAAGCTCATTCACTTAAAATGATAAAAAAAATAGTTATTTCCTACGATGATGATAATAATGAACATGCCATCATCAGATTTTCTGTGACGTGGATGGCCGAAAAGCTGGAGAGCAGAGAAGATTAAAGCCTGTCCATTAAAGTTTGAAGATTCGCTACCTTAAAATAACTGAGCACCAATTATATATATATATGTGTGTGTGTGGGAGATGATGATCGGACAAATTGATGAGTGCTTGTTCAGCATGAAATATGTATATTGGAGATCATTTATCTTTTTCACATATATGTGGTCATGTATAAGATGGAGTGGATGACTGAAAAGAACTTGCAAGTCTGGGTTCAAATCCCCTCTAAATAGTCTAGCTTAAATATATATTCTATACTTGTATTTAAATAATAATAATAATAATAATAATAATAATAATAATAATAATAATAATAATAATAATAATAATAATAATAATAATAATAATAATAATATTTCATTCCAATATCAGCCTTTCAAGCTAATTGAGCACGCGCCTTTTGAGTGTTAAATAAATGAATACTCTCTTCTTCAATCCAAGATATAGTATTTATGCAGGAATAAAAAGAATCCCTCTTATTCCTACGACTCAAATTCTTTTATATGAGCAAATCTGAAGAACTGTTAAAGAGGGCATGAGTAGATTCTCACTTTTTATTCCTGCATAAATACTATATCTTGGATTGAAGAAGAGAGTATTCATTTATTTAACACTCAAAAGGCACGTGCTCAATTAGCTTGAAAGGCTGATATTGGAATGAAATAATAATAATAATAATAATAATAATAATAATAATAATAATAATAATAATAATAATAATAATAATTATTATTATTATTATTATTATTATTATTATTATTATTATTATTATTATTATTATTATTATTATTATTTATTTATTATGAAGCAAACAATAAATGTATAATACAGTGAGATAAATTCCATACAAGAAAAATCTTGTGTGAGGAATTTAAATGTAACAACTAAAAACACTAATAAAATATAAAAAAAAAGTATAAATATAACATAAAATATTAAAATCACACAGATATTACATTTGGCAATTCAATCACAGTAGTAAATAATTACAACATAACATACAATATAAACAAAAAAAAATAAAATAAAACTAATGCTTAGCATAATATAACCAGTGCCATAAATGCTTTTTAAAAATCAAATAAGATAGTGTTCATTAAATTCACAGAACAATCTCTTATAAATACATATTAAATAATTTAGGACCATTATAACTAAATTGCTTCCTATTGGATGTTTTAAGAAAATTAGGTAAAGCTAGCTGATATTTAGTAGATAAACAAGTATTTATTAAAAACACTAATAAAATACAAAAAAAAAGTATAAATACAACATAAAATATTAAAATTATACAGATATTACATTTGGAAATTCAATAACAGTAGTAAATAATTACAACATAACATACAGTATAAACAAAAATAAAATAAACAAAATAAAACTAATGCTTAGCATAATATAACCAGTGCCATAAATGCTTTTTAAAAATCAAATAACTAGTGCTCATTAAATTCACAGAACAATCTCTTATAAACATATTAAATAATTTAGGACCATTATAACTAAATTGTTTCCTACTAGATGTTTTAAGAAAATTAGGTAAAGCTAGCTGATATTTAGTAGATAAACAAGTATTTACAACAGAAGATTTAGTATCCAAATGAAGTTTCCTACAATAAATATCAAGAATCACTCTATATTTATACAAATGGAAAACATCTAGTATATTAAAAGTGGCATAAATATCTTTAACAGATGTGGCATGTGATCTACCAAAAATGATACACATTGTATAATTCTGTAAAACAGACAATGTAGTCATTGCAAAAGTAGAACAGTTCCCCCAAACTGATATATTATAACATAATAAGCTTTGATAAGAAGAAATATATAAAGTAATCAAAGCTGACCAAGGAAAAAAATTAGATAAGTAGAAAAACATATAATTTAATTTAAGTAAACGAGAACAAAGAAAGTCAATATGGTTTGACCAAGATAGTCTGGAGTCAATAAAAACACCTAGATAGCAAATATTATCAACAAAAGAAATGTTAGCACAAGTACAAGTGCTATTACAATGCCAACAATACTTATTACAAATAGTAATGTTAAGCGAATGAATATTTGACTTATAAAAAAAATTAATAGCTTTTGTTTTACTCAGATTAATTGATAAATTATTATTATTATTATTATTATTATTATTATAATAATAATAATAATAATAATAATAATAATAATAATAATAATAATAATAATAATAATAATAATAATAATAATAATAATAATAATAATAATAATAATAATAATAATAATAATAATAATAATAATAATAATAATAATAATAATAATAATAATAATAATAATAATAATAATAATAATAATAATAATAATAATAATAATAATAATAATAATAATAATAATAATAATAATGGAGCAATTGAACTGGACTGAATCTTCACCTAAGGATCTTTAATTCTTGGGTCTGCACTATAACAGACAATGAAATATAATGTTTGAACATTAACTTTTTAATGGTAAAATAGTAAGAGATATAATAAAGTAAATAACATTTTTATAAGAAATATTTTAAGTCTAATATTTGGTACCAAAAATATTTGACTCTTTGTTTCTGATCCCAATAAATGATCAACATCATTTTCAATCATCATGAATCCACAACATATCAGCAACTTTCATTATTTCATCCATCCCTCTTACATATGATCTCTTTTTAGGCCTTTTACAATCTCTTGGGATCTTACTCAAAACATCAAACTTTTCATCTATTACTATCTCTTCCAGGAATATTTCCAGCCCAGATCAATTTCAGTCTTTTAGTTATGTCTATGATGTTACTGATATCTGCTTGTTCTTTAATCCATGTATTTCATTTATGTTTTCTTCTTGTTACTCTTAAGACACATCTCCCCACATTTCATTGAATGGTTTGAAATCTTTGTACTGCTCTTCTGTTAAATATTCAAATCTCATATTTTTAGATAAGTACTGTTAAAATATATTAAATAACTCAATGTAATATTTTGTACCTGGTTGGGTTTGTTTTATCAAACACACAATTATGTAATTCTGGGATAGCAATATATTAAACAATTCAAAACAAAACAACACTCTCCATATAGTAGTGCCATCTTGTGCTAACAAAAGCAATCAATGGATGCCAGAAGGCTTGTGCATAAAATCCCTATCTAGTGCCTACTCATCCAATATCCCCAGACTAGTTTCTGGCTTGTGGCCTTCATCAGTGAGGAGCCTTGGATCTGAGAGCACTGCACCTAGATCTTAGGATCTAATGCAACCCTCCAGAACCCACCTTTTAACTCTATTTAACTACAAAACTATGAAAATGAAATTGAAAACACTATTAATATTTTCAATCCAAGCTCAATAGCTTATATAGTCATATGGGTCTGAACTCAATTCAGTACCCATATGTGATCATGTGATGTTTAGTGGTTTGATAGCAATATATTTATTATTATTAATGAAGGAAAAAAAGATAAGTCAGCAGAAGATTCTAACTATAATTTATGTATCTGATAATATAGCAAATAACCATAATAAAATTGGAGTACTTTTGGTTATTTTCAGAGCCTTCTTCAACTGAAGTAAATATCATCATGTGATATCCCAAGATTCTTCTCATTATCAAATTAGCCTTTTTATTTTTTTTAATTATAGTTTCTCTCCTCATGAAAAATATTAGTATTTTTCAGATTGAAATTGAAAATAAATTCACAAGTTTTTTCCATCATAAAAAAATAAATGCCATTACTAAATCATTATTATTATTATATTTTATACATTTGTATAACAGTTGTTGCACTTTTAATCTTTTCTCACCCCTAAATCTTGAATCACCTATGTATGAAGCCTTGCACTTACATAAAATTTGATATATAATATCACTTTTTTGTTTGAAAGGTATATATTTTTAATTATTTACCAATCTATTAACTAATGTTAATAAATGGAACATAAAATGAAATATGATATAAATCTGTACATCTATTCTTAATAAATTTTGCATGAGCATTTGAAATATATGGAATAGATAATCTCCAGTTTAATGAGTGACTGATAAAAATTATTAAAAAATGGAATAGATATTCATTTTTTATCATTAATATTCTGTTCCTTTAAATGAGTGTATTTTTTAAATTGGCATAAAATATATCAAATTGGTTTATTACTATACCCAACTTCGATCAACTCTTTCTTAAATTTGTCAATGTTTTGTGACTTGCCATTTAATGCAAAGATGATACTTTTGATTTACAATGTCTATACACTCTTCATTTGATGATTAATTTATAGTTTAATATATCATCATCTCTTGTTTATCATACAAATGAAGATATTTACAAAATTGATTCCATCCCTTTTCAATGGTCCATTTAAATCATTTTTATTTAAAAATCTCTTGAAGAAAGATGCTCATCTGGAACTATTTTGCATTATAATTTTGAAACACATGATTGCAGCTACGGATTCTTTCTCATCCCAGTGCCAATATTAGCTACTGAAATAGTAGAAAGTCACTGATATTTGGAGTTACTTCCTCACACTTAGCTTAAAACTCAGATGAAATAAATTCACAAAACTTATCAGAGTTTCTGATTAAAAATTATATACAAATATATTCTATCTATGACAATTTTCAATTAAACATAATAGAAATTTATGTGTACCTATGTATATGTACACAAGCAGGAGAAGTGGGAGTCAGGTATGCCATTGTAGAGCCAATGCCATGTCAACAGCCATTTATAAATGGGAAGTTATTAGGTTCACATTTGCCAGCTGTTTGTATTGAGAGTTATTATTGATCCCCCCCCCCCTTGACAAACCCTCTAGCTCGCAATAACTGAGATAATTATTTTTTTTTACCAATTATTGAATAATGAGTAGTTTTGGTTGATAACTGACTATTGAGAAAAAACAGTCCAGATTTGAACCCTGAATCATGACTAAACCATGAGACTCTTCAGTATAAATAAAAACAAACAGAGATAAATGCATAACGACTAAAAGGCAAATATAATAAATATAAATACAGATTAACACAGACAAAAACATTCAGATAGATAAAAGATAATCAGCAAAAACTTAGACATCGGGATGAATAGATAAATAAAAAAACAAATCTCATATTTAAATAAGCAGATAGATAGAAAACATACGAAATGATAGATATATAGAGAGAACATAGAAACATATATAGATAATTACATGGATACGATGAATAGACAGACATGTAAGATAAATGAATAAACAAATTCTATATATATATATAAACTCGTATAAGCTTAAATATAGTTTTAAAAATAGCTTTTTAAAATTATTAAAAATGTTTGCTGCTCCAATATATATACTGTATTTATTATTTCCCGAAAATACAGCCAATCTGAAAGTATTATTTCTGTAAATCTATGCTTTAATTTACTACACACATACACAACTACTGAAAACTAGCAACAGTAATTCGTAATCGTCTCAAAATCTTTAACCGAGACTGACATATAAAATTACAAAATGAATATTATTATCTAATTATAACTTCACAAATTTAAAATGCATCTAATTAAAAAGATATTTTTGTTCAAAAATGTGCGAGATGAGATTTCAAAAGATTTCAGTAAAAACATTTTAAACAATTGAAGTTTTTAATCTAATTTCTCAAAAGCCTAATTATTATCAAATACCCCCTCCCCACATGTTTAAAAACATTCACTACTTGTCAGTCATATTATACATCTCAACGGAAAAAATATTCCTTTACGAATATTAAAAAAAGCTCTGTAAAAAATTAAATATTATTATGATAAAGCCCAAACATCTAAGAGTTAATCATTATTAATCCAATCATAAAAAGATAGCCATTCGGACTTCATATGACACAAAACCCAAACATGTAAAAGATAAATGACATCACCATCGTCAATAAGCCAATCGGAAGCAGGATTACCATTCAGACTTCAGATGATACAAAGTCTAAATATCTAAAAGATAAATGACATAATGATCATTAAAAAGCCAATCAGAAACAAGATAGTCATTCAGACATCAAATGACACAAAACCCAAACATCTAAGAGCAATATGACATCATCATCATTAATATAACAATTATAAGTAAATAAGCATTAATTTTTATAGCACTATGTTTTATAAATTGTAATAGATTAAAGATCAGCCTTCTCAAGCTATTGCGCATGTGCTTTTTACGAGTGTTAATAATAAATGAATACTTTCATTCCCAACACAAGATATAGTATTTATGAAAGAATAAAATGAATCCACTTAATCTTTCCAACCCAAATGCTTATATATGGGAAAATCTTAAGTACTGGAAATGAAAGCATGAGGATAGACCACTCACTTTAAATTACTGTTTATGATGTCTGAATGAATGACATCAGCGGAATTATCTAGAATTTACTAAACGTCACTCTCAAATGAATCTTAAACATATGTAAATAAGCATTTATTTTTATAGTGCTATGTTTTATAAATTGTAAAAAGTGCATGCACAATAGCTTGAGAAGGCTGATCTTTAATGTATTACAATTTATAAAACATAGCGCTATAAAAATAAATGCTTATTTACACATGTTTAAGTTTCATTTGAAAGTGACATTTAGTAAATTCTAGATAATTTCGCTGACGTCATTCATTCAGACATTGTAAACAGTAATTTAAAATGAATGGTCTATCCTCATACTTTCATTTCCATTACTTAAGATTTGCCCATATATATGCATTTGGGTTGGAAAGAATAAGTGGATTCATTTTATTCTTTCATAAATACTATATCTTATGTTGGGAATGAAAGTATTCATTTATTATTAACACTCATAAAAAGTGCATGCACAATAGCTTGAGAAGGCTGATCTTTAATGAATTATAACAATTATAAAAAATAGCCATTCAAACTTCAGATGACATAAACTTAAACATCTAAGAGATAAAAAACATCATCATCATTAATAAGCCAATCAAAAACAAATAACCATTCTGACTTCAGATGACACAAAGCCAAAACATCTAACAGTTAGATAACATTTCATCATTAATAAGCCAAAAGGATGGCCATTCAGACTTCAGATGAAACAAAGCCCAAACAACTAAGAGAAAAATGGCAACATCATCATTAATAAGGCAATCAGAAACAGGATGGCCCTTCAGACTTTAAAAGACAAAAAAAGATACAAAGGCAAAAAATGAAAGATTTAAGAGATGACTAAACTAATTAAAGAACTATATTCACATCCACAAGTACCACACACTGAGTCTTCACTCTGTTTCTTTGGCATACTGAGATGCAGCCATTTAACTTTTGTAGCATACATTTTTCTTGATAAATTGCAACATTTGAACCTGCATCCCTCCCTTCTATCCAATGAAAGCAATCAACATAGCACAGGTTTAAAGAATTTATAAAGCAGAGCAAAAAAATAATCACCATAGTTAATTAATTTGTATTTGTGAATTTCCTACAAGATGTTAATCTTCATACAATGTTCATTTGGGTTTCCAAATTATATATCACAAAGTAATGCAATTTTAATGGTATCAAGTGATATTTATTGCCAGAAAAAGCCTCTTACAAATACAGTTAAGCCTTATTCTAACATTCCCACATATATAATTTTTGCATATCTATTACCTGCTTTCTTCAGTCCCAAAGCAGGGGTAAAAAGCAACAAAAATATTTTTGCATCTGTCACTTCCCCATTTCTATTATTTATTTTTTCCCAGTCTCTTGAAAACAATCAAAAGAGATTTCATTTTGTGCGTTTCTTACAATTAGATGCTGATTACATTCATGGTGAATGTAGTTCATTGCCACAAACCAACTGAACTATGCTTCAAAAGATCTTGTATAAAATTTATAGATTATTAACAGAATCATATAAATCAATGACATAGAAAGAAGCCATTCTAAATTATTCACTGAAATATATATCTAATTTCATTGATGGAAGTCAAATGATGATTTAATTGTTAAATTTTCAAAGCCAAGTTCAGACTGGGTCCATTATGCAGAAACTTTAGCTGCATGGTAATAATAGGTTCCACTAAAATCAATCATCATCACAGTGGATAGTTATTCTTATGGGGCTTTACATTAATGAGTATCCATAGAGAGACTGCTGCTAAAGGGAACATTTAAAGACAATGACAATAAGAAAATGCTTCATCATTATATTTTCTGAAATAAATTGAAAGACTGAAAATCTCTTTGCACTCATTATAATGCTTACCTGACAGCCAATCAGATGTTATGAGGGCTGTCTGAATGACAATCAAACCGTAAACATACGACAAAGAATTTACGAGAAAAGGGCGGCCCCCTTTTCTCTACTTTTCTTTCTATATATCTAAGCCAGTCGCAAATTAAAATATTATTTACATTATGTTTTCTGAGAACATAAATCTGTCTACGATTCAATCAAACTAATTTTCAGATTTATAAATAATTTTTATTAGATACGTAGAAGAGATTGTGATCTGGGTGAAGTGATGAGTGTTGTACAGTATTTTGCATCTTGGAGATCATAAATCTATTTCACTTGCCTTTGGTCATATGTTTATGGTCACAGTCTCTACCTTGCATGAGAGTGGCATGAAAATTACACTATAGAAATATTCATCAAATGGATAATCTCTAGTTTAATGAATGACTGATAAAAATTATTAATGTACTTCTAACAAATGGTTTGTATCAAAGTTGTGAGGGCAGTAAATTTGACTCTTATCAATTAAACTTCAGTAATTAACTATCTACATATACTGAACAATAATATAAATATGTCTACAAGATTGAGTGGATAGAAACCAGTAGCTACTTTGTATGAGAGTGGTGTAGAGAAAATTACACTACAGAAATACCAATTTGTTAATTTATTTTTTCACATAAATGACATTTTCTGATAGCACAAATCGATTTCCTTTTGTTCTTCTTGTCTCAAATTTATCGACTATATTAATTTTTTATTCCAACATCTGTCTATATATTTTTGAAACATATATTCTTATACATATTGTGATAGTTATTTGGTATGTCTAAATTAATAATAATGAATATAACTTCAAAAAAAATTTATTGGCTTATTATTGCTATTACTAATACTATTATTATCATTAAAGTAATATTAATTCAATAAATTTTATTTCTTTTCTTACTCATTTGTGATTCAATGAAAAGGGAAGATCCACTATATGGAAAAGATTCAAATTATAATTGTTTTTACAGCTTAGTGCTGATTTCGACCAGGACAATCATATTCATAGCACAAAGATAGCTATGTGGGCGAACGAACATGTAGATTAGTCTAAGTAAAATTCAAAAAACTGGGTGAACAAATTGAAAGAGCCAAATAATTATACTAATATGACTCAAAATGAGTCCACTAAATTTTCACCCATTCTGCTAAATTTTGAACAGAATGAGCTCTTATTAATAAAAACTTCTCTGTCGATAATTATAGATGATAATGATGTTGATATCAATAAACATAAATAAATTTAATTGAAATGAGTTGTAAATAGGTATTGCAATCAACACAATACACACACACACACACACACACATATATATATATCCTAAAGCTTAAAATAACTTAATTATCCGAAATTCCAAATTAAACGAATGTTATTCTTCCACTTCTTATTTCTAACGAATCTCATTCCCATTGTGCTTTCAATCTTATTTGTTTTTTGGTAATAATTTTTAAGGACATGTCCACTTTTAAATGAATTGTCACTTCACTCTTTAACTTCTCTTCTAATTTCACAAAGCCTAACATGTGTCCTCGTTAATATTAAACAGTCCTTCCAATTTATGGCCATTTGGTTCTGTATACAGGGTATTCTAAATACATCCCAAATTTTGCCATCAATCATTTCTTTGTTTGATGACTTTACAGCTTAAACTACATTTTAATTTTGACTGTCATGAATGTAAATAATATACACCTGGGTCTTGTTTTACGCAATAGATAGGTTCCTCAGAAAACACGCGCAAATGAAATCATGCTAAAATAGACGTAACTTACATTGGAAAAGGGGGGGGTGCGGTCTGTGATTTTTCAAAATTCGCATAAAAGCAAAGCACCAACGTAAAATTACTTTAAAATTCGCGCAAAAAAAAAAAAATAAGGAAATAAAATATGACTAATAAAAAATTTCAAATTTGAAAAAAATTGATACAAGACAAACTTTTTTTAACTATAATATTTAATTTTATCCAAAATAATATACTTTTATGCATAATTTACAGTACAGTAATTTACATTTTTTATACACGTTTTAATTATTATGATTTTCTGGTGACAACCTGATTAGTAATTAATCTTTGAGATGATGATTTTATTAATTGTTTAAGAAGCTTGTGATATCCAGACATACAACCATTTAGCTCTCGTTGGAATTTAAGAGCACTTTAATGATTAGTGTCATTAATAAGAAAATAATAATTACGTTCTTTTTTAAAAAGCAAAAACAGAATGTGATTTAAAATGCAAAATTAACACGCACAATGTTTGAACAAATTTACATTATAATCTTGTAAAATTTAATGTGTGTATACATAAAATGTGGAAATCATGATTTTAATTTCATTATTGCATAAAATCTTACTATTATAAAGCACTGAAAATATTGAAATTACTAAGATGAAAGTCGAATTCCAATAATGTGCTATTACTTTCAATATGACGTAAGTGCGCGAAATTTATTATTTAAAATAATAGCACATTATGGGAAATCGACTTCAGGTGAAACACGAATCATGTAACTTCAAAATCATGTTAAATAAATCTGCATAAAAAGAGACCTAGGTGTACTCATTTTAATAACTATTAGAAAACAAAGAAAAAAGATTGTGATGTTTTTTGATCTTAAATTCCGTGGGAATGAATCAATAAACTTATCACGCTGGCTAGTAAATATTACTCAGCATTTGGCCTACCTTCATTTGCTATGGGAATAATCATATATTCAAATAAGGCAAGAATACGATGTTATACAGTGACCATCAGAGACTTGCTCTATTCATTTCTTTTAAGGCCTCAAAGATGATTGAAAAAGTCTTCTTCCACTTAACAGCAAACCCCTTTCTCCTAGTTTGAGATAAAATAGTGCTGCTACTGAATATTCCTTTATGTACATTAATATATCTTCAGAAGCCGATCAATCTGGCACACATGCTGCTTTAACAAATTATAATGCACTCATCTGTATGCACAGACTTAAAAGCATGTAAATTCAAGCTTATGCTTATACAATCTGATATTATTTAAAAATTCGGGCATATAATAGACTCAAACCCTGAATATGCACAGTAAGCAAAAAGATTCATTTATATATATTGTAACGAGACAGCGTTACATCAGTATTAAATCTAGGAAGCATAGATCAGAACGGGACAAATCGATAAACACACACACACCAGCAAGCAACCTAAAACACTCGTAATTTTATTTCGTAACGTGTAATAGTTTTCTTCCTCCCATAAATACATTTCTAAAACACATTGATAAAATACAGACGGTAAACGTCTAATTAAATGATTAAAGCTTTCAGATAATAAAAAATAATAACAAAACATAATTTGCTCTCCTAAATAAGAAAATATAATATGCTCTCCTAAATAGTAAAATATAATTGTCAATCAAAGACACCACGGGGTATTAAAAAATGTTTATTTTAGAAATATAGTTTTAGCTAGAATAAAACTTATAGAAAAGATTTGAGGAAAAGATAAAATGCTCGACTTCTAAATTTAATATAGCTTGTATTGTTCTGGTAAAACACACGCACACACGCATGCATCCGAGGTGTGAAGGATAAGGTTGGTTGAGCGAGATTGCAAAATGAGATTGTCTCAAAATAAATATTGCCTTTAGCACAAAGAGTGAGTGCACAGATACCTCAAACGCGGACCTGAACGACAACTCCAGGAACAGGGAACTCTGGGGGGAGATTGGATCCCAAGATAAGGATCAACCTTTATAAATACCAGTCAAAACCTATTCAAAGGTCGATCCAATTCGATTGATACGGGGATTCAGTTTTGTTTTCCGATTCTGTGTATTCCGAGTTATCACCTGCTCATTTTATTCCGATGCGTATGTTTTTTTTAACAATAGAGTTGTTCTGAATTAGCTTGATTTATTCCTCAGTATTTAAAATGATCATTATGAAATTAATACCAAGAGCGTCGATTGTCATGAGGGGCTAATAAACCCTTCAGCGATTGATCGGCGCTCCGCTACTGAAATACCTCCGAAGCTATGAAAGTTCGATAACATCGTCGTGTGAAGTTAATGCTCCTAATAATAGTAATGTTCTGTGAAATACCCAAACTCGTCCCGACCAATCGATATTCGTTGTAAACCAGCAAATCACTCCAGCATGGAAAGCATCACCTGCGTTCAAAACCTCGTAACACATGAAGCAGCGGAAAACCAAATCTAATCCTAGGTAAATATGTTTTATATTATGTTCACTCACTCAATTTATAAACTCGTCAGGCAATCTCATAATTAACCAACATAAATTTGCACAAACAAACCTTAAAACTTTCCTCATCATGATAATTTATCTTTGTAATAGAACTTTGTAAACATGAACTTTGAACTTAAGTGAATCTAAGGAAAGATAAGATATTTTCTCAAATAGAAAGGAACTTTATCTCGATAGTCACATTATGTTATGTTTAATTATGATTCTCTGTGAGCGTGAATGTATGTGCGCGTGTGTAATAAATCAATTAATAATGTTTTCTTTTCATATTTAATAAATTTGTTCAATATCTAATCAAGTCGAGCATTTCTCAAATCTTTTCACACACACTCAAAACCGTAGTTTATCTATTCTTTAATGACTTATCTTTGAAGTATATTTAGTTAAATTTAATTTTCATTTCAATTGATTTACTTTATTAATTATGTCAACATCGTGCCGTAAGTCACGATGTTTTTTATTTAACCTTAGTTAAGATCGATTTAAGAGCGGGCGGGTCTATAATCAATCGAAGTAAACGTCAAATAATTATGTTATATACGATACATCGGGGGGATGAACTTGTAAGCCTAGTGTTCGGGGCATAAACGAACCACCTCGTTGATCAGTGACAACCAATAAATGAATCGTATGCTGCAGTCGAATAATTAGAGAACCAAGCTGATTTTTCATTAGTGGACAATGCGTCTTTTCCGGGAGGAGTCGTCCTCGAAACAATCATGTAACGACCTTGAGAAATCTTATTGGTCCATGCTGGGAGTTTTGAGCTAGTGGGTGGGATTAGACTTCGAAATCGTTTTGACATGATGTAAGGTGATGCGAGTAATTAAAATCCACTTAAATAATCGTATCTGGCGCCCCCTTGTGTGGACAGTGAATAACTGTCGATATAAGAAAATAAATAAAGCCTTACGCTATGTCATGTTTATTTCGAAGCCCGTAATCTCGGTTATAGATAGGTGGTCGGTTACATTGGCGCTTCCAACGTGAGGCTAGTATAAATGACGCTTCTAAACATAAAGATAAAGCAAATCTAGATACTAGCAAAAGCGGCCGAACCTGGGAGAAGACGCGGAAATGTTTATGTAAACAAAAGCTGAAAAAAAAAATAAATAAATAAACAAACGGAACAAAATCGCGGCGATTCTTAACATCGCAAATATGTAAACAAAACATCGGGAACCGGAGCAAAATAAACAAATAAATAAAACATAGCAGGAGATAAGGGAGCGGACGCCGATCGGTCGCTGTCACCATAAAACGAATAAAATCAAAAGAAAAAAGAACCACATTCCCGTAAACAGTAGTGACAAAAAAAGTTAGAATAGGACAAAGAAAAAATAAACATCAAATCATGGAAGAAGAGACAAATGAGGACATGTGGGAACAGACGGGAGAAAGTCCCATCCAGTTTAAAAAACAGGATACGCAAAATGAAGGGGATATCAAAACCCTAATAAGGATGATGACGCAAATGATGGCCGAAATGAGGGAAGATAGAGAAGAGCGGAGAAGAGAGAGGGAAGAGTTTAGAGAGGAGATAAGGCAACTACTCGGGGGAAAGGAAAGGAAGCTAGAAGAGGACAAAGGGGAGGAGAGTAGTTTAACCCAAGTTAAGGAAGAAATAACTCAGAATGCGTCAAAGACGGACAGGACGAAGGCAGACCTGAGGGAGCTAAAGGAGAAAGTTGAGATCCTAACGGAGGACGTAGGAAAGGGCGAGAGGCATCAGGACGTGATGAAAGAAGCGATCAGGCAGACTGAAGAGGTGTGTCATGAAATTAGGCAACAACAGGACGAGATCCGAGAGACAATGGGGGAGTGGGGACAGAGAATTCAAAGGATTGAAGCCGACCAAGGGCATGGGAACATGAGTAGAAGGATGGAAGAGATGGAGAAGAGATGGGAAAGGCAGATGTCGCAACGGGACACAAGTCATGTATGGGCGGAGAGGCAGATGAAAATCGAAATATTTAGAGCCGGGATGAACGAAAACCCAATGGACCACCTCGAAAGCGTCAGGAATCTGTTTCGAGAGCCGACGGAGAGAGAACCAGATCGAGTAAATATTACGAGCGGCTACTTACAGGGCCCAGCGAGAGACTGGTGGAGAACGCTGGAGTTTAAACCCCGGTCATATGAGGAGTATAAAGAGGAAGTCTTGCGGTGTTTCTGGAACACAGCACGCCAGGAGGGGACTTATTTTAGGATCACTAGGGAGAAGTATGGGGGAAGGCCCAACGAGACGGCCACACAATTTTATTATAGGCAGGTGGCGAGCCTTCAACAATTGCCTGCATACCCTATGACAGAGATGCAGATCATATCGATAATCAGACACAATATGCCGACCACCCTAAGACGCATGATGCTGGGAAGGGATTGCAAAGGAATCCATGAAATGGGGGAATTGGTCGCGAAATTCGAACAAGAAGAGGGAATAGGGGGGCCGATGGAGGGGTCTAATAATGAACACCCCAGAAAACGGGTACCACCGGACCGGTACTAGTTAATAGGACGGAAAGAAAACGAGTTGACGACCAGGGATAGCATAAGGACAATATTCAAGGGAACGCACAGGGGAAATAGATGCCACAAACCGGGAATGACCTAGGACACGAATCGGAATATGACGTTGGATATGGAAAAAAAAAAAAAAAAAAAGGAGGATGACTAACCCCAAGCCCTGGAATAACACCGAACAGATCAAACGATCGCAAAGCAGCCTCTAGCCTATAGAGCCGACGTGTTGGCGGATCGACCGGAGAGTACCCTGCAAATCCAGGAGACGGCTGGCACATGACGGGCTCAACTTCAGTGCGGGAAATCACATAAACCATTTCGTTAGAGTTCGTGCTAGCTCACTTCCCAAACGTTGTTATTGCTGGGCGAGTCAGACTTTCCGAAATTGTAGATCGAGATCAATCATATTCTGTATCGGGGACTTCGGAAAAGTCCATCCCCATACCCCCATTAGGGATGCACGAGACCCATTGGCCATAGTCGTCAATCGTGACATACCCTAGATTACCAAATAGTGTTATTGTATTTCTTCCGTTAAGAGTCGTTTAAAGGGGAAGTCTGACCGCAGAGCACTTGATCCAAATTTTAAGGGAAGGCGGAGCCGCAGACAAACGGCCGGAATAGCCGTCATAAGGGGAACAGTACCGCACAAAGGAAAAGAGGACGTTGGCTCGATTCGTTGGACGCTGCACACACACAAAAAAAAAAAAAAAAGAAGGGGGATTAAGGGAACATGTAATGCCAGAGGGCCAATAATTTCGCTCCTTCACCGAGCTAAAACCCGCAGCATCGGATTTTACTCTACACCGGGCGGGGAGATATGTAACGAGACAGCGTTACATCAGTATTAAATCTAGGAAGCATAGATCAGAACGGGACAAATCGATAAACACACACACACCAGCAAGCAACCTAAAACACTCGTAATTTTATTTTCGTAACTTGTAATAGTTTTCTTCCTCCCATAAATACATTTATAAAACACATTGATAAAATACAGACGGTAAACGTCTAATTAAATGATTAAAGCTTTCAGATAATAAAAAATAATAACAAAACATAATTTGCTCTCCTAAATAATAAAATATAATATGCTCTCCTAAATAGTAAAATATAATTGTCAATCAAAGACACCACGGGGTATTTAAAAATGTTTATTTTAGAAATATAGTTTTAGCTAGAATAAAACTTATAGAAAAGATTTGAGGAAAAGATAAAATGCTCGACTTCTAAATTTAATATAGCTTGTATTGTTCTGGTAAAACACACGCACACACGCATGCATCCGAGGTGTGAAGGATAAGGTTGGTTGAGTGAGATTGCAAAATGAGATTGTCTCAAAATAAATATTGCCTTTAGCACAAAGAGTGAGTGCACAGATACCTCAAACGCGGACCTGAACGACAACTCCAGGAACAGGGAACTCTGGGGGGAGATTGGATCCCAAGATAAGGATCAACCTTTATAAATACCAGTCAAAACCTATTCAAAGGTCGATCCAATTCGATTGATACGGGGATTCAGTTTTGTTTTCCGATTCTGTGTATTCCGAGTTATCACCTGCTCATTTTATTCCGATGCGTATGCTTTTTTTTAACAATAGAGTTGTTCTGAATTAGCTTGATTTATTCCTCAGTATTTAAAATGATCATTATGAAATTAATACCAAGAGCGTCGATTGTCATGAGGGGCTAATAAACCCTTCAGCGATTGATCGGCGCTCCGCTACTGAAATATCTCCGAAGCTATGAAAGTTCGATAACATCGTCGTGTGAAGTTAATGCTCCTAATAATAGTAATGTTCCGTGAAATACCCAAACTCGTCCAGACCAATCGATATTCGTTGTAAACCAGCAAATCACTCCAGCATGGAAAGCATCACCTGCGTTCAAATCCTCGTAACACTTGAAGCAGCGGAAAACCAAATCAAATCCTAGGTAAATATGTTTTATATTATGTTCACTCACTCAATTTATAAACTCGTCAGGCAATCTCATAATTAACCAACATAAATTTGCACAAACAAACCTTAAAACTTTCCTCATCATGATAATTTATCTTTGTAATAGAACTTTGTAAACATGAACTTTGAACTTAAGTGAATCTAAGGAAAGATAAGATATTTTTCTCAAATAGAAAGGAACTTTATCTCGATAGTCACATTATGTTATGTTTAATTATGATTCTCTGTGAGCGTGAATGTATGTGCGCGTGTGTAATAAATCAATTAATAATGTTTTCTTTTCATATTTAATAAATTTGTTCAATATCTAATCAAGTCGAGCATTTCTCAAATCTTTTCACACACACTCAAAACCGTAGTTTATTTATTCTTTAATGACTTATCTTTGAAGTATATTTAGTTAAATTTAATTTTCATTTCAATTGATTTACTTTATTAATTATGTCAACATCGTGCCGTAAGTCACGATGTTTCTTATTTAACCTTAGTTAAGATAGATTTAAGAGCGGGCGGGTCTATAATCAATCGAAGTAAACGTCAAATAATTATGTTATATACGATACATCGGGGGGATGAACTTGTAAGCCTAGTGTTCGGGGCGTAAACGAACCACCTCATTGATCAGTGACAACCAATAAATGAATCTTATGCTGCAGTCGACTAATTAGAGAACCAAGCTGATTTTTCATTAGCGGACAATGCGTCTTTTCCGGGAGGAGTCGTCCTCGAAACAATCATGTAACGACCTTGAGAAATCTTATTGGTCCATGCTGGGAGTTTTGAGCTAGTGGGTGGGATTAGACTTCGAAATCGTTTTGACATGATGTAAGGTGATGCGAGTAATTAAAATCCACTTAAATAATCGTATCTGGCGCCCCCTTGTGTGGACAGTGAATAACTGTCGATATAAGAAAATAAATAAAGCCTTACGCTATGTCATGTTTATTTCGAAGCCCGAATCTCGGTTATAGAAAGCCGGTCGGTTACAATATATATTGTAACAGTAAGAAAAGTAGAGCTGCTTTAACCTAACCTAGAGATGCAGATAGAGGGGGTTCGAACCTCACCTACTCCTCTAGATTGCTACTAAGCGACTTACTCCCCAAACCTCACTAGAATTTAATCTTAATGTATGCCCGGTGGTCAGGGAGAGAAGAGACCACGAAAAGGAATTTTTACATATATAATGATCAGATGTACATACGTATGTTACAAAAGAAAACAATACTAAGTGGTTTTATTTATAGTGAATG
Organism: Epiperipatus broadwayi; assembly: GCA_028023455.1. NCBI lineage: Eukaryota > Metazoa > Onychophora > Udeonychophora > Euonychophora > Peripatidae > Epiperipatus > Epiperipatus broadwayi. Next base: position 1,025,861 of record JAQFVV010000231.1, read on the forward strand.
AAAGATAACACAAACTTTTATTATTTACATTAAAAGAATTCATACAATGTTTTATTAATAGTGTCACAGGCTATTTTCACTGCAACCGGATAGACATATTTGAAAGATCCATTGATCGTAATGATAAGAACAGACAAAATTTTACATTATCATTTCTTTCTTTAAAATATTCCAGCCAATGGAAGTGTTACGTAAAAGAAATCAAGAGAGAGAGAGAGAGATGATTCATTAACTCTGTGGTTGGAGAACATAGAAATAAATAGGTGGTCAAACTCAACTAAACACTTTGGACAGGTTTAAATCACCGCCCTACTTATGATTTAAGAAGAATGATAAAGTGACCCCAACAGGAATTTCCAGCTATAATTGAAACATTTCGATGATATTTTGAGAAAGATTTCCTAATAAATATAAATATATAAGACCATGCACACAGGCGATAGCATATAGTGGGCTGTGAGGCTCGAGACATAACAGTTACCAAGAGGTTAACACAAGACCGGATAGCTCTCCGTCTCTAAACTAGGTTAGAGAGAAAATGGAATCCGTTCGCTAAACGCGTGACCCGGATTCAGGATCGGAGTTTTTGTTGCTTATGTCCAGTTACGTACATTTAAGGAACTGAGATCGACATGAGATCCCGAACAATTTATTTATTTTTCAGAAGGTCCGAATGTAGGTATGTTAACCTAAGCAAACTTGGCAAAAGAAGCACTGTATTTTATGCTGAGCGGTCCAGTAGATCACCCGAGGCACGATACCATATAAATACGGTCAACGACCTTTAAATTTTAAAAAAGAAACCCTCTGCAAAATATATATCTTAGGAAAGCTCAACTATCACTGAAAATCCGCAGAAAAATAGTAACTTCACCTTTATAAAATTTGAATTAATAAAAAGAACAAGTGGGCGGATATTTTATTTATTTAGTTGAAATTTAACCCATTCACCACTAAGCCAATGCTATTTAATAATTTTTTAATACATATTGTCAAAATGTACTCTCTCTTAGTACTAAAATATAAATGCGAACGTTTTATTTCACGCTCTTTAAAATATAACTTTAAATTTGTAACCCTTCATTGACTAAAATATACTGGCATTTGATAAGGATCTTTCTTTTATATATGTATATAAAAAAAACTAAGTTAAAGTTTGGAAAGTTTTATAATAGAATATCTAGCAATTTAAATCTTGATTTTAAAATAGAGTTTTGCACTTTCTATGATTTGCTTCCTTTTCTTTCTAAATAAATATTTATATAAAATAAATAACTTGATTACGGGAGTATAATGGCGGAAAGTTAAACGAAGCATTTTTCAATTAAATTAATAAGAATTACCGCCGCCATTATATGTAATAACCCTACCACCCATTAAAGTATTTAAAGAAAAAAGAAAGCAATTAATGAAATATAATTTCACAAGACTCGAATACATAGATTTAAAAAAACATATATATATAGAAAAGCATAAATATACATTGAATTTGCAAATTACAAAGATATTTTAATAATTTATGGGAACGTTACCGGTAACTAGATGGGTGGGTCAAAATGAGTTCATTTGATGTTTCCCCGCAGGTCTTCTCGGTTCTTCAAATTTGTTTTTCCATGTTTTTGAGGGCAGATTTTCACGGATACAGGGCAGATACTTTTGTTCTCTGGCTGGCTTACATGATTACGACTCCTGCATCAGGAACAGCTCAGGAGAGCGAAGGCAAAGAAGTTACCCCTGCATTTTTGCAGAGCAACACATTTCTGGATTCTTTTATTTATATGCTGAAAGAATAGAGTGCAGCTTGAAGTAAGTACAGCAAGCAAGAGTTCGCTATATTGTCCAATCTTTCAGCAAAATTTCTTCCAACAAAATTCTTAAGATTTCTCTCTGACCTTCAGCACAGGTTACCAGCAAGCATAAGACCAAGAACAAAAGAAAAGTTCTTTATTTATACCCTTTTTCCATTATGTTTTTAATCTGCTAATTAGTAGCGAATCATGCCCGTTGTTTCAAATTTTTCCTGTTATCTATTTTTATCTAATTCAGAAAAATGTTTTACTAATTAAATTCCTTTTCTTAATGGATTCTATTTAATTAAGAAATTCATCGAATTCTACCAAATATATTTTAAAAATAATTGCAATTATAATTTTAACTTTCTATATTTTATTTTATTAAATCTTTTAATTTAGGCAACTATTTGAGAAAACGATAAATTTAGTTTGAAAAAGAAGCATACATTCACTGTGGTTGGACTTAGGGTCTTAGTTAGTCCACAGTGAATGGTGAAGCCAGCATATATATTTATATGCACAGCTTTAATATATATATATAAGCTTCAAGGACAAGTAAATTCACTTCTCTTTTTAAACCTATGCTAACAGATGAGTGCACGTCAATTTGTTAAAACACTGCATGCATGGAGATTGATTTGCTCCTGAAGATATTACAATAAATACTGTGCTGATTAAAGGTAAAAATATTTATTTATGTACACTAAATAAATATCTAACTTTTTATTTACAGCTGAATTGAGTATTTAAATAGAATCTTTACAGATTAGAACAGGGATGTATAATCTAATTCAATCTTTAGTCTATCATATTAAACTCGATAGCAATTAGGATTAATAACTTGAGGCTGAGATGGACATCCTTTTCAGGGTTATAATAGAATAAAAAATACAAGTGCATCTTTCAATTCTAGTGCCATCTAGTATAAGCTTGAGTAAGATGCATATATACTGTCTCTCCTTAGTATTTAAATTCATATCATGAGACTGATTTCTGGAATTTTGCTTTATCAATGAGGCCTGGAATTCAATGTTTGAAGGAAAGCATATTCAGAAACTACCCAATTTCAGGTCTATAGAGATCAATTTGGATTCACGGTCTTAGGATGATTTGAAATTAAGATTTTTGTTTTGGCAATCAAAATGGAGTTAACAGTAATTACTGTATGCACATCTGCTGTTCTTTCCAACTTTGAACCCAGGTCTTATTGATAACAGAAAATATGAGTATATGGACAGATACTAAGGACAGAGATTTTATAGACATCGGGTAATCCCTGGTTACTCAAGCATACATCTGACGGCATTATCCTCAAGAAGTGCTTTTGTATATCATGTTCTTAAGTGGGTAATTTTGGGATTTGCTATTATTAATACTTAAAGTAAACAGTGCTGAATTAATAAATAATATTTTTTTGAGTAATAAAGTCTTCAAGTGTTATATATATTAAATTTAATTATATGTCTCATAATGTCATCATCTAATTGCTAAGCAAAAGTTATAAAATTTTCAACTGCAATCTACCTTTATTATTAAAAGGAAGTTGCCTTGACAACAATTTGAAATTATTGATTGCTATTAATATTGGTATTGTTTAAATGTCAACTGGTTTTTAATGATTACTTAAAAACGCATTTAGCTTTGAGTGTTATTACACTTATTATATTCACTGAGAATATGCAGATAATTATCAACTATTACGATAATAAATCTTAGATACAAAACAATAGTTGGTCAGGCTTTTGATACAGTGTATTTTTGTCAAAGAATAACTACAATAATCATTAGCCAATACATTAGCATCATAAAAATCATCATCATCATCAACCATTATCAATCCACTGCAGGATGAAGGTCTCTCCAAGTTTAATCCATCTTCTCCAGTCTTTAGCTTCTCTTCTCCACATCACCCCCACACACTTTCTTATTTCATCCATCCATTTCACATGTGGTCTCTTTCTGGGTCTTTTACATTGTCTTGGAATCCAGTTTAAAATTTCAATTGTCTATCTATTATCATCTCTTCTAGCAATATGTCCAACCCAATTCCACTTCAATCTTTTATTTTTTTCAATGAGGTCAGTAACACCTGTTTGTTCTCTTACCCATACATTGCATTTTTGATCTCTTCTTGTTACTCCTAACATGCATCTCTCCATACTTCTTTGAGTGGTTTGGAGTCTCTGTATTGCTCTTCTGCTAAGTGTCCAAGTCTCAGATCCATAAGTAAGAACTGGTAAAACACATTTGTTAAAAACCTTCCTTTTCAAACACAAGTATCCAGTTATTTTTACCAATAGCACTCCAACCAAGTTTAATTCTATGATTAATTTCATCCATTATGTTTCCATCTGTATTAATAATCTGACCAAGGTATTTGTATCCACATGTATATACAAATACACCAAATCAATTGCTGATTATCATAGATATTAATATATTTGCATGTGTAAATTGACCTAAAAGTTGGCTATGCCATTGGATTAAATGACCAGTGTATGTTGAGAGGAATGCTATTGGCCCTTATATTTATGGACTTCTTAAAATTATCTGTCAAGCTTCTTTTATTTTTGAAATTGCAGCCATGGGCGTGACAGAATTTGATCCATCTCAGACACTCCAGGTCGTATACAGCATTTCATGCCCTCGGGCTGGATGCAGTGCCACATACTATGGGGAAACCAAGGCCACTGTCCATAATAGAGCTGCTCAACACATGTATGCAAATATAGAAGAGCAAAAAAGAATAATGATAACTTCTCAATATTTTTCGAACATGAGAAGCAGGCCGGTCATGTGTTCGAACTCTGCAACCCCAAGATAGTGTGCTCTGAGGCCAACGATTGTAAAAGAAAGATCAAGGAGGTGTATTTTATTATCAATGATAACAATGCCATCAATAGACATGACACGTGTTTGCTATTTCAAGAAAATGGACAAATTAATTTGCATATGCATTTGCATACATTATTATTTAGTAACATTACAGCAATGGTTTATAACCTATTTTTGGCCATGAATATGAGGGAAAACCTCGAAAGTACTAGGCCTAGATTAATTTAATTTAATTGTTTTGTTACTACTGACAGCTTCTTCTTCAGCAGGTTAAATCACTTATATATGCTATTACTTTCTAAACAAATAATTTTACTGAGGGCAGATTTTTAAAAAATGACTATGTATAATTTAGTTTATATATTTATATAATTTAATTAAATGTTTCATTATAACATTGTCTAACCTCTAAGCAAAAAAAAGTTAACTTTCTTCTGCTTAGCAGACAGGTGATGATATTAAAAGATGTTCAATTACAGATGGAATGATGTTTGGAGTGTTCACTTATTCCAAAATATTTCATATCTTTATAACGATGTCAAGGTGTAAAGATTTATCAATCTAAGTATAAATGTTCATAATCTGGCATTCCAATCTGAGTAGAACTAATAATTTTTTTAAATTATAATACAGCAATCTTAAGATATTTTTCTTGTGAATGATTCTTAGTAACTTAGCTTTATGTCAAATCACTGTTTAGTAAATAATTATCTTGCTACTCGTAGAAAAAGTGTAAAACAAAAACAAAAATTTCATAAATGCTCACCGAATTGGCAGTTGATTGTTATGGAGTTATATTTTGGTAATCATTCCTCATTTGTGAGGCAATTCTGGAGAGGCACTTTCCAAATATAAAATCCAGTCTTCGCCTATAATGTATACAATGTAGGCATTACTCTTGACTGGCCAAAGTAAATGAAATAAATAAGGCTAACTGTGCAATATTTAACTTTTCAAATATGTGACCTTCAATTAGAATAAAATTATTTTTAATAAAATTAATATTAACCTTTTATTTGGTCAATTTATTTATTGGCTGAGTGAGGTAAAACTCTGAACTTTTAATTGGTCAATTCACAAACTCACTGATAAAAATATATGCATCTTTTAATATTATAGTAATTTTAGTTTCATTTGCAAAAAGTATATTAATTATTTGTAAGGTTATGAAAGTAAACCAAAGTTTTTTCAAAAATATATTTTTATTTGTAATTATAAAAATATTCAATAGTGGAAAAAAAAAAAAAAAAAAGATTGTAGCAAATTACAAGAAATGTAAATATCATTAGGTCACCCCTCTATTTACATTAGGTTAAAAAAGTTTAGAATTTTTTAGTAAAATCTTAGCATTTTTCTAAAAATAATTATATTTTCAGCATATTTTAACCAAAATACATTATAATATGTAAATAAATGCCAGAAAAATATTCTAAAACATTAATCTTTGTTTGAAAATCAAATAAACAGCTTGGGACAACCTAAACTCTCGACAGGATGTCAAAATTGTTGCTATCGCTGGTTTCTTTTTCAATTTACTATCATGTAAAGTATACAATTTTTTAATAAAACCTTACTACTTTTGTAAAATAACTATATTTTCAGCAGATTTTATGAAAATAATTTATAATATGTACAAAAAATAATAAAAAAAAACACTCTAAAACATATATTTTCATTTTCAGTGGTGAAAAATATTTATCAGCCAATCAGCGTTGAGAAAGGATGGCCTCAGCCAGAATGGATGGCCTCAGCCAATCAGCATTGAGAAAGGATGGCTTGCTTCTTTTGTTAGACTAAAACATCCCTATTATTGATTTTTTACTTGTAAAATAATTCAAGAGAGGGCACCATCTTACAGGACTTTTTCTAAGCTTTCAAACAAGCATAAAATCGTCACCGTAAATCAAAAAGTGGCCGATTTCGAGTGATCTAAAGCCATTGACGTGAATGAGCGTCAAACCTAAGTTAATTTTAAGCATAACTAAAAGAAAAAAATAGTAAAAGCTATAAACTGATTTAAAGAAATAATAAAAAGAAATGTGATTTGTGCTATTTGACCTTTGAGCTAAAAAGTACTATTTTTAATATCCTCCCATCTAGTAATAATATTAAATTTTATATTATTTACCATTCATTTAGAAGCACTTATTTGAATTCTAATATAATTATTGACATACAGACCATTTAAATGATCTATGAATCACATTGTGAGCAGTGTCAATCACTAGTATTGCTTTTAGCTATTGCAACACTTAGTAGTAAAAAGATAAAGCATAAAAAAGTCATACTTAAATCTTAATATATCTTTAAATTATATAAATGCCAAGTTTCCAATTGTGTTCTCTCAGAAAAATCATGGTAGTTACACAGCTTTAAAATAGTTTTATCATTGTGGTGTTGCCATATTACTTTCATTAATATTTTTACTTGAAAAAAAATCTGAAGAGATCAGTATTCTATGATCAGTGAAAAAACATCAACTATCTTGACTCTATTGTTCTCTAAAGAAAAGGTTTACTTTAAGATGTTCTTTTTGTCTTCATGACACTTTCCGTGAAATTTATCGTTAATATGATCACCTGTCGAAATTGGCATCTTATAATTTCTTCAAATAAATGAATAATTACAAAGTAAATATCACAATTTAAAATAGATTTGTATAGATTCATCAAAATCTATCTTTGTTTATTCACATTTAAAAAATTAAGAAACAATTTGTACATTTTCTGAAAAGGTGTTTACACTAACTTAGTTGATGGTGTTTACACTACAATGTTCTAATTTACAAGTTAGCTTTAAATATTTAAAAATATCAAATGTGATTTTTTTAGAATATCATCCATTTATAAAATTAAATTAAATTAAATATAGAGGGTTTGAACTCAGACTTCAAGCACCTTCAACTATCCATAGTATCTTATACCACTGATACACCTAACCACATACATGCAGAAAAGACAAATAATCACCAATATGTGTATTTCATACTAAACCATGAAAAGTGCCTGTATTTCATATACTTAAAATTAAATTAAAAAGAAATCAAGTCTAATTTATTGAGTTTAGTATAAAATTAAAAATTTTATACCAAAAGTTTGAGCATTTTCAAAATCTCTCACCAGTAGGAACAATAAAAAATGTCAAAATTGTTAAAGAGTTAAATAACAAAAAAAAATTAAATAACAGAAAATTAACTATATGATATCAATGCCCATTAAATATAATGAGAATTAATAGATAAAGTAAAGCAAAATGAGCTGAATTAAAACAATAAATGTAAGATGATAATTTATACTAAAAAGTTGAACAATTAAAATTTGTAAGAAATATTGTATGAAATGATTGAAAATATCAGGGTTATATTATCACTATAAAAACAGTATATATATATATATATATATATATATATATATATATATATATATATATATATATATATATATATATATATATATTTACTTACAAGGAAAAGCCTTCTTAACAATAACAAGAAAAGGAATTATTGTATAAACATAAAGAAATATCTTCTTACCTAAAAAAAAAAGAAAGATTAAATTATAAATATATATATATATATATATTAATAAAAAAATCATGTCATATATCAAGTGACTTAATTTAATAAGCTTGTATTACTAATGTAAAATAATGAGCATGCTAATAGGTCTAAACAAGCTTTTCCAATAAATGCCACAAGAGAAAGTATTTAAAATCTCTATCTAGAATTATCTCTGTCCTCAACCCGTTTTCGAGTTAATGGCTCTCATAAGATTTTCTACTTAATAGTTAAGTATCAGATAAATGCTGGGCTTGAGATGGTATTTTAGATCTAGGGTCTGAATGTCCTAGTGCCTCACTGATAAAAGCCATTAGCTCAAAACTGGTTTGAGGATAGGGATAATTCTAGATAGAGATTTTTCTTGTGGCATTTATCAGAAAAGCTTGTTTAGAACTTTTAGCATGTTCATTATATATATATACATTAAAAATGTATTTATTAGACATATATATATATATATATATATATTAAAAATGAGTATTTATTAGACACAATACATTTATATATAGCAAATAAAAGCAATCAATATGTGTCAGATTTAAAATCAGAATTTAAAATGTTACACATAGTAAAGACATTAATGCATTTTGTTTAAATTTATTTTTCTTGTCTAACTCTCAAAATAATGTTTAAAAATGGATTAATGTATAGACAATAAGAAATAACTGATGATTATGTGGAAATAAATCTGCATTTCATTTAGGTCATAATGGATCTCATGAATTAAATAATCTTTGAGAAAACATTATTAAGCTTTTTTTTGATAGGTATTTTAAGTTTTGGCAACAATGCATTCAAGCAGTAGTCATAAAACTGTTACACAAAATAAGAGATAGTGATCATGTGATAAGACCATTTGTTTTGGAACATTGCACTACATTCTTAACAGCCATAAAAATTCTAGTTGTGATACTTAATCAATAATTCAACTATTAAAATTGCAATAAAAAGAGTGCATGCAATAACCAATACATATTACCTTGTAAACAAAGCATGAATTATTATCTGCTACATACAATACCTGCTATAGAGCTATTGATAAAAATACAGGCAAATTGTGGACAGATTTTAACCAGAATTGTTAGTATATGCTTTTGCTGTTTCATACTTTTTGCAGAAACTCTTCTGCATTGATCTCTCAAATGACATCACCATGTGAACTTGTGATGCCACGTAGCACATTTTTTTTTGTAAAATATGTTTTGTATATTTGCCAATTTTTATAATGACTGAAAGGTTCAAGCAATATGAAATTCTGTTTTTGTTTACAGAAAATGGCAGGAAAAACTGACGTAATTTTAGAAAAAGATTTCAAATCAGCTGATCTCAGATAAATAAATACAAGTTTACAAGTTTATGGGTAGTTTAATTAAAATGTTAAATTCACCACATCCCTAACAAGTGTGGTTAGTGTAGTCCGAAATCAAAAAAATGCTGTTTGTTTAGATACACATATTTTTCTCTCAGATTTAGTTTGTAATGGTCAGGTATTTTATCTGCAAGTTCTACAGTGGTAAAATGCAAACATCCCATTTGTGACAAAGAGTGGAATGAAAGCTTCACCCCAGCAAAGTTTCATCTCTCAAAGCCTTGAGTTCAAACACTTTTTAATTAAATTCATCATAACCCAGCTTATTTGACAGTCATATTTACTTGATCTCACTTCATGCGATTTTTTTAAAATTCTCTAACATAAAAAAGTCTTTTTTTTTTTTTTTTTTTGCGGACTTGGAAATGGTGAGGAAAAATGACAGAAGCATTAAAAGACGTTACTTCGCAAGGATTACTGAACTATTTTGAAAAATGAAAAACACATTTAGACCAGTATATTGCATCAAATGGACAATAATTTAATAGCAGTTAACACTTAAAAATAAATAAATATTTTTATTATAAAATTCCAATTACTTTAGCCTCCCTCCTCATATGATACATACACCACATATAAAAATATTTATGACCATCTCTTTAAATACTTGTATGATTTATTTAATTATTTGTTTGCCTTATGGATCTATATGTGATAAGCTACATTTTATTTTTATCTATGAACAATGCTGACATAATCATCATCATCAATGACAATTCTGCTTCAATATATATATTTATATACTATTTATATACCATTGAGATTGTCACATTTTCTATATGAGTGGTGGGTTAAAAATCTTGGCATAATTGCTAAGCTAGCCTACGAAATACATGTCCAGTGATGATTTAGTTTGTTCATTTACAATAATTTTCTCCTTGGGCAAAGTTAGATATGATATATTTGGAGATTAGCACCATGAGATCAGAAAGAATAAGTTTGTCACTTATTCATACAAACGTATATCAAACATAATTCTTCATTAAATCAAATCATTAATCCTATTTTCAGATTATATGAAGTAGTTTTTTAAGCAAATGAATTGTTTAGTGCTAGATTTATAATAAGTCTGTTATTATTGAAAGCTGTATTCTTAGGATATGAGGCAGCGGTTGCCTTACACTCCAAACTTTAAAGAAAAACATTCTAGTTCTATGCTTTTTTCAGTCTATTAATATGTTTTTCTGTTTGCTACTATATTGCGCTTTTATATTCTTTTTCTAAAAGAAATTTAGAAAAGCGTTATTATTAATTAGTAAATTACCTACGCATTTAGCATGACTGTTATAGTGCTCAAACCATGTGAATAGTGCTTAAACGGAATATTTTTGCTTTCTGCTCACAATATACTTAATTTAGCAACGAAACCACCCAAAGATCAAATTAAAAGCAAAATTAGTCTTGCCAATAGTGCTCTATCTTACGAGAATGTCCTAGGGGCTGCCACAGCCAATTCATCAATTTTCCCAACCTTTTCTCTTCGTTGCCCAAATCTTGTATGTAACATAAATATGTAGTTTTTCATTTTTTTAATATATCAAAGATACGAAGAATTTCATTTCTTTTTGTAGTTTTTTTGTTTTTAGAACTGCTTCGTTTCCCTTTTATTTTTAATATATATAAATTACACCTTTCGCTGACTGACATTTTCCAATAGTAAATAAACCTTAAAAACCAATATTTTATATCTAAACAAAAATTTATTTTAATGTGGATAAAAATGCACTCTAAAATTGTTTGTTCATTAAATGATACTCTTATATATATATAAGATTCTCTATACAATTTCATTAGTGATCCAATGTAACAACTTTGAAAATAGTATAATTATATATATTCAAAAATAAGCCAAATATTAATTCCACGTTTTAGTTTAAAAAAAAAAAAAATTCATTTCAAAGAAAAAAAAAATCATTATATATATATATAGATGAAACATCTGCATGCTAAATAATCAATGGTTAATGGCAGAAAATATCACGTGATATTTATCACATGACCTTCCACCAATTAAACTATAAGTTTTTGCTGTGTTTTTTTTTTAAAGAATATAATGCATGGGAAAAAGATAGATTAAAAAAACAAACTGTGAACTGATGCAAAGAGAAAGTTGGGACCAAAAATATAGAAATAATCTGTTAGAGTTAAAAAGTTTCATCTTGCAGACAATTGACAAAGATTAAAAATGGTAATGATATACGTATATTAGAAGAGAGGTTTTGACAAAGAGAGCTTCCAATTTATATAAGTGAAAAACCAATCTTTGATCTGATCAAAAAATATAAGATCATGCAAATTCACTTTGATGCACAATTAAATACAAAAAACATATTTTTTTAACCAGTAAGTTTTTATTAATTAAAAGTGTTGCAACGATATCCATTTACTCAAAAACTACTCATGCACTTAACAATGGTCTGAAAAATAATAATAATAATAAAATAAAAGATTAATTTTCTAAATTACATAGTATCAGCTACATTCAACAATCATACAGTATCTTATTCCAGTGCCAAAAAAAAAAAAAAATAGGCAAATCTCTATATACGGGAACTTCAGCTTGAAATTACAAAAAATAACTTAATATCATTTAGTTATCATATCTTCTGCATTTTATCATCATCAACTTTCATCACAAAATTAATTTTAAAATATAATTTATAAATATTTTTGCTTCTATAATATATAATATAACTTTTATGAATATTAAATTATTTTATGTTCTACCTTCTTTAAATATTTAAATGATTTATATATTTGCAATCCTTTTTACGACATCAGAAAATTTCAGTAAATGATAAAAATAGGATTACACAATAAATCTATTATTACATTTATAGTGGATTTTTCAGAAGAAAAAATAAATATTGGTGATCATGAATTAAAAGAAATTATTAACCACAAATATCTTCATAAATTAATGCAGAATGAAACATAATAGATGCAAAAACACTCACAAAAATAAATTCTGATGTGGTTCTTTGGATTGTTATTAGAGGAGATATATCTATATGTTTGAAATGATCTTTAATAGACATTTCTTTAACAGTTCTTAATTACAGATCTAAGATTTGGATGATTGAAAAAGCAATGCAAAGACTTCAGATCATTCGAAGAAGTATGGAGAGATTTACGATGACAGTAATAAGAAGCAATCAAAAATGAAACAACTGGATGAGAGAAAGAAACAAACATTAAAAGAATTAAGAGATTGAAATGGTATGCTGGTTGGACATGTTGTTTGAAGAGATGATAATAGAGGGGCAGTTGATATTTTAAATTGGATTTCAAAATATTACAAAAGATCAAAAAAAAAAAAAAAACAACAACACACATTTGAGATGGAAAAATGAAATAAAAACATGTGTTGATGTATGGAGAGAAAATTAACAAAAAAAAAAAGTAGATTAAAGATGAAGAGACTTCAAATGCAATAAATCAGTAATGCCTAAAAATTATCTATGCATATATATATAATCATGGAAAATATAGAAACTCGTGTTTTAGAATCATCATCTTTAAAACCCCTCATTTGTCTCAGATACATAGATGACATTTTTGTCAGATCGCAACATGGTAAAAGTAAATTAGATGATTTTTTCTTTCATTTAAATAATATGCATCCTCATATTAAATTTACAATGGAGACAGAGACTGATGGAAAACTCCCTTTTCTTGATGTTTTAGTCACCAGAACACTGAATAGTTTATCTTTTTCAATTTATAAAAAGAATACACACACGGACAGATATTTACATTTCTATTCTCATCATCACTCAACTCAGATCGTTTCGGTAGCCAAAAATATTTTAAATAGAGCAATTAACCTTTCAGATGAGACACATCTGAAAGAAGAAATAAATTATATTAATAGTGTTTTATTAGCAAATAGTTCCAATTATAAATTTGTTAAAAAGCCTTATTTCAAGCCCAAAATGGACGAAATAGGAAACAAAAAGATGACAAATCAGCTATTTAGGATTTGTGTTCCATATGTAAAAGGAACTACAGACAGTATTGGACGTATATTAAAACGCTATAATATAGATACAGCATTTTCTGCTCATCAAAAGATCAGCAATATAATAACCAAGCCTAAGGATTCAATCCCTCTTGAATCTCATGGTGTCTATCAAATCTCATGTAAAAATTGTAAAGCTTCTTAAATAGGTATGAGTAATCGTTGCCTCAGTGTTAGGAGAGATGAGCATGATAATGCAGTTAAACAACACTCATCATCAGCAGCACTCTCACTCCATACTATGGATTCAGGTCATAAAATTAATTTTTCTAGCACCAGGATCATATCCAGATGTGATAATCTATACCAGTGCAAAATTAGAAAAGCCATTGAGATACTTAAAAGGCCAGATTGTATCAATAAGCGAGATGATACAAGCAAACTTCCTCCTATTTGGAAAGATTTTTTTAAAAAACATTCTTAATTTAACATTTTTGCTATTGGTGGAACTTTAACATTTTTTAAATCAGTAATTGTAGCGCCTCTATCACCATCTTTCTACTTTTTATTACTCAGTGGATGACTTGTGTTACCAAGTCGAAATGTCAGTATTTTAAAATATTTTAACATGGATGAACCGCAAAATATGTCTTTTATATATATATTTATAATAACGGTCTGGGTGTGTGAGATCAAATGAGTTTTACCGTATCTGCACTACAGGGCGCCACCAGGTTATTTGAACCTAGAAAATTTATATAGTAGGCAGATATGTAAGTTAAGATTCACATTTTACATGTTTTATTTAGACCAAAAGCCCAATGCCACTAGCTCAGAGAGACACAGAGATTTATAAAATATAAATTATTATTTAAACATTTTCAATATTAAAAAAAAAAATAAAAGCCACTGCCAGTAATAACCCACAAACATTTATTAATGCACATATAGATAAATTGAGGAATAAAATTTATTATTTTAGGTTGGTTATTAATTTAATTTTTAAATTTAAATTTTTAGTTTGAACAATCCGCACAGATTTGTTTAATAATATTTTTAAGAGTGTCAAGTATGACTAAACTACATAGATTGCATTTGAAAAGAAAATATTGTATCCCTTATTTAATCTTAAGCCAAAAGTTCGCAGTTTAACCAGCATCGATCCTTCTGATACATCGATGTATTCAATGTAGCATGAATACGACAGTATAAATACCATGCTATCAGGAATGTACATCTGAACAGCATAGTTATAGAAGACATTGACTCTTGTCCAGATAGGAATACTACATCTGTCTGACGAGAAGAGCAATAAAAAAAAACTTCATAGGAAGGGACTGCATTTTCCATCTTACTATCCCATTCCATAAGCAAAAAAGGTGTGTGGCATATAATGGTGATCCTGCATATAGCGAACCTCATACTACACTTACACCAATATATCCAATCCACTGAACCAATTTAACTACAAAACAAATAACCTAAGATTACCCTCCCTTAAACTAACATATATAACTTTACAAATCTATGCAGACATTCAAGCACGACTTAAATTTAACATTTATATAAGTTTGCACAGATGAATTTTATAAAAGTTTGTTTTATAATGTTGAGTATAGATAGACTACATAGATTACATGGTCAAAAACATTTCAAAATAAACATAAACAATCAAAATATAGTCATTGATGGAATTGCACAGGGAAATTTACAAGAAACCCAATGGCATTCATCATAAGAGGCCGCATTCACACCAATAACTTAAAAGACACCCGAATAAATACATTTTTTTAGATATTCAACATGACATATCATATTTACCGAATGTCTATATATTCTAATCAAATATAAAAATGAAAACATAATTAAACATTAACGAATCCATGTGGTCATCTATACCCAACTTAAATTTAATGCATCTAAATAATTTATACAATAAATATTAATAACAATAAAAAAATGGAAATGATTTGATTTGAAAAGTCAGATTAAAGTTCATTAAAAAAATAGGTTTAGCTTGTCAAATCTTTAAATTTCTTAATTACTTTTAGTAAAATTTTTCTGTTTATATCTTACAGTAGAAAAGCTCCTGGTTCCTGGTGTCAATTCCCATGAAGTCTTTATTTGAAGACCGGTCTATCTGAAGGTGGCATTAGCTGGTTCAATCCTGGTATTACAGTCACTTCATTTGAAATAAGTGAGAGAGGGCGACAAGTGCATCTTATCGCCCTTCTCACAAAATTAAGCTGGAACTGTTCTTAATTTCAATATTTTTCCTTTTATACCGATCATCCGGATTCACTGAACAATGGTTTCCTGTTCCAAATTTTCATTACGGTCCGAGCCGTCATAGCTGCTTCTATTGGACATTTAATTTTTTTGTTCTCTTATCTATATCTTTCATCTGACTTTTTTATATAAGAGCCCCAAGGGCTAATTTGCTTTTCATTTAATTTATAAAACAATCATTTCCATTTACAAAAATATTTTATCAATAGATCTTGTACTTTTTTTATAAAAAAGTACATTCAAATATTTTTTTTTTTAAAAGAAAATAATACTTTTAAAGTTTTCAATCTATCTGTGCGATATATTATATATGTTAAACAACTTTTAAATTTTTTAGCTTTTAGTTTTTATTTACGAATTTAAAAAAAAAGTTTTTATTCTAATTTTAAATTAATGTAACGGCATATACCCTTACAATATATATATATATGTAATGATAAATAATATTTTAATAATGAATAAATATAATGTCATGTAAAAATTTTACCAAATCTATTTTAAATAATAAATGAACTGTCAAGCGTTGGTAGCCGAGAGGTCACACAGCAGCCTTGCAAGCAAGCAGTTGCTTGCAGATGGTTGTCGCAGTTTCACTTTCTGGCTGATACTTTGACATATGAAAATAATAATAATTAAACTGCCCTCTAGCTGCCAAGTTCAATAACTTAAGTTATCAAACTTGGCAGCTAGAGGGCAGTTCATTTATTATTTAAAATAGATTTGGTAAAATTTTCACATGACATTATATTTATATACTGAGGAGTATTTTTATTGATATCCTAATAATCATACTACATAATTTTTAATTTGTAATTTGTGTTATAAATATATCCGTATGTAAAACATATCTGCACTACATATATGAGTTGAAAATGAATCCTACATAATATTTGTTATGATCTATAAATTTATAACATTCATCAAGGCACTAGAACCAAATACCATCAATGTAGCAATTCCACTGATGGTTTCTTTATAAACTGAAAGGTATTTACCTATAATTTTAATAATTCTCTTAATACTGCTGTGCTATGCATATTCAACAACGATTCATTACATAAGTTATGTTTTGGGTTTGGTTATGGCTACATAAAACATGCATTATTCAATTTCATTTCTAATAAGATAGAAACTTTGAGTATTCCTTAATCTGTTGATGAAACTTCACTGTAAAAACAAATCTGTTTGTCCTTCTAAGATTTTTTAAAAAAGAAAGTTTGGAAATTTACTCACATTTTATTTTTTGCATTGTAAGACTTCAGCTGTTGAAAAATTTTCTTACTGAATATTCAAAAAGTATCTTAACTTTAGATATGTTTGTGATATTCTATCTTGAGTCAGCAGTAAGATAGAGTCAGCATAAAATCCATTTTATATATTTTTAGTTTAAGGTTGGAAAATATATCTTTAATTAGCAGTTAGACTAGTCAGTTGAAATATACTTCTTTAACATTTTCTGTTAGACAACTTCTGATATCTGATGAACAAAAATATAAAACATGTAGGAATTACTTATGAGACTAACATTACCTTTAATTTTTCAAAAAGAAATTATTGTAGACACAATATTTGATAGACATAAAAAATAAAGTTATGCTTCCTGACCTGTTTTAAATATCATTAAAGACATATATCAGTTTTTTGTTGCAAAAGAATATATTCTGTTTACAAGTTGCTTTCATTCAGAATTTTCATTATTTGATTTTACATATATAATAATTCAAACAAATTTATTTAACACAGTATTCAAAATTAAATAATATATTCTTTACCAGAAGTACTTTCAATTGTTTCACTGACACCATTAATACAAATGTACAGAAAATAAAAACTTGCATTACCCATCATTCTGTACGTATGTATTAATGGTTGGTAAAGATTGTCAGTGAAACAATTGAAAGTACTTCCGGTAAAGAATATATTTAATTTTGAATACTGTGTTAATAGTAATAGTACCAAGTCAGATGTCACATGACTTATATATAGCTTGCACTTACAAATATGTAAAATTAAGAGCGTGCTAATAGCTCTAAACAAGCTTTTTTTTTTTATTTATGATAAATGCTACTACAAGAGAAGGCATTCAAATCATTTTTATTTTAAATGGTCCCCATCCCCAGACCGGTTTCGACCTATGGGTCTCTTCAGTGAGGAGTTGGGACATTAGATCTAAAAAACCAACTCAAGCAAAGCATTTATCTAAAAGATAATTGTTAGAAGAAGATCTGAAACTTTTAGACATCTACATGTCTTTAAAGTCAGCTCTCCAACTGAAAACATCATATGGGACTGAACTTAATTCAGATACTCCATATATTAGTAGGCTTAGCTCTTTAATTTAGCTAAAGCCACAACAGCAAAATAATAATAGTAATAGTACCAAGTCAGATGTCACATGACTTATATATAGCTTGCACTTACAAATATGTAAAATTAAGAGCGTGCTAATAGCTCTAAACAAGCTTTTTTTTTTTTTATTTATGATAAATGCTGCTACAAGAGAAGGCATTCAAATCATTTTTATTTTAAATGATCCCCATCCCCAGACCGGTTTCGACCTATGGGTCTCTTCAGTGAGGAGTTGGGACATTAGATCTAAAAAACCAACTCAAGCAAAGCATTTATCTAAAAGATAATTGTTAGAAGAAGATCTGAAACTTTTAGACATCTACATGTCTTTAAAGTCAGCTCTCCAACTGAAAACATCATATGGGACTGAACTTAATTCAGATACTCCATATATTAGTAGGCTTAGCTCTTTAATTTAGCTAAAGCCACAACAGCAAAATAAATTTGTTTGAATTATTATTATATGATTTAAAAATACACATTTAATGGTTTATATATATATATATATATATAACCATTAAATATGTATTTTTATATGTATATATGACTATATATATATATATATATATATATATCATATAGTCATATCACAAAACATTCTTGTTGTAATACATTACCAGGATTATTTACAAACAAACTCAGAACAAATATTTTAAATAAATGCCCATTCATCCAATCTGATAAAAGGAGTATTCCTTTTTCATCTGACCTCCAGTATGTACAGTTGGATATTGAATAAAAGAAGAATCCTCATTTTATCAGAGTGAATGAATGGTTATTGATAAATGAAAAGAAAAATTGTATTTGCAAGATTATTAAAAAATGATTCATCACGAATCTGCCTTCAAATAATTTTGAGTAACATATTAAGATGATAATGTTCTGTGATATGATAATAACCCTACATGTCACATGTTCAAGCAGTAATAAGTGTTATTTATGTGTTGTTGAAATTAGTAATACTTCTTATATAGTTATGTTTAATCCAATAAGCTAATGCACATGCGCTTTGTAGATGTCACTTTATAAATGAATACTGCCACTATTTCAAACACAAGATAAAGTCTTTGGGAAAAGATAGAATGAATCCATCTATCTTTTCGACCCAAACGTATATGTATGGGCAAATCTTAAGTGTTTGAAAATGAGAGCATGAAGTTGTTAATTGATGACTTTAAATTACTTTTTTACTACGTGAATGAATGACGCTTGTGAAATTTTTAGAATTTATGATATATCATTCTTATTAAATTAAACATATGTAAACAAGACATTTATTTTATATAGTGCGATGTTTTTATAAACTGTAATACCAATAAGCCAATAAGCTAATGGACATGCACTTTGTAGATGTCACTATATAAACATCACGCTATATAAAATAAATGTCTTGTTTACATATGTTTAATTTAATAAGAATGACGTATCGTAAATTCTAGAAATTTCACAAGTGTCATTCATTTAAGTAGTAAAAAAGTAATTTAAAGTGATCAATTTAATTAACAACTTCACACTCTCATTTTAAAACACTTAAGATTTGCCCATACATATACATTTGGGTCAAAAAGATAGATGGATTCATTCTATATTTTTCCAAAGACTTTATCTTGTGTTTGAAAAAGTGGGAGTATTCATTTATATAGTGACATCTACAAAGTGCATGTGCATTAGGTTATTGGTATTACAGTTTATAAAAACATCGCGCTATATAAAATAAATGTCTTGTTTACATAGTTTTGCTTGAAAGATTTTCGAAACTTAAAATGATTATTGATTAATCTTGCTTTATATATGTAACATTAAAGATGTCCCTTTATTAGCTCTTATGATTTGGACTAATTAAGTTTGATACTTGGTGTTTATTCTAGTTAAAATTTCAATGTACTTAACAACTTCATAGCATATAGGAAAGAGGTTACCTTTTACCTATACTTCTTATTCAGATTTTATATTTGTTTCACAGGAAGCACTGCTGAACTTATTCTATTAATAGGAATTAAATGATTTTACTACATTAGAATTTCAGCCAGCATCATGCATTTCAGAATACCCCCAGTGCTTTAATACATATAACATTCGAGATTGATTCATAATGTAATACAATAAATACTTTAGACTACTCTCTAATCTTTTCCTTTTTTAAGGCAATATTCAATGAACACTGATTTTTTTAATGTAAAATAATATATGATTACACTGACTGTATTTTTCATGCAGGAAAAATTAGCATTCTTAACAATTTGAAACTGAAATGTATTCAGTAAATATATTTTAGCTAATGAGTATATTTTAAAATTTATTTTTAATGCATTTTGGTATTGTACATGATTAAAGTATGTTTGCTGAAACTTGCATATTTTTTTTGCTTCTTTAGCCATTAGCCAAGAAAACTGTTACTTTGAGTATGATATTAATGAAAGCACCAATTAGATAAATACACTAACCATATTTTAATTTTATAATAAAAACATATTGTTATATATTGTGTAATACGTAAGTTCTGAAGTGTAATACACTTCTTACAGCCTTAATACCAATATTTTATCCTCAGATGATACTGCTTGGATGAAGATACTATCTTCTAATGTCCCAATCATAGAAAATGGATACCATTTTATAAAATAAGAATGATGTTTTTTCACCCTCTACTGAGAGATGCAGTGAATCTTTTCTTTTTTTCAAACTTCAAAATTCATATTTTTTTCTAATAGTTTCAATTCAAAAAAATTCTGTCTGAAGATGTCAGGACAACCAAAAAGTGAGAATTCCAAAGTATGGTAATCTTCACAATAATGAACACTCGTATTCTTGGCAATCTCAAGCTTTGCAGCAACTTTGTGATATTACCTTGAGAAAATATTACAAATGCCTAAAACTTGATATTTTTGGAAGTTTTTGATTATTTTTGCATAGTAATCACATTAATTTTTATAATTATATATATATATTAAACCACTAAACATCATATGATCACCACTTCTAAGATCTAGGTGCAGTGCTCTGAGATCCAAGGCTCCTCACTGATGAAAGCCACAAGCTAGAAACTAGCCTGGGGATATTGGATGAGTAGGCACTAGATAATAATTTTATGCACAAGCCTTCTGCCATCCATTGATTACTCTGGCTTGCATTGAGTGACACTACTGTATGGAGAGTTTTGCTTGTTTTAAACATATATATTATTATGTATTTATTTTCTAGAGTAAAGTTTTATTTTTAAATATAAACAATTATATTTTTCTGACTAAAATTAACATGGAAATTACAATCATGGAAATATGGTCTTTCTAGAAAATTTTGTCACTAACAATCTATTAGAAAATATAACAATATTATAAAAATTATTTTTAAAATGTAAACTTTTTGATAGATTTACTGGATATTAATAATTATTCGTTGAGATTTCAAAAACAAATATCAATCAAAAAAGATTGCATTCATTATGCAAATTCACTTTGCTCCTCCCCTAATTTAAATAATGAAATTGTGCTTTGGTTTGATTAAAATCTAATTTTTAAAATAATTCCAAAAATCAAATGTGATTTTTTAAAATTTATTTAATTCTAGATAAAAATATCTATCCAATGATGTCTAATTTATTATATTCTGATAAATAATAATAGTTTAATATTAAAATGAAATTTGAAAGCTTATAGCAAGTGATAACAAACAAATCTATCAGAGTATGGGAAAGTTGATTACTCAACCAACACTTTCAAATGAATGCATCATGATAAAACAAAAAGAAAAATCTAACCAATCACATCTTACAGTACATATGTTATACAATAAACATTCATCTTTAAGTGCCTTTGTGTAACTGTCATTCTTCCAATCTAATAAACAAACTCATTTTGTAATATATATTTATAAATAAAAGGTTTTGTAATATGTAAAAAGACCTTTGGTTTCTCAGAGATAGCTGAAGGCAATTGTTTATTCTAAAAACACATGTATTGTAAAACCTTGCTTAATTTTTTAACATTGCATCTTAGTTTAAAATCTTTGTTACTAAAAAATTGATTGACTGATTTAGTTAAAGTTATTAAGACTAGTTTAACATATATAAATATGTATAGAATAATGTATATAAAATTAAACCGAAAAAATTAAAAACCCCAAAACTATTGATTACCAGTGTTGCTAATACATACTTTTAGCAAGTTGTTACTTCCATGTAAATTTTATATACATCCTAAGATTCACCATAGCAATCAATACCCACTATTTCGATTATTCATTACTGTAATCTTTAACGTAAAACTGACTGACTAGCATATTTAAAATTTTATCGAGGGTATATATTTTATTGAAAGTCTATCACTACTTAATCTCCCTTTTCTGATCCATAACTTCTCTCCATATCACACCAACAAAATTTCTTATTCTATCTATCTATCTATCTATCTATCTATCTATCTATCTATCTATCTATCTATCTATCTATCTATCTATCTATCTATCTATCTACCTACCTACCTACCTACCTACCTACCTACCTACCTACCTACCTACCTATCTACCTACCTACCTACCTACCTACCTACCTACCTACCTACCTACCTATCTATCTATCTATCTATCTATCTATCTATCTATCTATCTATCTATCTATCTATCTATTGATCGATCGATATATCTATATCACACGTCATCTCCTTATAGGTCTTTTATACAATTTCTAGATATTCTTTTTTTATCATTTTTTCACTTTCAGTTTAGCGTTATGCATATTCGGTTTATATATATAATCATAAATGTTATTGTTATATAATATTTATTTTTTATTGGAGACTTATTTCAAAACATTCTATATTTTAAAGAATTGAAAGATTTTTGATCTTAGGAGATTTTACAAAAAAAAAAAAAATTAAATTTTGCTTTCATTTCTTTTTAAACAACGTTTAAGATTTGAAGTTTAATAATTGAAATTTTTCAAAAAAACCTTTTTATTTTAACAATCAAATTCATATAAATTATTTTAGTTTACTTCTTTATCAATATTAAAATAAGAGTTTACCTTTTAAACTGAATTAAGAAATGTTTTCAACATTTTCGCTCTAATAATTTCTGTTTTAAATAGTATATATATATATATCTCAATTTTTCAGCCCAAAGACACATGGAAGTATAAGGCGTAGAATAATAACATAAGACTAGGTCATCATCATGAGCAACAACTAGTCATTGCTTGCTACTCCCAGACCTGATTATGATAGCATCTCAATAATAAACCTGTTTAGTTGCTCAGTACACCATGTACCATTTGAACACTAGAAGAAGTGAGATCCAGAATCCTTCAGCTTTCAATTCCGAGATTCGATTACTGTGTATATAAAAAAAATCAAATAGTTTGTTGCTCAGGAGGCCATGTGATGTTCAAACAGTAGAAATGAGAGTCAGAGCTTCAATCTAAAATATTTTAGTTTTCAAATTTGTGACTCTATCACTGTGCTATAATGTACAGAACCAAATAATCGAATTGTTTATTGCTCGAGAGATCATGTGCTACTCATGCAATAGAAATGGCAGATCAAGCTCCAATCCAGGAACCTTAGCTCTTGACTCTATTAGTATACCAGTGAGATAACTGTACAAGGCAATCCTAATATCATTAATATGCATGATTAGATTAGTGAGAGATCAAACATATTCAAACTCATGTGAAATATCTTGTGACTCAGTAATAGAAATAAAACAATAAAATCATTTATATCTTTGACTAAAATAGAGACTCAGTTCTTATATATTTTAACATTGTGTTCCATCTTGTTGTGGTAGCAATATTGCTGACATTCATTAAAAATCACCAACTTCTGGACTCATATATTCTACACCATCAGCTGAGACTAATACTTTTACTCTCTTCTTCAAGTGGTGTTGGCTTGATAAGTTACAGCCAGCATTAGGATTGAACTACTGACATTTAGATTCAAGAATCCTGATCTAAAAGTGATGCTATTGGTTCGAGGATGACTTCATTCATGAACATAAAGTTCATCAGTTCAATTTACATGCCAATAACATCTGAAGAAAAGTAAGTCATCACATGATCTCATCACTCTTAATGGGATAAATTCCTTTTTTTTTCTCTCCCCAATTCCCTTGTCAAGCATTGGTGGCCTAACGGTTAGCATAGCTGCCTTCCAAGCAGCTTGCTCCACGTTTGCTTCCCGGTCAACGTTTTGACATATAGAAAAAAAAACTAGTGTAACCTTTAGTAATTAGAGGATAACAGACAGCAGTGCTTATAAATACCTATGCAGTTTCCAATATTTCCAGACTAGTTTACAGCTTAAAGCTTTCACCAGCAACAAACTCCCAAATTCTAAGCTCCTCGATGATAAAACTCATAGGCTAGATAGTGATATGGTTAGAGTGCATAGGACAGCACTGGATAGGGATTTATTAAAAACTGCCATCTGATTTTCATTGATTACTAAAGCATAATATACTAGGTGGCATGATGTTGGTGAAAATGCTGTTGAATATCTGAAATCTGAAAAAAAGAAGAGAATAACACCTGTTGAGTTCTCAATAACATATGTGTGATTAAAGATAGCTGAATGTACTCAAACAAGTCTAAATAAAGTTTGAATTTTTCTAAAAACACTTAATTGGATTTTAGAAATATTCCAACATTTAACTGTAATTAAAATGCCATCACTAACCAAGATTTTTACAAGCCTAATTACAAAGAATAGAGAAGAGAAGAAAAAAGCTAAAGATAATATGACATGTATAATGAACAGCTTATTACATCATTTCAGGTTTGTCAAGGTGTCAGTTTATAAAAGATAAAATATCTTTCAAGTAACCACTATTAAGGAAAGATCATTCCAATGGCCTCTTAGAAAAGTACCCAAAAACTTTTGTATTGACCCCAACTTGCCAATGGCAAAGTAATAAAGGTTTGATGATCCTCCATCTTTATTTTGTCTTCTAGCTATACTTTTAAACTGTAACAGACTAAGTAGATTTTCCTTCATTCACAATGATTATTACATTTGGTGCTTTACTTGATATGTTTTTTTTCATGTGATAATTTGACAATGTGTAAGAAAATGACTGCTTTAATTATATAAATCTGCAATGTTTGTAGCTTAGAATTAGAATTTTATAATATGACATTTTTTGAAATTATATATATATATATATATATATATATATATTTCAAAAAATGTCATATTATAAATATTTTTATATATATATATATATATATATATATATATATGATAACCATAAAACAATACAATACTAGATTAAATTCAAAAATTTTACCAAATTCCTTTCACAACCATGGTTTCATCTACTACAAATAGACCTTCTCAGGTAAAAATCAAACTATAAGAAATAACAAATATATACACACAATCAAACCTTCCCATAATTCATTTCAAACTCCACCTTCCCTTAATATCAAAGGAAATCTTCATAAGATTGATAGCCTCAGAATCAATAAGATTTATCATCAAAGTCTCCTTTAATCTTCTTTTTCATTCATTCTTTTCATAAAAAATAACTGAAGCATTGTCAAATAATATTGTATGACCTGTATTCAATTCAGGAATATATAAAGCTGAGTTAAGATACCTATGTTTAACTCTACTTACATGAACCTTAATCCTTTCATTAAGACTAAACTTACTCTGGCCTACATAAAACTTACCACAACTACATGGAATCTTATAAACAATACTAGGAATAGACCTACTATCAATAGACTGTTTAGAACCATTAAGTAATGAATTCAAATCAGAACTCTTCTTCCATGCAACCTTCCTTCCACCCAACAAATGACTATTTTTATAAACCAAATTATAAATTGAAGCCTTAAATGGTAATGACATATAATCATTATCCTTACCAACAATATATATATATATATATATATATATATATATATATTGTTGGTAAGGATAATAAAAATATATATATATATATATATATATAACCAATAAAAACCATTTTTATTGAAATTGAAAAATAATGCATCAAAACACACAAAAAAATGTTTTTTACTTTCCCCACAATTTGTGTTGGTATATTTAACTTAAAATAAAAGTGTAAAGCATTAAAATAGTGATCAAATTATATTGACCCATATCATCAAAAAATATTTTTAACTGCATCACTGCACAACTTAAATAAAATAATTTATTTATAATTTTATATACATATTATTTGGTTAATTTTTATATTCAATATTTTTTACAACATATTTAAATTTAGAAATAAAAAATTTAAACAATGACATCATATTTCTAGTTTTTTTTCCCAAATATAAATTTATTTCATCAATTAATTACATGTCAAAAAAAATGTTGTTAAGTAAAGGGCATTATATTGTTGTGACAGAAGGTTGTTCATCTTATATATCAATCCTGAGTGAACCTTGTTGCTTGTTATGTACATCTTGCTTTAGAGTGTTTTTTTTGATGATATTGAGCTTGGGGCATTAAGTCTTAAGTATTTGTGGAACTGTGAATAGGTTCTAGGTATCTTCATATCGATGTTTTGATATAGCAATTAATCTCTATTCCTCATTTGGGTTAGTTTTTGAATGAAATAGGTATCTTCATTCATGTGTGGAGTAGTGAAATATTTCATACACCTAATTGTCCATATGGCATTAGTTGTTATCGTAAAACATACTACATTAAAAATTGTTTAAAAGATGTTTTGTTTATGAAGGTAATGTTTGGAAAAAAATAAGTTTTAATTTTAAAAAATCAAAAGAAATTCAAATACATCATTCATTTTTGTTTCTAGTTTAATTAACTATAAATGCTTTTTAGGAAGCATTTAATGTAAGCATTGCTTTTTAAAACACTATTGCCATATTGTGCATATGACTGAAAACTTACTGAGCCAACATCATTTGTTATGAAATTTAAACCCCCAATTAATATCTAATATATGTACAAAATTTGAAGAAAATCCATTTGATAAAAGGACATTAAAAATTGGTTGCAAACTTTAACCAAGACAAACAAAGAACCAGAATTTATCAGTTTAAAAAGAGACAAATTAAAATAAATAATGACAAAATTGACCAACTGAATGCTAATACAAAGTTTATTGTTTAATATTTATTTAATAACTCAATACATCATATCATTGGTCATCTCCATTATAACAAATAACCCATTATATAACACTTAGCTTATTAACCCTCATCTCTGTTGAAAATAATTGAAAGTTTTCTCAAAAAAAGCATTGTTGTTCTGTAACTTTAGTTCATAATATTAATGTTCTCCTAAGTGATAATGATCTGAATTTTTTTTTAAAATAGACTTTAAAGTAATTCTTATTGATGTCACTTAAAGTTGAAAAAATAAATCAGAATAAAGTTGGTATCATACAGACTATGGCTAAAATTAAAAGAGTTTTCCCTTTTCTTTGATAGAAGAAACCAACCAGAGTATGCTCACTTCCTTCTGATCTAGTTTTTACATGAAGACTTAGAAGTATAATGATATACAATTTTTAACTTGTTTATAAAGTATTTTTGATTATTTTTCCACACTAATTTGTAGATTATAAAGAAATACACAAGTAAACTTTTAATTTTTTCATTTATATTTTATTTTTTGAAAGAAAAGTTAATAGAGTACACACTAATATGAATAATAATAAAGTGGTCAGTAGCCATTATCTGTTAGAATTGACTCGGAGTTTAAATATTTTAAAATATTGTAATTTTTGTAACAAAAATATCAGATTTTAAAATAGTGATACAGTTATCTTAAATGTATTTTTAATCATTCATTTAAAAAACAACTTAAAATATAAATAATTTCACTAATTTTTAGTTTTAAAACAGGAAAAACTCTCCACACAGTAGTGCCACCAAGTGCAAACCAGAGTAACCAATAGATGCCAAAAGGTTTGTGCATAAAATCCCTATGTAGTGCCTACTCATCCAATATCCCAAGATTAGTTTCTTGCTTGTGGCCTTCATCAGGGAGAAGCCTTGGATCTGAGAGTTGTGTTTACTTAAATATCTGTGATGATGTTTATAATATATGTTATATTTATTGGTCAGTTTTTAAATATTTAAAATGATCAAATGTGATTGGGGGGGTATATTATTTACTTATAAAATTAAAATAAAAGGAAATAAAGTCCAATTTATTAATTTTAGAATAAAGTAAAAATTTTATAAAAACAGATAGGTTGAACATTTACAAAAACTCTTGTCAGGTGGAACAATAGAAAGTGTCAGAAAGTCAAAGAGTTAAAAGATCTATTGTTGACATATTTGTATGTTATTGATCATTTTGTGCAATATAATAAGTTACTTTAATTATTCTCTTTCAATTATTCCTTTGCAAAACCATTTGAACAATATCTGGATTACAGCCCTGCTCATGTTTTTTATAATTCTGATGCATTTATAGTTAGTTTGAGTTTGCTGTGCATTCTTCTCCTTATAATTTGCCTTAATTTCCCCAAACTATAAATATATATATATATATATATATATATATATATATATATATATTGTCAAAAGGTTGCCTTGACAACAGTTTGCGATTGTTGATTGTTATCTATATAGGGATTGTCTAAGGGTTGACTGTTTTCTAGTGGTTATATATATATATATATATATATATATGCAATGAGAGTATTAATAAGAAAAATGAAAAAAAGCCTGACTTATTTCAAAACATGAACATGTAATAAATTAAAGAGTCACTAGCATTCAAATAACTAAATAATAGGTCCTTTAAATATTATTTAATGGGGAATTGGTTTTAATGATGATGATAACCATGATTATGACCCTAATATATTGAAAATATACTAGATTACTAAAATAAACATTCAAGTATAAACTTTTTTGTAGTATCTTTATATTACCTATAAAAATACCAGTGTTCAGTCTATTACACAAGCATACACAGCATTTATCCATATATATGCTCCTTCTTTCCTCTAATTCACAAATTTCACATGCAGCCTCATCTTTCTAGAGCAGTGTTTCCCAACCTGTGGTATGCGTACCACTGGTGGTATGCGAGATGCTGGTTGGTGGTACACGAAAAATAATCAATAATGGCAGACATAAAAAAAAATTAAATCATAAAAATATAGAAACCTTTTTTCCTATAATTCATAAAAATTATTTTAATTAATAATATTATACAGTAAAGTTGTTAATATGTACAGTCGATAACGATCTTTAATGTTAATGATAAAATTGAAAGTATGATTAAGAAATTAGATTTTTGGAAACAGTAATATATATAAGTATCGAAAACAATCAACTGGAAGTATTCGAAACTCTACATATTTTTTTGTTTGAAAATAAAGTTCGTCTGTCTCAAGATATATAAGAAAATATAATAGCACATTTAACAGGATTAAAATTGTCTTTCATGGAATATTTTCCAAAACCCGAAAACACAAATGATAATTGGATTTCAAACCCCTTCTATGCAGAAAATTTAGAAAAAGCTACATCATTATCAATAAAGGATAAAGAAAATTTAATAGAATTATCATGTGACAGAACTTTACAAGTAGAATTCAAACTACACAATCTAATTAATTTTTGGTTAAACATTAAAGAATATGAACAACTTTCTGAGAAATCTCTTAAATTATTATTACCATTTACTAGTACGGAATTAGTAGGAAGAGCTTTTTCTTCATATATTTTTTTAAAAAATAAGTATCGAAACAGATTGAACGCAGCTGTAGACTTAAGGGTATACCTCGCATCTTTTGAACCAAATTTCAAAAAATTATGTTGTTCAAAACAAGCACAAAGATCTCATTAAATTTATTTTATAAAAATATTTGATTATGATAAGAAAATATACTAATTGGTTTTTTATAATTTTGGGTTTTTATTAAAACCATTTATTAGTAAACGAAATATGACAAAATAGTAGATAAATAATGAATCAGATCAAGGCAAATTTAATCTAAATTATTTAATTTGAAAGAATGTATCAGAAAAGGATCACACCCAGAAATTAGACTCTCATTAATTCTTGATCATCTATTGTGAATTACTAGATGTAAGCTAGTATTTAATCATCAAAATTTTAATCCTATTAACTTCATGCTGAACAATATAAAGAAAACAAGAACAAGAGATAGCCTGAAAACCCCTGAGGTTATTCTTACCATGACTTGGGACATGCTGGATTTATCCTCTCCATGTCCCAACCAATAACAAGATGCTCCAAAAAAGAGAAAACAGACTCAAATTCGGGAAAACCAAATGGAGAATGAGAAAACACTTTGAACAAAATATGTACCAAATAACCTTTAATGTAATAATGTAATCTTTAATAAATTATTTTGGAAAAAATATGAAACTTTGAACAAACACATGCATATAAATATGTTACAGTGAGTTTATAATTTCAGTGAGTTTATAATCTGGCGTGATGTCTAGGCATGTTTCAATGTAATTTGTCTCATTATGAGATGTGAATACATACATGGTCACCCTATAATATTTATAATTCAAATAAAATAACACTCGTAATAACCAAATTTCACGAAATACAATCATTTTTACGAAGTGGTACAATTTACCGTGAAGTACTACCAAGTGGTATGTGAGCCAAAAAAGGTTGGGAAACACTGTTCTAGAGCATCATTATCATCATTAAGAATCATCTTTGAGCCAGACATTTACTCATCAAGTGCATTCGATCATATAATGTAGTGCTTTATCTCTAGTTTGCTATATAGTTTTTTTCATAATTTTATTTTTCTATTTCTTTGTTTATTTTTAACATCTGACTGTGTATATTTGTGAAATTAAATTGCATGTATGTGTGTATATACATATTATATTTAATGTTTTCGCAGTTATATGGAAATGAAGCAATTTTAGGGTTAACCTATGTATTATTTTGCACTACTTCCCAATGTTTTGATGAAATAGCATCTGCCATTGTCAAGGTTAACTTTCAAAGAAAAGCCATTATTTTTCCATAAACGTTATTTTTTTTCCCAAAAACCTAAAGACAGAGCCATTTTTGGATTGCCAAGTGTTTGTGAAATTCCATGTCTACAGAGCTTAAAAAGCAATATAGGTTAGTCTAATAAATGAATTAATGTCAGAATTAATGAATATAAAAATACCTCTTAATCAGAAGTTAAATACATCAGCTTTTACTTCACATTTTTCAGAAATTGGTCACAAACCTGATTTTCATAATGCTAAAATATTTGCTAACTTGGAAAAGTATGATTTGAGAACTACACAAGGGAGTCAATTGAAATATTAAAAAGACCAAGTGGTTTAAATAAATCTGATGAAGCACAAAAGTATTCCAGCCTTGTGGGGATCCCTTATTTTATCTCTTTCTTCTAATATCAACTTGAAATCAATTATTGGTGATACTACTTCATGCTCAATCTCATTACAACTTGAGATCTAATGATTTTTCTCTGAAGAGTTATGGCAGATGCTATTTCGTCAAAATGTTGGGAAGTAATACAAAATTATAAATGATTTAACCCCAAAACTGCTTTATATATATATATATATATCCACAGATGGCGTCCTACCAAGACTGCCAATCAAGCGTGTTTTGTTTACATAAACGTCAGAGTAGTTAGTATTCACTATCTCTAACTATAATTCCACTTTCAGATCATGATTTCAAGCTATTTGCTATCGTCAGTGAAAGACAGGAATAAAGAAACTAGATCTGAATACAAACTCTGAGCGTTTATGAAACAATTTCTATTCAGCTTGCAAGCGTGAATTTTTTAGACACGTAATGTCTTCAAACTCAGCATAGCAAACCAGATAGCTACATGGGTCTGATCTCAGTTCAGCATCACCACATAGTAGAAGCCTCTGCAATCTATATCATTGCAAGAAAGACCTCAAAGGTACATTTATGATAAACAAAAATGCAAGTTAAAAAACTTGCTAACGCTAGATCGGAAGTTATGTCCACAGATGGCGTCCTACCAAGACTGCCAATCAAGCGTGTTTTGTTTACATAAACGTCAGAGTAGTTAGTATTCACTATCTCTAACTATAATTCCACTTTCAGATCATGATTTCAAGCTATTTGCTATCGTCAGTGAAAGACAGGAATAAAGAAACTAGATCTGAATACAAACTCTGAGCGTTTATGAAACAATTTCTATTCAGCTTGCAAGCGTGAATTTTTTAGACACGTAATGTCTTCAAACTCAGCATAGCAAACCAGATAGCTACATGGGTCTGATCTCAGTTCAGCATCACCACATAGTAGAAGCCTCTGCAATCTATATCATTGCAAGAAAGACCTCAAAGGTACATTTATGATAAACAAAAATGCAAGTTAAAAAACTTGCTAACGCTTGTATTTATGTCCACAGATGGCGTCCTACCAAGACTGCCAATCAAGCGTGTTTTGTTTACATAAACGTCAGAGTAGTTAGTATTCACTATCTCTAACTATAATTCCACTTTCAGATCATGATTTCAAGCTATTTATATATATACATGTTCTAATAATTACAGCAGTCAAATATATAAAGCTGATAATATAAACCTATTTATGTGAAATTACTATAATAATTCGCAAATCATATTCAAAATACTGTTTAACAAACTTGCAAATAATGTCAACTTCTTTATATCAATGCCAAACTATTGGTCAAGTTAATCTGTTTATTGATCTATTCCTCTATCTATCTATTATATGTGTATTTTAATAAACTTCATTCTGCCACATTTTGAACAGACGCATGGAAAAACAAATTCCTGCCACAGTGCATTTTGTTCTAAACCAGTAGTACCCATCAGTTGGTCCAGGTATCAATCTCTGACACATATCATTATCATTTATCAATAGTAAATTGTTATAGTTTGATTTACAAGTGGCAAACTTACTCTACCCACAACTTTGGCACAAACTAATCCCGATAATCACTTTGATGGCTATCAGTAATCATTTACTATAATAGAGATTATACATAGTCCAGATATAAACTCTAAACCAAATAAAAATTAATATATCTACCGATCTATTGATTTATCCATCCATTTATCTATTTATATATCTACATACTCATTTACCTATTGATCCATCTATCTACCAACCTATTTATCAGTGTACTCACCTATATATCTATCTTTCTATGTACCTATCTATCTATCCATTTCTATCTACCTATTTGTCTGTCTGTTTGTCTATGTGTTGATATATTTATCTACTTACTGCCTACCAATCTACTAACATACCTAACTATACCAATCTATTAATACTATCTATCTTCGTTTCTCCAAACGAACATCTATCTACATATCCATCCATTATCTTCCATTCATCTTTTGTCTGATCAATAGCACGACATTAAATGATTCCTTTGGATTCTGATTGGTGAACTGTCATCATTACATATTCAGACTTAACATTTCCATAAATGTATATGCAAATCATATATATGTTTCACTATTTGCATCAGTTTCAAACATTCATGGAAAGGCTTGGAACTAAACAACAACTGATAAGAGGTATTTTATTGCATATATATATATAATTCAAAACATTATTATTAAAAGTAAAATTGAAACGGTTTTGAAATATTTATTAAAATGTTGCATGTTTATTACTTTTGCTCTGATTGAAATAAAATATATATGCAAATTTAAAAACAAGTATGCAAAACTAATATAGAATGAAAAATAACGTTTAATAAATAATTCATAATATTAATAATAATAAAAAAACAGAATCAAATAACAATAATAAAAGGGTGAGGAATATTAAGTTACTTTCTTTCTAGGGAAACCAATTCCTTTTTTGAATATATCTAAGTATATACTATTGAAATACAAATATAATGTATATACATAACCAAGATGTAATTAAAAGGGATTTAAACCCGAACTTTCAAGCTCACTACACTCTACCCAATATCACCGATTTTTTTTTTGACATGTATGTGGTCATGGTGTATTGGTTATGTTAGATAGAATGGATGGTTGTAGGGAGCTTGAAAGTCTGGATTCAAATCTTCTTTAATAAGTATATACTATATATCATGTCCATTCATAGATATATAATGCAAAGTTTATGTTGTTTGCAGTCTAAAAGCAAGCAAAATAGCTAGGCAATATATATATATAGTAGCATTAAAATTTCATCATCTGCAGAGGTTGCTATTACTATTCCGTCTACAAATAATTTTAGAAAATCGAAATTCTAAAATATATTA
This sequence comes from Epiperipatus broadwayi, assembly GCA_028023455.1. Classification (NCBI taxonomy): domain Eukaryota; kingdom Metazoa; phylum Onychophora; class Udeonychophora; order Euonychophora; family Peripatidae; genus Epiperipatus; species Epiperipatus broadwayi. The sequence continues at coordinate 1,060,210 of JAQFVV010000231.1, forward strand.
ATAATTTTCAAAACTTTTATATTATTTAAAATGCAGAATGTAATGCATTCACATATATCTGCTAATTTGCTTACCTGCCTAACTTATCTCTATCTATTTATTTATCTATCTATCTATCCATCTATCTATCTATCTATTTATCTATCTATCTATCCATCCATCCGTTTATCTATCTATTTATCCATCTATAAATCTTTCTGTCTGCCAATATATACTTCCATCTGTCTATCTTCCCATCTACCCAATTATCTACTCATTTTTCTATTTGACTGTTTCTATGTCTCTATGCTTATCTATTATTTACATATAAATATATACCTATCTAGCTAGTTACCTATTTATGTTTCAAGCTGTATATTTATGTGATTGTTTCAATTCCTGTATCTTTATGTCTGTCATTCTATCAGTCCCTATCTATATAAAACAGTAATATATCCTAAATAAACAAATTCAATAATGCAATATTTCGCGTATGAATATTTCTATAATTGTAAACTTTGTCATTAGAAAAGCAAAACATTGTATTGATTAATTACAAAAAGAAGTAAATTAAGAACTACTTCCAATATGCCTCATTTATTGCAAAATGTTAGTTAAAACACAATAATGATTTTATTTATTAATTTATTTTTTACAAATTATAATAAAAAATTGATGAATTGAAAGGTTAAAATAATAAAATGGTTGTTTAATTCTAAAGTTTTATTTTGATTTAATATATATATATATTAAATCATAATTGTCAACCACTAATTAGTTATCATGTTTAAAGTGTCATTTGGGTGGATGATTAAATAAACCAATAGAATATCAGCAATCTGTTGTCAAAGCAACAGTCAAATGATTAACAAATAAAATCCACTTATCCTGATCCAAGATCTTTAAACAGACAGTGAAAACAAAGATTGAAAAATTGAAATTTAAATAAATTCCATTCAATAGGCCTACATGCACAGACATATATATATATTAAATAAAATTATTTAAACTGAGAATACTTTCAATGCATATGCATCATAGTTATGATTATTTTGTTGTGAATCTAAGAAATCCACTTTTTGCCAATTTAAATACTGTTAGATTTTTGATTCATTATATATTCAGAATATCTCTTTAATATTATGTTTTCTATCATTTCTTTTCTTGCACATTATTTTAATAATACTGGGATCAAAAATGTGTCCACAATCTTTTCCATGGTTGTAAAATTAAAGAGGCATGAGTCATTGCATAAAATAAATATGTAATGAACCAAAGTTCTAGCAGTATTCAAATTAGCAAAAGGTGGATCTCTTAAATTCTTCATAGAATAACTGTGATTATGATGCAAAAGTGTACTTGGTTTAATTAATTTTATTTAATATATTTACACTATTTGGTATTTTTATATTATTATTAATAATGTCAAAATATCAAGATATCATTACATATAACTGAACAGAAGGTAACTGAAGCTTCCAATGAGATATTATAAATGTTATATAGTGACTATTTATATAATCGCTATTTAAGTTAGATAGCTGGATTTGAAGACATATAGATGTCTGAAAATTTCAGATTTTCTACTTAATAGTTAAACATTAGATAAAAATCTGGGCTTGACCTGGTATTTTAAATTTAATGCTTGAATATCATAGCACCTAACTGATGAAATCCAGAGCTAGAAACTGGTCTGGGGATGTTCTGAAAAGCTTAAGAACTATTAGTATGCTCATTATATAACATGTGTACTATGAGTTTATTAAATTAAGTCAAGTGGTATATGACTTGATTTTCTTGCAATTATATATATATATATAAGAAGTGTCTTTATGTCTTAAGCCATATATTATTTTGTTTAATAAATTCCATATTTTTCAATGAAATATCATTTGTCATAGTCAAGTTTAAAGTTTTAATGAACTGCTAGATCTTAAGTAATAATATATTTATATCGTATATGAAAATAGTAAATATAATCTATAAATTGGTTTCATATAATGTTAATAACTTTAACTTATTTTATTTTACTTTACTATTAATATTTTTTACTTATAAATAAAATCAATTTACTTACTATTTATACTTCTTTTTAAAAATAAAATCAATTTAGTTATTATTTAAAAAGTAATTGTTACATATAAAAATCAGATCAATAAAAAAAGAGATATGTACTGATATATACATAAGCATAATCAAACACATATCTGGAAACATGATTATGTATACCCGTAACTATGCAAGCTCATACTCATAGCCTCACACCTATGTATATACACATATATAAGCACTCAGAATATTAAGAAGAAACTGAATTTGTATAAATGAAATTAAGCAATCGATTTATTGATTGAAGATTTTATTAAGCATAAATTTTGAATATATCATTAAGTTCAATGAGCTTTTTATGTCATTAAGACATTCATCATTTACTTATTTTACAGTGAAAGAGTTTTGGCCACTATATTAAAATCCACCTATTCGCTCATTCAGAATTTGAAAATAATATAAATAATTAGAAATTAATAAAGAAGAAATGAAAATTGAATTCTCTCTTTCACATTGCAATTGATTACTAAGGTAAATCATAAATATTATACTACATAGCATTACATTGCCAGATTACGATACATATCTTAATGTAAGCAAATGTGTGCTTGAAATTACAGTTAGCCATCTTAACATCACTTAAAAATTGTGTTTTTTGCATTTAATTATCATCAACTTTTGAATACTATTATACATGCAAATATAAGATAGTAACATATCTTCTATAGATGTAATTTTTAAAAATTATTGATACAATAATAAAAATTCAGAATAAAAACTTTATCAAAATAATAACTGAATGGTTTTTTTTGCATAAGGTTTCATATAAAAATTCATATGAAATTTAAGCATCCGAATTGATACCATTGAGCCATAAAATATGGATCTTGAATTCCATACTTTGCAATTCTTATTGTTCTCTTAAACCATGCAAAGTAAAACCCTTTAAGAAATGCCTTAATGCTCGATGCATTGTTTTATACAGGATGAATGCATATGATTCTCTGTTGCCATAGTACTGATTTAAAATTATTTTCAGTGAAGTTTTAATGTATATTATATAAGTTTTAAATATTATTTGCTCATAGGAAAATACAACTACAGTATATACATGTTTATCATCTCTACACATTACATATATACATAATTTTGAAAATTACTAATTATATATATATATATATATGTTGAATTAAATGTTTCCATGGATTGTTAATATAATAAAGAATAGAAAGAAAATCATATCCATGTAAACAGAGGTAAACATTAACCTTTGATGTTGTTAAGAATTACTACTAATTGATAATATCCAAGGCTAAACAAGTTCTATCATTTACCTATAATAGTACTTTTGTTGGAATTTTTGTTGACGTATATATAGCATTTGATACTATCCATGGATATATGGTATCTGTTGTTGTTGTGATTACAGTAGTTCATTGTATTTAAATTTTTGGTTGCAACTATTTGGAATGTTCTGATTATTTATTGATCATTAATACAAGTGATAGCAGGTTTTTACGTATATAAAACTTGTTTTTGTTTTTCATAAATGTACCTTTAAAGTTTTCTTGCAATGATATAGATTGCAGAAGCTTTGACTATGTGGAGAAACTAAACTGATATCAGACCCATATATCTATCTAGTGTGATAGTCTGAGTTTGAAGACATTTAGGTGTCTAAAAAATTCATGCTTGCAAACTGATAGAAACGTTTTGCATAAATGCTTGGAGTTTGTGTTTAGATCTAGTTTCTAAACTCCTGTCCTTCACTGATGATAGCAAATAGCTTGAAATCATGATCTGAAAGTGGAAGTAAAATTAAAGAGACAGTGAATGTATGCTCTAACATTTATGTAAACATACGTTTGACGATGTTTTTGGTAAAACGCCATCTGTTGACATAAATACAAGCGTTAGCAAGTTTTTAACTTGTTTTTTTATAAATGTACCTTTAAAGTCTTTCTAGCAATGATATATATTGCAGAGGCTTCTACTATGTGGTGATGCTGAACTGAGATCACACCCATATAACTATCTGGCTTGATATGCTGAGTTTGAAGACATTACGTGTCTAAAAGGTTCATGCTTGCAAGCTGAATAGAAACTGTTTCATAAATGCTCAGAGTTTGAATTTAGATCTAGTTTCTAAAATTCCTGTCTTTCACTGTTGATAGCAAATAGCTTGAAATCATGATCTGAAAGTGGAATTAAAGTTAGAGATAGTGAATGCATGCTCTGATGTTTATGTAAACATACACTTGATGGTGTTTTTGGTAGAATGCCATCTGTTGACATATATATATATATATATATATATATATATATATAGCATTTGGTACTATCCATGGATATATGGTATCTATTGTTGTTGTGATTACAGTTGTTCATTGTATTTAAATTTTTGGCTGCAACTATTTAGAATGTTCTGATTATTTATTGATCATTAATACAAGCATAGCAGGTTTTTACGTATATAAAACTTGCTTTTGTTTTTCATAAATGTACCTTTAAAGTTTTCTTGCAATGATATAGATTGCAGAAGCTTTGACTATGTGGAGAAACTGAACTGATATCAGACCCATATAGCTATCTAGTTTGATAGGCTGAGTTTGAAGACATTTAGGTGTCTAAAAAATTCATGCTTGCAAACTGATAGAAACGTTTTGCATAAACGCTTGGAGTTAATATTTAGGTCTAGTTTCTAACTCCTATCCCTCACTGATGAGAGCAAATCAGCTTGAAATCAGCTGATGAGGGTGGAGGAAAATGAAAGAGACAGTGAATATTGATTCTGACGTTTATGTAAACAAATACGCTTGTTTGGAGGTCTTGGTAAAGCTCCATCTATTGATCATTAATACAAGCGATAGCAGCCTTTTACGTATATAAAACTTGTTTTTGTTTTTCATATATATATATATATATAAACTTCTTCAATCAATTCCCATCCTTATATTTTTGCATGCACTGTTCTTAAAGGATCTCATAAAATAGTTTTTGTATCTCATAGTAACCAGTTTACAAGTAATACAGGTAAAATTCTAATATTAATCCATCCACTGTTGAAAAAGAAATTACAAATATAATATGACTTAGATTTCACCAATAATAGAGATGTGGACATCAAACTCCTATTCGTGCTGAGTACATGTCTAATTTTTATTTAAAATTCAATCTTCTACAGAATTCTAATGGCTGTCAATTTTTGTTGCAAATATTTGTTTTTGAGTAAGACAATCTATATATGCAGTACATGAGTCTGGTAATTGGGTTAATTTAAATTTATATTATTCGTTTTATGGTTATCTATTTTTACTGTACCTGTAAATATTTTTTACTATTAGTATGTCTTTATTTCAGTTCCATATTTTAATAAATGATCATTTAGATATAGTTAGTATTCAATTACTTGAAATATTTAAATGGTTTAGAATGTAATGGTGTATGTATATTTAAATGGTTTAAAATGTAATGGTGTATGTATATATGTATATATATATATAATAAATTATAGAAATGAGTTCAAATCCATATACAAAGTTGAATTTGAAGCAAAAGAAGACCCCTTTTACTTCAACAAAAACACTCAAACAAAAGAGCTATTACAAGTTTAATGGAAAACTGATTTGGCCTCGGGGATTTTCAATTAGTAATAATGGATAATTTCGTAGTAACATCAAAGGTTAAAGGTTATTTCTATTTACATAAATATTATCTCATTTCTATTCTTTATTATAATAATATATGGAAATATATGTATATATCTCTATATATTTCATTTTCAATGTGCTACAAAATTCAGGCTATTCTTTATTTAAAGGGGGAGTATGGCTGAAGAATATCAATTTGTGTGATATTTCAAATATATATTGTATGTATATATATATTAATCATATGTTAACAGCCCAGATGACCTACAGATTGAATCTTTATTTCAATATCAAGACACACACCCACCCACTCATATATATATATATATATATATTAATACTTATTATTCTTAGACAATTGGAAATGAATCTGTAAAACATAGATTTATACATAGTTGAAAAATATTGTAATAAATATTGAAATAAAATAAGAAATCTCTATGTTACTAAATTATTCAATAATTTGCCTATTAACTTTACAACATTATAGAAAAATTAAAAATCAAATTAAAAAAATATGTTAAAAAAAAGAAAACACAATAGTTGAATAGATAGCATATATATATATATATAAAACAGATATTAATAAGACAGTAAACTGTTAACAGTGTTTTGTAGTTAAAAAGTATTATCTTCTTCGTGTTTGCTCTAGTCTTATATAGAGATAAAGAGCTACAACACACATATACAAGTTTAGAAAACAGAGTATCACAATTTTTCTTATTATCCCATTTTTTTAATAGACTCTTTTACTAGCAAATCAAATCATAATTTAATAATTTTTAACAGATGTAACTGTTAAAAAATATTTTAATGAGTAAAAATTTCCATATTATTTACCCTTGATTTGCTTCTCATGAATTATTTCGTTTTTGACCAATTCAGCCCCTGGTGAATTTTTCTTAAGTATTATATATTAAAATGTGTGTATTACTGTATATTTTATTATATAAAAATTTCACTAAAAAAATTATACTGTAAAGCGAGAAATTCAAAATTCCCACTCTTACAATAGACATAAGCCCCACACTGACATGTTCAGCCATTGTCTGTTGCCAAGGCTATAAAACTTTTGACATTTTATGACACTGTTTAACGAAAAGATCCAATGACCAAAAATGTGTTTATTTGAGAATTTTACAGTTTTAGATTAATTTTTTTTACAATAATTTACACTATATTTATTAGATATCAAGAAATATAAATTATAAATAACTTATTTTGACTTGAAATACTTTATTTTCAAAAATATAATGTTATATTAGCAGTGAATGTAAATATGGCCTGAAGCAATTTACAAGAGTAGCTTCTATGTAAGCAATCTACTTATACTTACGAGTGTGAAAATATCACAATTTTGCAATAAATATTCAAATATTTTAAACATTTAATGCATAATTCATTAGATATAAGAAAAATAAATAAATATTCATTTGGATTTTTAAAAATAATAAGAAATAAATATTTTGTTGATTTTGTAAACTGAAAATAATTCCTCTAGAAACGATGATGTTTAAACTCTTTGTTTTGATTACAATTTCATTTTTTTAATATTTACAGAAACAAAATGTGAACATTTAAAATTTATTTCAGTACTAAACAAAAATATCTATCAAATGAAGTCAAATGTATTATTTTCTGATAAGTAATAATCATTTAATCGTATATTTTAAATTGATTTGTGAGACAAAGAAAAACATCAGAAAATACTGAAATGTGAGCATCTTAGACTGCATAGTGAGAGGGTTAATTAAATTTTCATGAGTTACAATATTTTCAACAATCAAATCCATTAAAAATTATTAAATTATAATCGTGACACACTGATGGAAGGGTTTATTAGAAAAATAGAAAAATAAAAAAAGTTATGAGACTTTATTTCCTAACTTTGTATATATTTACTGTAGCACTTTATTTCTATATAAGGTTCTAGTGCAGCAGTTAGAAGATAATTACTTTTAGTGCAAAAATGCATTTACTCTCATATTAACATATGTTTTTTCCTAATAAAATAATAAATGAAAATTCCCACATATTAAAACTTATATATAAAAGATGCAATTAATATTTTACTATGAAATGTAATTATTTTATCATTATTTACATATTTGTATTATATTTAAAATCAAAGAAATTGTCAATATATGAATTATTTACGACAATTTATCCTACATAAAAACACAATTAGTTTTTAATAAGAAAAATAAATATATTTAACCTGTATAAATAAGTAAATTTAAAATTCATAAGCTAAAATCTAAATAAGAAAGCATAATAATTAAAAAAGCAAGTCATATATAATGTGACATTACTTTTATAAGCTTGTAGTTACAAAAATGCAATACAGAGAGCGTACCAATAGCTCAAACAAGCATGGAGAGTATTTTTGGCAACAAGCCAATTTCTTATCTAGAAGTGATTAGATATTTATAATAACAAATTCAGACACTATCAACGAGTAAAATTGAAATTAAGTAAAGTTATAATTATACTCATTAATGTAAATTTGTGTACATTTTCAACTTCAATAATTTCATTTTTGCTTATCATTGATATGTGAATTTGTTATTATATACAAATCTAATGACCATTAGATCTAACAACTAGTATAGGACCTTAAGACTAGTAGGAGTTTTATGTGCTATTATATAGATATCAACATATGATATATATATATATATTATTAGAAACTAGTCAACACTTAGACAATCCCAATTTAGATAAATTAATAATCTTAAAGTGAGGTCAAGTCAACCTCCTTTTAACAATTAAGATGGAATCCCACCTTTATTTATGCACACACTTAAGATTGCAACTTTATTGTTAAAAGGAGGTTGCCTTGACAACAGTTTAAGATTGTTGATTGTTGTCTAAATTGGGATTGTCTAAGTATTGACTTGTTTCTAATGGTTATTTATAAGCCTATTTAGCTTTGAATATAGTAATGGGATATAGTTTCTCTCTCCTTTTTATATCTCTGTATTTCCATATTTAAAATATATGAGGATTTCAACCCTGGAGTTAATGAGTGTTAGGAGAATCACCTTGACTATCTGTGGACTGAAAGTCTTAACTAACTATGATGGGCAGACATGGTATCCTGCCATATTTCCTAACTATTATTCTCATACAACATGTGCACGTAAAAAGAGGCTCCAACCCTTATTACTATAAATGCTATTTGTTTGTAATAAATCTGCTATTCTGTATATTAAAGCAACATCTCAAAAACAAGAAACATCTATAGGTTAATTGTATTTTTACATTGAACTATTTCCACCATCTAATATGTGTGTTGAATGTCTTTAGAACAATTGAATTCTATTTAAATATTCCAAATACATTCAACTGTTAGTAATATCACAGCAAGCAGGTAACTATAGGTTAAGTTCAAATCCCTCTCTAGCTTCTTAAATGTTAACACCCCCTATTAACCTACAACTAGCTCAGAAATATATGGCAATGTGTCACAGGGTGTGAGAAACAAGCTATACTTAACTGGGTTTAAAATGAGATATCATGCAACTAGATATATAAGTAATACAAATAAACATTTAAAAATCTATTTATATATTTTTCATATTTACAATCATTGTAGTATATTTCTATAAAAATCAAATGCATATTTAGATGGGAATGTATTCATATCAGAGAAAAGTCATTTAACTTAGGAGCTCCAATATGCTAATACAAAATCTAGAACAACAACACAATTATTAGATTTAAATTAACATCAGTCCATAATCCTAAAAATAAATAAATCAATAAGTCAATATAAATATGTGAGTTATAATCACTATTCATTATTAATCAACAAACAAGAAATAAATTATAAATTCTGTTTGATATAACTTTAAACAAAATTAAATGTTTGAGAAATGTTAGATATTAATCGGAGAAAATCAATATCAATTTTATAATTTTATTACAATTAATTTTGAAGGCATTTCATTCTAAATCAAATCCATCTTATCATATTATCAGAATTTAGATTTTACAATTAATGGACTAAAAACATAGATTCAAATGTTTGTGAAAAAATAGACAGACACTATCAGTAAAGTTCAAGGCTTCTTTTGGCATACTTTATTGGGTTCTTCCCTAGGTAGAATAATGATATGGATGAATTCTGTATTCATCAAGGATAGGCTGAAAAAATTTAGGTGAAAGATGACAGACTGTGTTTATGCTAATTAGCAGTTAGTGCAGGTAGGAATGATAAACATTTAAAATTGATTGGCAGGAGATTTAATCGACCAGCATACTAATAAAAGTTTTCATATCAGCATAATGAAATTTTCAAACATTGCATGGGTTTCCATGTTAACTGGGCTAACAGTTCACAATTCAGCAACTTCTTGTATAAGTGGAAATACTGTCCTAATGGGATTAACTTTCTAAAATGCTCTTAAAAAACTTAGCTGGCTAAGATGAGCTGCAAATCCTGGACCGAGTTGATGTTATAGCTAGCTCTCTTAAAAGCAGAAAAACTAAACAAAAAAAAAACTTCAACTGCAATATATAGCAATGGTATCCGAATCAAACTCAACCAATCCGGATACTTTTATTTACCATCGCAAATTAATCCGTTTTTAAATTAATAACTTTTTTCATTCTAAAAACCATTTCTGACAAATACAAAATTGTTTTCCAAATATAATTTTTTCTCTTTATAACCTATACATTTACTTGATATTTTAATTTCTGATAGATAATTAATAAATTTTCTTTGACTTATCTAAGTAAATAGATAATCTATCTTTTCTTTTTTTAACATTTTGACGAGCAAAGTACATAAATTAATTCATCTTTTTTTCTTAGTATGTATATATATATATCTTTTGGACATATATATATATATATATAAGGGATTTGAACACAGACTTTCAAGTTCCCTTTAGCTATTCAATCTATCTCATACAACCAATATGCATGACCATATATTTGTGTAAAAAAATAAATAATCTCCATATGTAGGCATTTCGTACTAAACCGGCACTCATCAGTTGGTCCAGATCATCATCTACATATCTGCATATATATATATATATAATACACCATTTATATTAAGATAGCAAATCTTCAAACTTTAATGTACAGGCTTCAATTTACTCCATTCTCCAATTCCTTAGTCATCCATTCCATTGAAAATCTAATGATGGAATGCCCACATCCACCGTCACCAGATTGACTTAGCATGAAGAAATAACCATCAGGAGCCGGTTGTTTACCATTCATGTCAAGTTTCGCTAATCACAGGATTTTGAATAAAGAACTCTCTTAAGCAAAACACTTTTAAAAAGACATTTTTTCAAAATTTAATAAAACTTGATGTGTTATTGTTGTTGTTATTATTATTATTATTGTCATCATCATCATCATTATTATTATTATTATTATTATGCATACATGTTTTTTTTTTCTTTATTCTAGAACTTTCTCCAAAAACTTTGGCCAAGTAAAACAACTTTAATGATATTACTTTTATTAAGACATCTATGTTCACATACATTATTACAATGCGAAAGTGTAGGAATGATTAGATGCCTATCACATATACTGTTTATGTTTTACTAGATTGGGAGAAAACCAAAGGATCTCACAACTGTATATAATTGAAGTATTGTGAAATTATAATATTCTTACGTTTGTTTCACTCACCCAAAAATTTTATTTTGAATTCTAGGAAAAGCTTTTATGTAGCAACATTCATTTATAAAAAAAATTTGCGACAGCTCCCTAAGTTGAACGCTATGAAACAGTCGGAGCCATTAAATTATTAATGACATTGGTTTATAATTGTTTATTAACGATGTAAATAAAAGTTAGATGGTTTTTCATTTTATAAGTTCGTAGTTGTTATTTATACATTTACTCATATCACATCAATTTATAGTCACAATAATATTGCTGTTATTATCAATTCTCTAAGATCGTTAATTATTTTCATGTTAAATATATTTGGAGTTAATAAAACTCTTTGGACTCGCTTGCGATTAATATTTATAAATAATTTTACAGATTCTGTAAACAGTATTTTCATTCAATTAAATATGGATAGAATGTTAAGAAAGTCTCAATATGTAAGTTCAGACTATTGAAAACTGGCACCTGAATCTAAAGGATATCCCTTTTACTCATACGTCACGTTACGATATATATAAAGTAATACTTTTTAAGGATTATTAATAAATGATAAAAACTGCTATCTAGCTGTCGCTGTTAAATAACTTTTTACAATACGTAGACCACTGCTTACTACATTCTAGGAACTTTTACAAAGAGTTAACTAAAATTACCACAACCAGAGGATATATTTTAATATACCTCAAATACAAATGGCTATCCAATTTTCTTATTGTAAAAAAAATTATTGAACATAGCAATTAGAAGACAGTTCAATTATTTATTAATATTTGGGAAATATCATTTGACTACAACCAATATTCAGAATAAATATTATTTATCATTACGTATCTATTTATGTCATTTATCTATCTACCTATCCAACCATTCACTCATCCATTTATCTAAGTATATACATATATATGCACTAAATAAAAATAAAAATATATAGAAAAAGGAAAAAAAAAATTGCATGAGAAAATGGGATGGAAATTATAAATTATTTATCATTATATATATATGTGTGTGTGTGTGTATATTAAAACGTTTCACTATTTATGTCACACCCATCCACCACTTATCCATCTATCAAATTATATATATATATGTGCACAAATAATGAAAATATATACATTTCACTATTTACGCCACTTATTTATCCTTCCACTCGTCCATCTATCTAACTATATATATATATATATATACAAACAATGAAAATATATGAATAAAAAAAAAAGGAATGAATGAAAAAAAATGATGGAAAATAATATGTTAAAAAAGGACTGGAAGAAAAGAAGAGGGGAACAACCTTCAAAAATGTTCAATTTGACACATGGACTAACTTTGAAAAACTCCAATTTTTCTTTAAAAAGTCATTATTTGCTCATGAATTAATGCAATCAATATATATAAAAAAATCAATTAATTGGTTTTTTTTTGTGTGTGATTTTTTTTTTTCTACTTTGAACTTTATCTTAGTAAAAAGAAAAAAGTCTAAAAATCGATAAAAACATAGTTTAATGCAATTAAAAAGTGAAATTGACAATATATATTCCAATTCAAAATAAATTGGGCCTACATAAATGATGGCTAGACTTTTATATTAAGATAAATTTACTTAAAGAAAAAGATATAAACGTTAAATAAAAAAAAATAGTTCTATAAAAAAGTTAATTAAAAGAAAGGCATAATACGACCCTGAATTTTGAACAACATGGGTGACAGAAATGAAAGTAATGTACAAATATGATCTTTTATTTAAAAAATATAAAGTAATAACCTGTATATTTATACTTTACGTTTGTCTTCAATATAATAATATTAAATCGTGCTTTCACACTTCCAACGTAAAGCTATAACAACAAATTGAAAACTAAATTGTCGGGACATGTGTTTGAACCCACATCTGCAAAATTAGTTTGTACAGAGAGGCATGATATTAAGCGAAAGGTAAAAGAAGCATACTTTATAGCAGAGGACTCTTTCGCCATTAATCGTAAGGATGCATGTTTTGCGATATCTAAAAGATGGTCTTAGTGACTCATTTGCATATAATTTGCATATCAGATTCAATTATATAATGATTCCAAAGAAAGGATCATAACTGGCTATGAATATGAGAAGTACATCTTCTTGAAAGCGCTCAGCCATTTAATTTAGTTTTCAATTTGTTGTTATAGCTTTACGTTGGAAGTGATTATTATATTAAAAAATATAACAAAGGTATCCGATAAAAAATTACATCAGTTTCCTATATCTATGAAATAAAATGTCAGACTTGGTTGTTTTAAAAGGGGCAAATTGTTGAAAACTGGTTAATTCAACATTAGTTTTGAAGGTCATAGAACCGTTTTAATTTTCCATGACAAATAGTCTTTATATAACTAAATATCATCATCATCATCATAATCTACCTGCTCTTTCAATTTAGCGATGGGAAACAGTATTGCTGAACTGCATCTAGATCATTCTCTTATCTGCCTTTGTCTATACCACCAAAATTTTCCAATCCCGTCTATTCCCTAATGTTATGCAACTGTGATAGTTGAGGCCATCCTCTTCTTCTTTATCCATTCACCATACCAAGATAACCTTTTCAAGTGTGGTAATCTGCCTTGCAACATGTCCAAAACATTATAACTTTCATCGTTTTACTGTCTCCAAAATTGCACTTTTGCAGCTATCTTATCCAAAACCTATTCAGTAGTTTTCTTAGCTGACCAAGGAATCGCAAGTAACCTTTTATAACACTTCATTGTAAATGTAGCAATTTTTGGTCTCTGCTGCATTTTCAATGCCCATGTGTCACATGCATATATTGTAAACTTTCAATAATCTACATTTGACCATAAACTATATCTCTATCTATAAATACGTGAATTTTTGTTGTCATCTACATCTTCAAAGCCCATGCCTCACACCCATATACTGTAATCTTTCAATAATCTATACTTTGACTGCACACTCATTCAGCTGTTCTTCCATGTAAAATGGCTAAATATGGAAGAATTAAATCACCAGAACATATCAGAATGCATCAAGAACTACAATTCACTATTATATTAAGCAAAAATCTATTTATTATAAATTGCAGGAATTGTTACTAGATGACAGCACTAGCACAATTTCCAGACAATAGAATAGAGAATGTATTTAGTGGAGTGACAAGAGATATAGTTGACAAAATAAATAGTGCAGTGGACATAGTTAGCCAAAAAATAAGTAATATATAGGGAAAGGTAAAGATATAGAAATAAAATTAAAATTGTTAGTAATGAAGTGTGAGCAGGTCAAGAAATTAATAAATAGAAATGATAATGAAGAACTAGATAAGAAAATCCAGAAGGGATCAAGTAGGGAAAGTAAACTAAGACAGCTTTGATAGGAGACTTGCTAACTAGAGGGCATGGAGATGTAATTGCAAGGAAAAATATGAAGCAAGAATATGTTCGCTGGAGCTAGAATTAGGGATATTACAGACAAAGTAATGAAACAAGGGAGTAGAGATGTGTATGTCATGGTAGGAACAAATAATTTATCAGAGTGATCAGAGAGAGTAATGGATGAGTACATAGAATCGATTAGTAATTTGAGTAAGATTTAAAAGAAGAGTAGGAATAGTTGGATTATTACCAAGATTCAACAATAGGTTATGTGTTAGATAGAGCATGTTCTATAAGTGAGAGATTGAAAAAATTACATAAGAGAAATGATGTTATGTTTGTGAATGTGTGGGATTTTTTATTAGTAAGAGGGAATTATATAGTAAAGATGGATTGCACTTAGCAAAACAAGAGAGTGAAGCATTAGGAAGTTTAATTTATAAAAAATATTACAGTTTGGGAAATATATAAAGGTGGATGGATTAGGCTTTTAAATTACAGTATTATCAAAAAGAAGGTTAAGAATGGATGGGATGTAAAACTAATGATAAACAAATGAATTACAAATGTAATGGAGAAGAAAGAGTCAAAAGAATTTATAGAAGGGAAGTAAGAAAGAAGAAATTGTTGAAATTGGATATTTGAATATGCAAGGTGGTAGATGACTAAAAAGTGGATAAAATTAAACAAAGCAATTAAAAATGAAGAGCTTGAGGTATTAGCAGTAATGGAATCACATCAAAAGAAGAACCTATTCTGGAAGACTTGGTATGGCAGGGTATAAATATAAAAGAGAAAGAGGAAAAAAGGGAGGTGGTATAGGAGTTATGTCAAAAATATTTAAACATGGTTAAATGTCAAAAACATTTGTGGTTTGAGATAAGATTAGGAAGAGTGTATATGGCCACTGGAGATAGTTAAACTATAATGGAGTGAAACAGTAGCATATACAAATGCATAGTTAAGGAGATACAGAGTTTTTAAAAAAGGGAAGAAAATAATAGTTATAGGAGATATGAATGGGTATATTGAAGAAATTGATGATGTGGGTAATAAGAATGGACAGTTTTTGGAAAATTTTTGGCAGAGAGTGAATTTGAGCATTGGAAATTTATCAAATATTTATGAGGAACAATGCACATGGAAGAGAAAGAGGTAATGAATAAAGTATGGAAAATTAAACTGTTTGATAATGAAGAGAGAGTATATAATAGTGATCATAATTTCTTTATAATAGAAATGATTAGTAATGAGATGGAAAATAGTAATAACAATAGAAAGGATAGTGAAAGATGTGGATGGAGAATGAATGATAAGAATAAGTAAGAAGAATATAAAAATAAGAGTAGAAAAAAATTGTGGAAGAGTTTTTTGGTGATGAATATAAGGACTGGTGTGGTGAAATAAAAAAAGTGGCTCATAGGGTTTTAGGTGAGAATATTCAGAAGAATAAAAGTAATAGAAAAGTAAGAATTAGTAAAAATCTAAAAGAGAGGAAATAAGCATGCAGAGAATATAAATGTCTATTAAAAATAAAAGAAGTGAGTAAGTTGTTAATAAAAAATGGACGAAATATTTAATGAAAAGTAAATTGGCTAAAATAGATAATTAGAGAGAGAGGGGGATGAATTTAAATAGTAAATTATTGGAGGATATTAATAAAAGTGGTAAAGATTGTAGTAAAAAAATTTGGAAATATACTAAAAGAATGAGTAGGGAAGAGATAAATAGTATTACTAAATGATGAGAAAAAAGTGTATAGCACTAGAGAAGAATTAGAGACAATATTAAATAAGTATGTAATGGATATAGAAAAGATGTTAGATATGAAGGACAGAGTAATAAACAAACATAAAAGCATATAGTAATGGAAATATTAGGTTTACAGAAAATGAATTGAATGAGCCAGGGAAGAAATTGAAAAGTGGAAAGGCAAGAGGTTTAAATGGATGACCAGCAGAGATGGTGATGAATTTAGGAAATAGGACAAAATTAAATCAATTATCATGTTTTAATAAAATAGCACATAGCTGGAATAATATAAGAGTAAGGCAATTATTTAAAGGTAAGGGTAAGGATCATAAAAAGTTAAACAAGTATAGACCAACAGTGGTAATGTCAATGTTATATGAAGTTTTTTGTATATATGGTACCTGGAAGTGTGCAAAAGGAATGAATGAAAATAATATAGTGGGAGAAAAGCAAGGAGTTTTTTGATCAGATAGGTGTCACACAATGGTCTTTATAAATAAAGATAAGATGTATGATAGAGTAAATAGATATAGACTATGGGTAAGTTTAGTAAATTTGGGAATGAAGGTAGCTTCAGTCGATCTTATTAAGAGATTGTATGGAAGTAATTGCTATACATATCAATTAGGAAATATAGAATCAGAGTTAAAAATGGGGTGGGACTAAGGCAAAAGCATCCCATGTCACCTACTTTGTTTTGGGAAGATATGAAAGTTATGCTGAAGACATATGCAAGGATGGGTAAAGAGATGAAGATTAAATTTAGTGAAGTAAAATCAAAAGTAATGATCATAAATTCTGAAGAAAAAGAAGAGAAAACATTTTTATTGGGGGATATAAAGTCAAAAGTGATGAATAAGTATAACTATTTGCAAATCAACTTAAGTAATCAGATAAATTGCTTGAATGAATGAAAGAAAAAATTTATATGTGAAGCAAAGAAAAAAAAGAGACTGATAAAGAAATTAACAGTGCATCATATAATACTATTTAGTATTATATGATATACATTTGGCAATGCAAGAAGAAAGATTAGAAATTAACAGTGTGTTCATGTAATAAATATGATGTAGCAAGAATTGTATGGAAGGGAGTGGCAGTAGCAGGGATAACTTATGGTAATGATGTAGTATGTAATAGTGAAAGGGATGTTAGATTACTTAGAAAAAATACAAAGAGAAGTAGGAAGGCATGCATTAGATGCAGATGTGTGGATGGTAAAGAAGACAATTCAAAGAGAAATGGGATGGTCAAGTTTTTTATGTGACAGATTCAGTAGATTGCAGTTTATGGATCATAAGAGAATAACCAAAATAGTATTTCATTTAATTGGGTTATAAGTAAAGGACAGGTAACAAATTAGGTGAGAAAAGTAGTATGGAATGCAGAAGATTTGAATAAACATTTTATGTCAGTATATCTATACAAAAGATGGGATTATTGTATTAGAATTATTGGGTGTTATAGTGACAAGGAATGGGAAAAAAGAATAGATGCATTAATAAAACAATAAGAAGTTGGAAAAATGGAGTATTAATGCAGAGAGTAAAAAGTGTTTATATATATATAAAAACAAAAAAAGACTTATAAATCCAATAAATAATATTATATTTCAACCAGAGGACTGGTTTTCATCAGAAAAAAAAAAATACACAGTAAAATGGCGATAATCAAAAATTACACATTTGGTAAAAGATTAAAAGATTAAACCCCCCTGATTGGTCACAAAATCTAACACAGAATATCTACCCAATCAATGACAAAATTCAAACAAACAAAAAAAAACTACATTCCCTCTTAATCAAGCTTAAATTCTATTTAAATTAAAATAAATATAAAAATAAAAAATTAAAATATACATACGTGCATACATAGAAAAATTAGACTATGCTCACATACAAAAAATAGCTGTGCTCACATTAATATTCATTAAAAACTTAAATACTTATACATTTTAATCAAAAACTATAGTTAGTGCAAAGTACAATAATTTATAATAACTAATTATTTATCTATAAACCAATTAAACACAGATATTAAACATCCATATAACTAATCTTGATTAGGAGGGAATATAGTTTTTTTTGTTTGTCTGAATTCAGTCATTGATTGGGTAGATATTCTGTGTTAGATTTTGTGACCAATCAGGGGGGTTTTGTTAAATTTTTAATCTTTTAATCTTTTACCAAATGTGTAATTTTTAATTATCGCCATTTTACTGTGAATTTTTTTTTCTTTCTGATGAAAACCAGTCCTCTGGTTGAAATATAATATTATTTATTGGATTTATAAGTCTTTTTTTGTTTTTATATGTATTTCCTTTGGTTAGTTTGTTATATATTAATATTTTGATATATATATATAAATAAACAGAATATTGGGTGTGAGTTAATTTATGATAATAGCAAGAAACTGGACAACTCTGCAATATTATATTATTAACTGAAACACACAGGCTTATTATATACTTATGTCTATATATGTAATATATAGGGTATATGAGCACAGACTTTCACACCACTCATCACTCTCCACACTATCTCATAACACTGATATACTTGAACACATACATGTTGAAAAGATAAATATTCACCAATATACATATTTCATGCTAAACCAGCAATCATCAGTTGGTCCAGATTACCATCTCTACACATATATGCTATAAGTGCTCAGATATAAATTAAGATAGCCAATCCCCATACTTTAATGGACAGGCTTCAATCTACTCCGCACTCCAACTCTTCAACCGTCCATCCAATTGAAAATCTGATGATGGAATGCTCAAAGGTCATCCTATATTATTATATTGCCATATCATCTTCACTAATAGATATATAAAATTTAAAGAAAATCGATTCAGTCTAAGAATGTTAAAAAATTGGTTACAAGATTTGACTCAAACAAAATAACAAAGACAATTTCTAGAATAAATAGAAGCATTTAAGAAAAAAGATTGGAGATATTTCTGTTATTTCATTCAACCTCATACCCAATCTTAATTTTCTAAAAAAAAATAACTACTTTGACAATTACAAACCATGATATAATGATGTTCTGTCTGTCCATCTTATCCCATAATTCTTTTTACAATCATTGCACTAATATTCATGTGGTGACTAACCTGAAGAATAAATTGATGTCAACTCACTTACTGATATGTGAATTCATTACAGAATGTCTAATTAAGACAAATTCTTGAATTGTTTAAAAAGCTCTTCAATAGCCTGGATGAAATGTTATTAGTTCTTTGGATTTGAATCCCAAATGATAAAATCTGGTCAATGAATAAACTAACCATTATAGTATGGGATCTTTACGTAGCTTTCAGAAAATCTACATGGTGGATAAAAAGCAAAAGATCTTGAACAATTATAGTCTTGACTTTAAAACCACCCAAACAATTATTTTTTTGTTTATAAAATATCAGCAGTCTTAATAAGTTATAATGTAGACAAAAATTGGAACAAGCGTTCATAGCTTAAGACTGTATATTTGATTATTTGCAAGACCTTATGTTATAACCAGTTTACTATCAATTAACCACCTCGTTCCTGATTGATAAGTGGATATGCAATTTATTTTAACAGATTACATATGAATATTTTTATCATTTTATCTTAGTTTTGCGACTTTAGAAAGATGTTCATTATCTAATCAAAAATAGAATTTTCTATTATGAAAAAAAAATAGAAGCAATAACACCAAATCTAGTATTATTCCGGTCATTCAAATTTTTAACATAATGCTTTAATTTTGCTAAAACTAGTTTTATGTTGGAAGCAAATTTTAGATAGTTAATTTTATATCAAACTAATTTACAATATTATAAACTAAGTATAGTAAATATGTTAAATACTGAACTTTGCTTCCCGCTAAACTGGAATTTATGACAATGAGTTATTCCAAATAATAATAACTAACCATTTATACATAATCATAAAAAAGGGGGGACTACTCTAAAAATGAGTTTGGTGATGACTAAACAAATAAAATAAGTGAAATGTTATGTAGGTAGTTGAAGGATGAAAATGTTATTGCATAGATACACACTTCCCTGATGCAATAGGTAGTGTGACTGATTTCAGATTGGGAAGTCCCAGGATCATTTCTGGTGCTTGAATTTCTTATAATCTCCCAAACTACAAAGCTATATGCCTTTCTAAAACAGGCAAAACTCTCTATACGTGTTGCCAATCAGTGCAAGCCAGAGTAATTGGGGGATTCCAGAAGGCTGTGCATAAAATCCCCTTCTAGTGCCTATTCATCCAATATTTCCAGACTAGTTTCTGGCTTATAGCCTTCATCAGTGAGGAACCTTGGATCTGAGAGTATTGCACCTAGATCTTAGGATCTAGTGCAATATAAGCTAATGAGCTTGAATTGAAAATATTATAGTGTTTTTCTATTTAAGATTCATAGTTTTGTAGTTAAGTAGAGATAAAAGGTGGCTGCTGAAGGGTTGCATTAGATTCTAAGATCTAGGTGCAGTGCTCTCAGATCCAAGGCTCCTCACTGACAAAGGCTACAACCTAGAAACTAGTCTGGGGATATTAGATGAGTAGGCACTAGATGGGGATTTTATGCACAAGACTTCTGGCATCCATTGATTACCTTGGCTTGCACTGAGTGCAATATGTATAGAGAGTTTTGCCTGTTTTAGTAGCAGTTATAAGCAAGCATAAGGAATGGTGATTATGTGATTTTTATTGGCTTATATGCCTTTTTATAAGATGAATATCAATATCATAAAAATCTTAATGATGACTGGATCCTACAATGATTTAAATGACTGAAGAAAGAAAAGAGGAAGATGGGAAAGACCTTGTATCAAAAACAGTATCTAGCATTTGATGAACCAATACCCTTCTTACTAGATATCAGAACTCTTGAAATAATATGTGTTATTTTTCATACGTAGGTGACCTTCCCATTTAAGAGCTATTTCACTATCCACCATATGTACATCTCATTAGTAGTTGAGAAGAGCACTGGACAATAAGTTCAAGCAGTAAAAGTTACACAGATGGAGGCAGGACTATGAACTTATGCTACAGAAACCACACTCTAGGCTTGCACTAGATCATGTGGGGCAGTAAAGCTAATAAACTTTCCTATTAAACTTTTAATCCACCCACAATGCAACAGATCAATCTTTTACCCTTGCAATGCTTTTTGTAATCTTTCCAATTTTTTATTTTAGTATTAAACTGTCATATCAATATTAAATAAAGTGGACTTTATTTGCTAGAAATATTCATTTACAAATGAAAACCATTCTAAAAATACATATTTAAACTTTGCAAATATTGAAAAATGAGTTCGTAACGAGAACGGGAGATGTTTTCATTTCATTATTGACTGATCAGTGGGAAAAAGCGACTTCAGAAAATGAACAAAATCTTTTTTTTAATTGAAATTTATTTGTAAACCATTAATAAATAGATATTGATATCTGATAGATGTAAAATTCTGTTTTAAAAGGTTAAAATTGCTTTATAATTTTTACATCTCAAAAGATCCTAATACAGTGTTAATAATGACAGTTAGTGATTGATTTCATAGGATGTGTTGATCGGAGCAATGCAGTTTCATTTGTCAATGTTATGCTATAAGCTATTACCTTCAACATATAAAAGTATAATAGTGTATAGTTTTGATTATAATAACCTCTAGACTTTTTTTAAATTAAAAAAAACTCAGTACTCAAAAATACGTGACTTTGGCATTAAAAAAAAATTCACAAAATATCTCAATAGATGGCAGTATAAGCACAATTTAAATGAATTGCAATAGCAAATTCTCCAAACAGTAGTCCTGGAAATGCAACCCTTAGTCATCAATGGATGCAAGAAGGTTTGTGTATCACATCACCAACCAGTGCCTACTCATAAAATATCCCCAGATTAGTTTCTAGCTAATGGCTGCCATTGCTAACGAGCTTGGATTTGAGAGCACATTATTATGTTTCCATTTTGGATTCCTAGCTTTATAGTTAACTAAACAGATGCACTAGATCCTAAGATATAGGTGCAATGCTATTGAATCCAAGACTTCTCACTGATGAAAGCCATTAGCTAGAAACTGGTCTGAGGATATTGGATGAGTGGGCACTAGATAAACATTTTATACACACATCTTTTTGCATCTGTTGACTACTAAGACTTGCACTCGGTGGCGCTATTGTTTCGAAAGTTTGCTATTGTTTTTAACAACACATGTAAACATATGAAATGGTGATAAAGTTAACATAAAAGCAGTGATATTTCTGAATTTCTCTGCTTGAGAACATTCAAGTAACATTGAGAAAGAGTTACATTTCTGTATAATGTGAAAATTTAGCCAATTATTCTTGAGAACCATTATGTTTGAGTCTATCCTTCATCTGACAGTAGGGCAATTTCCAAACTTTAACACCATGTCAGTAATCCTTCAATCTTTTACGTATCAAACTAAAGACTGATTTGATTTTAAAGCATGAATAAATCATGACACAGACTTTAAATAATAAAGCTTATTATATTAAAGCAGATATTGCCAAGGGTGCTACTGAAATTATTCGAGATTATTAACAGTTTATAAAGAAATTAATATCCCAAGTTAAATTAAATATCAAATATGTTTACTGTTAAAATAGAAAAAGTGCTTAAAGCAAAAATAAAAATTAAACAAAGAAATGAATTGGTAGGAATTTAAAATGACATTTTATTTCCTATTAGATAAAAATATCTTCAGGACAGAACTAGTTATATTGATTAATTACCAAATGACTTACAATGTTACACAAATTAAAATATAGTAGGCATATTTTTCCATATGTATTTACATGCAGTTGGGTGCCTGTAGATTATATACATATAGAGGGGGGTTTAACTTACACAGGTAAATTATTCCAAAACCTATGTCAGATCATACACTGCACTAGTATTATAATCCAATAATAACAAATAATTGTATGCCTTATAATAAATATTAAATATATATTATCTCATTTCTATTCATATTATAACAACAATTCATAGAAATATTTAATTCAACATACCTAACTCTCTGAAGAAGCTTAAAATAATATTTGCAGATTCCCAAGAAAGATGATATTCTTTCACATTTTCACATCTATAAAAAATAATTTTCTATGTCTAAATTCATATAAGAACTTGGGTTTGAAATAAAAGAGGATTCTTTTCACTTCAACAAAACCTCCAGTAAAAGAGCTATTATTGGTTAATGAGTAAACTTGTTTAGCCTCAGGGATTGTCAATTAGCAATAATTAACAATTTCTTGGCAAATGATTAATCTCTGTTTACATGAATATTATCTCCTCATTTCTCTTTATTATAATAACAATCCATGGAAATATTTAATTCAACATATACATACATGTTCAAAATTAAATCCTGTATATTTCTATATCAAATGTTTTAAGTGTGTATAGTATACTCTGTACTGAATAGCAACCAAAAATAATACTTTAAAAATCATGTTGGAAATGCCATCTGTAATTATAAAAGTGCTAGTTTATATGTTACCATAAAATCTGCCTAAGAACCACTTTATTCTGCCTAAGAACCACTTTATTCTGCCTAAGAACCACTTTATTCTGGAGGATGTTTTTGATAATAAATTTCACTTCAAGTGTAAGCATCTACAACTGTAATATTCATGTAATTAAGTTATTGTCTGCATATGTATCTATTATAATGGATAAATGGTTGAATACAAAACTTTACTAGACTGGGCCACTAGGTAATAAATCTAGATTTCTTTTCTATATCAAATTGTAATTTAATATTGTTAAAAATTATAATAAAAAAATGCCAAAGGAAGAAATTAAATTTACTAGCAAAGTTACAGCTGTATATAAGTTTTGGGAAGTTATAAATTATTAAAATGAAACTCTTCCAATTAATAATAAATCTTGAAATAAAAAGATAAATTTATCCAGCATGAGTTACATTACGACACCTATATTAATATGGCATATCAATATATATTTTATAATTCAAAGAAAAGTCAATAACAAAAGAAACAAAATAATTTATATTAAAAAATAAAATAACAATAATATCATTGTAATATCTACCACTATTTAAATTCATATATCAAAATCTGCAAATGAGTGTATTATCAACAATATGAGACATTGCCAAACCAAAACAAGTCATCTTTGATCTCAAAACCTAGTAACACAGTAACATATACACTGAGGGCTATAAAACTAAGCAATTGGTGAAATGCCTGTTATATATGAGATTAACTCACTACAATATTTTAAGTAAAGGCATAGAACCATTTATAAAAACGAAGTCATTATAAAAATCAAGCTAATTGGAAGTAACTAATAAATGTCAAATGAAACACATTAAATAGCAGTATATCGATCTCATTGAAAAAATTAAAAGATTGAAGTGGAAGTAGGCTGGACATATTGCTAGAAGAGATGATAATAGATGGACAATTGAAATCTTAAATGGGATTCCAAGAGATTGTAAAAGACCCAGAAAGAGACTACATGTGAGATGGATGGATGAAATAAGAAAGTGTGCAGGGGTGATGTGGAGAAAAGAAGCTAAAGATCAGAGAAGATGGATTAAACTTGGAGAGACCTTCATCCTGCAGTAGATTGATAATGGTTGATAATGATGATATCAACTGTTAACATGACATCTGGTTTCTATGACTATAATCATGGTTGACTTTAACTCACTCTAAAACAAGCAATTTTTACATTATCATACTGAATTTATGCTCATTTTAAAACTAAAAATTACCATAAGATGCTGCCCTCTCTAGAATTATTTTACAAATAAAAAATCAATAATATTTAAATGTGAAGGTAGAACAATAGGAGAAGGTAGACATTCCAAGGCAGTGATTGGTTGTGTCTCATTTTGAAGAAAAGGGGAGCACTTGTCAACAATTTTGACAGCTCGAAGTTCTATGTTTTGATTTTCAAAACAAAAATGAATGTTTTAGAGTACTTTTTAAGTATTTTTTTACATATTATAAATTATTTTGATAAAATATGCTGAAAATATTATTATTTTAAAAGAATAGTTAAGATTTTAGTAAAAATTCTTTATTTTTACACGAATGTAAATTGTGAAAAAAATCAATAACAAACACAGCATTGTTACAAATGTTCTTTTTAGGTTGTCTGCTATAGAATATTTTTATAATTATAAACAGAAATTTATTTTTGAAAAAACTTTTGTTCATTTTCATTATCTGACAAATTATTAATTTGCTTGTTACAAATGAAACCAAAATGAATATAATATTAAAAGATGAATATATTTTTATTGCTGATTTTGTAATTGACCAATTAAAAGTTTAGAGTTTTAACTCACTCGATCAACAAGAATTTTTGATGGCACAAAGATTAATACATACAGCATTACTCAAATCCCGTATATATAAAATAAATATTCGCTATAAACAATCATAAGTTTAAAATTACAAAGGTCATTAAATATCTCAGATTATATACTTCATAATCCTTAGTGAAATATGACATCTATAAAATAAAAATTAACTATCATTTACCACATCTGTATAATTTCAAACATTATCTTTAAAACATTTTGAAAATATTATCTTCCATATAGCTTTTATAAAGGCACATAGTGATTAATATAATATTTAAGAATTGACAATTTATAAATAGTTAATATCAGCATAATATTTATATGAGAAGCAACTTATCATAACTTTAAAAAAATATTTGATAAAGGTTTAATAAATTGTTTCATCATTTTAACTTATTTACCAGTAGAATATTTTAATGTTTTTCAAATGTAAAGATATAGCCGGTGATTGCTTTCTTCATTATGGTGCTTTATTTGAAATAATAGATAGAAAATTGTAAACAGTAGATAGACTTGAATATTGTATAAAAATCATTACTTTTGTAGTTGATAGTTATAGAGTAATCCTATTTATGATAGATGGAAAAAGGAAGGAATAGATTATCTATATGAGTATTGATTCTTGAATTCTTCAGATGAAAATTATTTATTTACAAGTTCATCTTGGAAGTTCAAAATTCAATATTTTCTTTTCAAATCCTGTTCATGTGATCAACCATTTTTAAATTAAAAAATCATTCTTGGCTAATTGCCAATAAGAACAATAAACAATTCTTCCATTTATTTAAAAGTATATTTGAATAAATAATTATCAGTTCTTTATATAATTAATATTTTTAAATTCAACAATTGAATTTCTTTTTAAATTATACTTTAATAAAATCAATTTTTGTTTACAAAGAGAGTATAACATATTTTTAAATAATAATAATGAAATCTTTTAAACCTATCAATGATGTCACATTTCTAAATTAATAAAATTTCTTTTCTATACATTTTTAAATCTACAGACAAATAATATATATATATATTATAACAGAATGGGGATAATAAAAGGAGTGAACCTGAGGTCAGGACACATCTCATCATCAACTCCAATTAACAAGATATTTCAAAAAATGAAATTTACAAACAATATAAGATTTAAGATTTAAGTAATGTTTATAGCATAGTTTAGTAAAGTATGATATTAAAATATGTAAGTAATTTTATATATTCAAGAGAACATGAGATAATCTGAAATCTCTCAGAGATCAGCCGGTTACTTTGTAGAGCAACTATGATTAACTATAAATTAACCCACATTATCAATAAGTATAAGTCATACTGAAATAAATAACCATTCATCATCATGAATGATCAATAATACATCAATTCAATAAATCAACAGTCAATATGGTGACTGGATTTGAGTAATAAAAATATAAATCAACAGTAAATCTGGTGACTGGATTTGAAATGGGTCTTCTGTAGACCAGGCTAAACTATTGACCCATTGACAGCTTGGGGTAATTATTTAAATCTTAATTTGTATGCACCATCTTAGTAATCATCCATCAGAATACATAATAATCAATAACAATAATGCTGGGATATTAAAACATGATCAACGTCAATGCTCCGGCCATATTGTGCCATCCTTGTACTGGCCGACTATAAACTTAAATTCTGACAAATAATAAATTAAATAAAATTTAGTGCATAAGCTTTGAAAAATATACTCTTCAGACCAAAACAGGACCCAAGTCACATGAATGCCCCTGCACTAAAAATACAATCCTATTCGTATATTTAGCTGTTGTTTATTTATAACAGTATAAAAATGATATTAAGGTCTGTAGAATATGGCTATACATATTAAAGTCTGCTGATTCTGATTAATATACAATGAAAAAATTATCACATTTGTGATTTACAAAATTACTATACAATATTCAAGTTACTATTATGGTTTACATATATGGTCCATTAGGTTTACCCATTCATCACACAGGCATGTGGCTTGATATAAAATGAACAGGTTTGAATTGACATTTAATAATAAAAAATGATTAAAATTTTACATATAAGTGCCTATCTAGCACATATTGGTATTTGCAATACAATTGACAATTATATATACACACATATATGTGTGTATGTAATTTCTGATCATATTTAAATTACCCTACAATAATAGATTAAACTTTGTAACTTATATTTTTAATAATATAAATACTTTATGCTGAGTTTACTTATTTTAATTTGTTACAATAGTAATATGATTAAAATGTATATTCTTCTTATAATTGCATGCATATAATATGTACAAATAAAATTGTAGATAATATAAATTAATTATGAACATAATGAGTTACAGATATTTTTTTTCCTTTTTAAAAAAAATATCAGTATAGAAGTTCCTTTTTTTTCCTTTTTCTTTAATATTAAAAAAAAATATTATCAACTTTTTTTTCTTTTAAAAATATAAAGTCAATGAACTAAATCTTTACTCCTAGATTTTAAATCCCAGCAAATTTGTTTGCTGGTATTTTTAAAACATTACTTTTTTTAATGAATTACTAAAAACAATTTCTTCGATAATATATATAAAATTGTCTCTGGAGTGCTCCTGTCTTTTAGATGTTTAAATTAAAGGAAATTATTGATTTGTTTCACTTTAAGTTATTAAGTTATAATTTTAAAAGTCATTTTAAGGATTTTAAACTAACTCACCAGCTATATATGCATTTGTCTGTGTTTCCCTGCATATAAATACATCAGCATATGTATAACTACTTTTTCAGCAACTGATTGCATTCTCTTGTAAGCTTAGTTTTTGGTCCAGGTAAGGATTGTTCTGCAGTTGGTTCCACTTAGACTAGGATTTGGTAAGCTTCAGGCCAGCAAACAATTTTCTCAGAACACATTTGTAGCTATGAATATCAACCCAGAAAAGTGGTTCATTTTTCCTCCATGTGAATTTGAACTCCCCCATTAAACCATACAGCAGCTGCTTCCTTGCATTCTTACATCCTCGTGGAAGTTCTGTATAACTGTGAATACCAGTTCTACAGCTAGCTATTCAGCCACAGCTACCAACTACTGCAGCTAACTACTTCACAAAATATTTTAGCCAACTTTGCAGCTAACTATTAACCAGCTGCTTTTCAAAAACATAAACCAGACTGAACTGATATTTTTATCAGCACTTTTTATAAGTCATCTGAAGTGATAAAACACCTTACTTCAAAATAGTTTTTTCTGTCTAATCCTTATCTTTTCAAGAACATCATTAATCGTTTCAAAAGCAACATTGAAATTTTACCAAAATAAACCATGCTTATTTTTAAATTCAAACTCAGAATTACAAATAATATTTATTAGATATATTTACCTGTTTAATTTGTAATAAAATTCTATTTTAAATTCATAATTATTTAATCTTTTACTTATTCCAGGAAAATGTAGAAAAATATCTACAAAAATTTGTCTCTATTTCTACTTTTCCTTTACTTTATGTATATATGTGCACACACACACAACTACATTGCTGTGTGCCATGTAAACCAGATAGCTACAATATTTTGATATGGAAATAATTGAATGGTGGAGTTACATTTATAATTACCCAATTAGAAAGCACTCAATTGAGAACATGAGTTAATGAAAACCAACTGCCCTCAAGCCAAGATTTTAAAGTGGGTTTTGGATTTTGGGTTCAACCAGCCTGTCAGTTTTCATTTTAAAATCTTGGGTGGGGGAAGTTAGCTTTCATTAGCTCCTGTTTTCAATTGTGTGTTTTCTAATTGAATAATTATAAATGGGTGATTCCACCATTCAATTATTTCATCTAAAACATCCATTAAAAAAATTATATCACAATATCTTGACATATTCATACATATAAAAATCACATGATAACTACTCAAACTTATCTATACTACAAGTCTTCAATATGTTCTCAAGTCAATTTCTAAAAGTAAAAGATGGTTTCCAGCTTTCACTCTGATCTAAGATCTTAATATAGACAAGAAAGTTGAGACACAGACAGTAACAAATTGAAATTTTTATAATTTTAGAAGCCCGAATATATAGAGAAGGAAATTTATTATTTTCCAATAATATCCTTAAGTAATTGAATAGATATCTCAAGAGTTTAATTTTGATTTCTGAATAAGAACCAGAGGTGACATGGTTCAACTTAATTAAGAGACATTTAGTTCTCAAGATCTTAATCCCATCATAATATTACATTACTTATGGCAAGAATATAATTAATTTTTATATACTTACTACCATGTTTGAATCAGATCAATAAAAAGTGAGATTAAAAAATTCAAAATTACAATATTAAATTGTATGTCATTTATAGTCATTTGCTTAGCTGGTTGCACATAACCATGTGAACAGCAATATGATAGAGTGATTTCAATTCTATTCAAGTGGCTGAACAGTAATATCTGAGCAAATGAATTATGAGCTAGAATATCAATGCTAAAACAAGTTTTTGAATGATTTCCAATTTAGAAAAGTGAAAAACAAAATTTCACTTTAGTAAAGTAAATGCAATTACTGTGTTTTCAAAAGCAGTACTTTTTATGTTATTGCAGAGCCATCTAATGTAAAATTTGGTAATTATAAAACAGTAGAGTATAGTATTATTATATATGCACACCCATAATAGTTTTCTGGGTATATAGTTATGTTATCTCTACTATCTGTTCTTCATATTTAACTTTACAAAGGATGGCTCTGGAGTGCAAACAACTGTTCCAATGTAAATGCCAAGGGTAAGAAATGTGATGTTTTATTTAAATTGCCATGCTCAGCCAACTGATTTGGAATGCGAAAGTCACTTGACTTTATAAACATAGTGTTATCTATGACAACATTTACCATGTCTAAAACATCATTAATTTTAAAGTTAATAAGTAAACAATGTAAAATTTACTAAAATTTGAAGTGTATCTTTAAAAGTTGAGATACAAGACTAAATGCAAATTGATACCAATAATGATTGTTATAAGACAGAGATTTTAACATAGACACCCACATATAGAGAAATAAATACCAGTCACAATCCTTTCTCTTTAAAATTTATGTGACGTTTATAGAAAGATAAGTAAAATATACACCAAGAAACTGATTCTCTTTAAAAGAAGTATATTAATAATTTTTATTAGTCATTCATTAGACCAGACATTATCGATTTAATGAATACTATTTCTGTACTGTAATTTTCACTACACCACCCTTATGCAAGGCAAAGACTGATTTCAATTAGCTTTTAACACATTGTGGAGGGGTGTAATATATGATCAAAAATGTAAAAAAAAAAAGTATGATCCTCAAAATGCACATTTTGTGATGAACCAGCGCTTGTTAGTTGGCCCAGACTATATTCCCTTACTCATACTTTTATTAAACAGGCAACATTCTCTATATATGTATTGTCACTCGGTGCAAGCCAGATTAATCAATGGATGCCAGAAAGCTTGTGCATAAAATCCCTATCTAGTGCCTACTCATCCAATAACCCCAGACTGGTTTCTGGCTTGTGGCCTTCATCAGTGAAGAGCCTTGGATCTGAGAGCACTGCACCCAGACACCTAGATCTTAAGATCTAATGCAACCCTCCAGCAGCCACCTTTTATCTCTACTTAACTGCAAAACTAAGAGTCTTAAATTGAAAATACTATAATGTTTTCAATCCAAGCTCATTAGCTTATATAGTCATATAGGTTTGAACTCAGTTCAGTACTTATACATTTTGGTGACTTTTGTTCTTTAATAACCATAACCACCACTATCCTATTGGGCTTAAAATCAATCCTGCCTAATAGGATAGTGGTGGCTATAGTTATTAAAGACCCAAAGCCACCAAAATGTATAGATACTGAACTGAGTTCAGACCTATATGACTATATAAGCTAATGAGCTTGGATTAAAAAAACATTATAGTGTTTCAATTTAAGACTCATAGTTTTGTAGTTAAATAGAGATAAAAGGTGGCTTCTGGAGGGTTTGCATTAGATCCTAAGATTTAGGTGCAGAGCTCTCAAGGCTCCTCACTGATGAAGACCACAAGACAGAAACTAGTCTGGGGATATTGGATGAGTAGGCACTAGATGGGGATTTTATGCAAAAGCTTTATGTCATCCATTGATTACTCTAGCTTCGCTGAGTGACAATACATATAGAGAGTATTTCCTGTTTTAATAATAGTTGTGAGCAAGCATAAGAAATGATGATCATGTGATGTTTATTGGCTTAAAACATATTTTTATCATTGTGTAGTATATATCGATAGTCAATTACTGCAATTTAATTGTTGTGTCAGACTTACTGCCCTCATAATTTTGACATAAAGCACTTGATGGATGTATATTAAATTTTTTTATTAGTCATTCATTAAACTAGAGACTATCCAATTAATGAATAATATTTCTGTAATATAAATTCCACTACATCAATGACCCTCAAGGTAGGGAGCGATTTCTACCTGCTTTTAAATGTGCATCGTATGGGTCATACATCTTCTTCATGTGTCTTGGTCATGTTTGTGATTGTACTATCCCACAAGGTTAAAAACAGATAGAAACCAGTCCCTACCTTGCGTGGAGTGGTGTAGTGAAAATTACACTACAGAAATATTATTATTCATTAAATCGTTTCCCTTAAATCTGATTCCAAAATGTTTCAAAATAAACGAGGCATGCAAAATAAATAATTATTTAAGTGCACACACGCACTCATACACACAATACTTCATCATTACTCACATGCAAAAATAAATCCCGCACGAAGGGTATCCAGTTCTAAAAAACGAACAGCCGGACGTATTTTTAACAATTTAAGTTCATTTCCAATGGATAATTAAGTGCATGTCATGAAATTATCACCTTGTATTTTACATAAATTGACAATCAAACTTATAAACATATCTGTTGTTTTTGCTTTATTTTACTATACTAGATATCACAGATAACGTCTACGGTTATATTAATAAATCTATTCTTATAATTTTTATAAAAGACCATTAAGCGTTTAAAAGATTAATAATTTTTTTTTTTAGAAATTAGATAATGAACAGATATTTTTAATAAACAATTTTTTAAAACAATATTTAATTAATTAAAAAATTAATTAAAAAATAAAGCCGTAGAGAAAAAAAAAAGTAATTCAAACATCTCGGCACAAACGGGCTTATTGATTGCTAAATAGCGGTCCCATGAAATAAAACAATAATTAATAGCATGCTTTAATTAGAAATTAATTAAAGGTGCCGCCCAAAAGACTTTTTCGTGTAAAAAATCCCTTTCATAACTGTTTTTTATTGCTAAACGCAATACTGATGTGTTAAAAGACGCCTCAGACAACACTAATCAGAAACTACGTATAGATCATCATCATCAGTCACTAAAGACAATGCCTTGACATTGTAGCCACGGTGTTCTATAATTCAGCAATTCGTTTCATATCTGCATATGAAAAACATTCATTTTTACAGATCACATTTTAAGATAAGACATTATCGGCCTGCCTCTAGGTCTTCTTCCTAAAGTTTTGCCTTCCAAAATATTTTTGTAAAAATGTATCACGTAAAATGTGACTTAAAAATTTAATCTTTCTCATTTTTATCATATTCAGTAGATGTGTTTTCATTCCAGGTTCTACTAATGTTTGTTCATATGTCTTCTTTTCCATTCAACTCGTTCTAGTTAACTTCCCCAAAGCCACATTTCCATTTATTCCAATCTTTTATTTTCTTGTTTTCCTAAAAACCACATCTCACAAACATAAGTCAATTTCCTACAAATGAAAGTTTTTTTTTTACTAAATTTCATTTTATTTTATGGATTAATATTTTTATTTACATAGTAAGTCTTTTTTTTATTTTGAAAAGCATGTTTTGCTGACATTATTCTCCTTTTTTTAAATCTCAACAAAACAACGATTGTTGTCACAAATTATACTAAAAATTTAAAAACCCTTTACATAGCCACTTTTATGTGAGGACTAGCTGATGATCCCCCATAGAAAAACAGCACTTATCAGATTTTCCAATTACTGAGTAGTTACAGCTTGAACAGATTTTAACACTGGTTTTACCCTTCAGTTATGAGTAAAAATAATAGTCATTTACTGACTGGTTAAATTAGCTAGATATCTATAGGTCTAAAAGGTGGAGAAAACCCTTTAAAATGTGAAAAAATTTCAATTTCACATACCTGAATTCAAACCTAGGTAGTAAGGAAGAGATATGCTCATGATGACTTCTTTCTATCTATATAGATATTTACGAGTTTTTTGTTATTCATCAACTCCACGATATAGCAACTATCCGCTAATATAAACCATCAGCCTCCCCTCATTTTCTTATTACAAAAGGAAGATGGCAATGATAAATAATCGTTATCATAGATATTAATGATTTCCTCTTCAAACTATTTACTCCGATTATATTCGTCACACAGTATTGTTTTTATAGAAGAGGCAGTGAAAAAATTGCAGTTCTTCAAAATGAATAGAAAAGACTATCCAACCCATATATGTTATGTATGTTTTCAATAAATAATAAATATATATAAGCTAATACAATGCGATAAGATAATAATGCAGACATTCAGACCTTCAGAACAGTAGTTGTTATTCTGACCACCATCATCAGCAATATTCTAATCCTATGGGTAGATCCAGAGAGCAGTTGCATCACAAAATCATCCATTTCCTAGTCCATTCTCTTCAATGACCAGATATTCAATTCTATATATCTTCCTTGCTCTTACATCATCCAGTAAGTCAATCTTTTCCATCCCTTCCTCTTCTTTCCGTTCATTATTTCCTCTAAAATATTTTTCATTAAACTATTACTTTTTCTAAATATTTGTCCAATCCTGTTTCTCTTGCTATCTCTGATATCCTCAATCAATTTTCTTTTTTCATTTACTCATTCCAGAACTTTATTTGTAATTTTATTCACCCAAGTAATGTTTTCTTTCCCTCTCCATGACCATATCTTAAAGACTTCCAATCTGTTCCCAATTACTTTACTCACTGTCCACATCTCACAACTATATAATACTACACTCCACACATAGTATTTAATTAATCTTTTTATTAATTCTCTCTTCAAAGATGATAAAATATTTTCTTCCTCTTAATAAAGACCTCCTTTGTCATTCCAATTCTTTTAACTTCATCTTCACTACTTCCATCCTAACTCAACCAACTACTCAAATATCTAAACTGATTTACCTGCTGGCTATATTATCATGAATTTCAACTTGTAGTCTTTTTATATTCTTCCCTATACAAACACACTTGGTCTTCTCAACAATCGTCTTCATTCCATATTTCCATACATCGTCAATCCGATTTATTCAATATATTCTGAAAAGTCTTTTCATCCTCAACTATAAGAATCATATCATATGCAAATTTTGTCCATTATGTTATTCTACTATGAAATTATAAACACCATCTTAAGAATTAGGTTTACATGAAATGCTATATTTGGATTAAATTTACTTATGTAATATCTTGTTCAAACTCAATGACATTACATTCTATTTTGGTAATGTTTCATCAATCTCAATCTCTATATTAAACTCTGAAATACCAACTCTGAACACACACATACTCTGAACAAAGCAAAACTCTCCATACAGTAGTGCCATCTTGTGCTAAAAAAAGCAATCAATGGATGCCAGAAGGCTTGTGCATAAAATCCATATCTAATTCCTACTCATCCAATATCCCCAGACTAGTTTCTGGCTTGTGGCCTTCATCAGTGAGGAGCCTTGAATCTGAGAGCACTGCACCTAGATCTTAGGATCTAATGCAACCCTCCAGCAGCCACCTTTTAACTCTACTTAACTACAAAACTATGAGAATGAAATTGGAAACACAATAATATTTTCAATCCAAGCTCAATAGCTTATATAGTCATATGGGTCTGAACTCAATTCAGCACCCATATATTTTGGTGTCTTTGACTCTTTAACAACCATAGCCACCACTATCCTATTAGGCAGGTTTGTTTTGAATTGTTTAATAACAATTATGTGCTAGTATGAGATAGTGATCATGTGATGTTTAGTGGTTTAACATACTCTGAAGTAAATATGAAGATGTTTGATCATTTCATTGCACTCTTTTACATATCCCCAGATAGAAGATTGATTAAATCCCCATCTTTTTATTTCATCAGTTTTATCTTTATCCTTTTATTATATTTTCAAGTATTTTGAATTATTCACTAGAAATGTATTTACAAACAAAATTATTTTTAAAAAATGTTATTTTAATTTTTCAAATATAGAAAAAAAATCACAGTTAAAGTCAAATATATAACATTGGAAAAAAACAAACAAAACTTTTCTTAATGAAAACATTACTGCAGTAGTTAGTAATAGTATTAAATTAAAAAAAATAGATTTATTTTCGTTTAGTTTCAAAGTTGAAATGAATTTTGTTCAGATTACTTAAAAGTTAATGAAGTTCTCTTTAAAAGCTAAATTTTTATTTATAATTTTTAAAAAAATGATAAAAATAAATCACCAACAGTAAAGATGAAAGTCTTATTTTATAGCCAATTACAAGCTAAAGCCATACATTATTGATTTTTCTTGGTTTATCTTCTACTAAAATTAAATATTTTTCAATAAAATCTACACTAATTATATTATTTTTTTTTTAAAAAAAAATTAAACATTTTTAGAAAAATAATTATAAATATGTAAATAAATTATGGAAAATATATGATTTCACTTTCACAATCTATAACAGCATGAATATGCTCAAAAACTATCATAGATGCTCTCCTACAAAGAAAATTAAAAATTACCATTTAATAATGTAATAAAGGTTTTAGAAGCATGTTTGAAATAGAAAAAAATATCTCTATATAATGCTAACCTCTTCAGGTTGTTTTTGGAAATAATAAATCAATAAGTTTGGCATTAAATGATTTCCAAAACTAACATGGAATGGAGCCACAAAAGAGGAAATTAAAGCCAAAGCAAAATGACATATTTCATTATTTCATCTAACATTGATAGGCTGTGAATGAAAAATTTTGTTAAGGTCAATAGTTAAAATATAGTTTCAAAAAGAAATCATGTGATCAATTTAAGATATTCACGCTTTTATTCCAAAGTGCTTTAGATAAGCCTATATAAATGAATATAGCTATGAAGGATAAGATAGTCTGTTCTTATCTTTTCAAAAGACATCTTGTGGTTTGAATTAAGAGTATTTCACATCACCTCAAACATTAGGAAACATTTAAGCTATGCCCTCTGAAAATAAACATTTATTCACAGAGAACATAACTAAAAATTTCTTAATGTTTGAGATGATTTGATATTTATTTCAGATAGCAATATGCAGTGGAAATATTTTCATATATATATATATAATCCCAGTGCATAACACTATACTGAAATAAATATACAAATATTAAGCAATTAAATCATCCCACATGCATTAAGAAATCCATACTGCCCTCTGTGAACTAATATATAAATACATTAGAGTGCGTATTTCAAAATATCCAGGTCAAAATGGTATATATATATATAACTAGTAAACAACAGCAGAAGCACTAGAATATCCAAGTAAAATAATCGGAGGCTAGGAATTATTTATTAAGAACTTGTTCTTCATATAACTATTTACTTGCTTTAGCGATCATACATTCCAAATATAACACATCAGAGAGCATGTTCTCAGAGCTATGGTAGGCTTATTCTACAAGTCTTGTTTATAGTATTTATTACTTATACTTTATTAGTAAGTGTGATATATAAGCTAAAAGTAATATAGTGGTACACTAACTTAATATAATTATTTTGTGTTTTTTGTTTCATGAAATAGCAAAATATTTTATTCCATTATTACTGTAATGAGTGCATAAAATAACAATTAAAAAATTGATAAATAAAGAAATAATTTATTACTGAGAAAACTAAAATAATAAATTAAGTAGAATCTTTGGGAATTTTCTTTCTTGGTAACTTCTCACTTCAAAGATTACAATAAAGTTCAAATGCTTTCTTCATAATTTTGTGTGATTAATTTTGCACAGAAAAAAAGAAGAATTATCTTCATTTATTTCTAGATAGCTTTTTCTGGCAATAATTTCAAATATTTAATCATTACAGTTTCTTTTGTATTTTAAAGAATGCAAGTTGAAATATCATATTTCTATAGTTCTTTTATGACTAAGAAAATATTGTTTTTGACAAGTTTGAAAATGGTTTTCATTCTTTAATTTTTTTAAAAGCTCATAGATATTCTTTTCCTTAATTTATCCTAAATCATAACAGTGAGCAATATCAAAGGATTAAAAGTTCTGGCTTTAAAATAACCACTAACTGGAAATTTCTAATCTTAAATATATTTCTTCCTTTCTGTATTATTAAGTGAAACATTAAAGATAATTATATAAAGCATTCATTTCCTTATTTCGTCTCTCATAATCCATTTATAAAGTTCATTTTACCAATAGCTATTTTAAAACTATTTGATGAGAAATGTAGATTAGCAATTGCACTAAGTTGTAACCAATGAGTTATTTTCTTTAACTTAGCACTTCATCTGTCCAAACAACAATACAAAGAATCTTTCCATCTCTTTAAGTAAATAAAAAATATACTTTTTCCCCTCAAAATATGATTTATTAACATAATATTAATCTTTGAATTTACATGTTATATGTAGTGATATAAAAGATTCAAACTGATTTACAATGCAGAACTTGATTTACCAAGTGAACAGAAATACCTTGAATTGTATATGCATATATCTTGCCATTCATAGCTTCTCTCATAGTTTACTAAGTAACCCCTGACCTTAATAGCAACTAGATAGATCACAGCTACCAAGAATCACATCATTACCATCATCCAGAAGATGAGAAAGTGAAAACCCATACTAATCCCCACAGCACCCACACATCCCAGTGCCACCTGCTAAGGACTAGGAACCAGGCCTTGGTGTATTTCCAAAGCTGACACTCTCATCCAATGCCCTTACAAATCCCCACAGCACCCATATCCCCTCCAAAACCCAGGCTTGTGAGACCTTCCAAGCACCAGACCCTGCCATCCAGATGGCAGAGATGAGTGACACATCATTTTTCACTTCCTATGTACATAAAGAGGATCATTTAATAAATAATTTATTTTTCTTTCCTTTTTCTGCTTTAAAAAAAATGGGGAGAGAATGAGAAAAAATGACTAATTTTAATATTTCTCCATTTGATTTACATATCAAAAGTTAACTGCATTTTTAAAAAATCTTCATGGCGACATCTGACAATAAATTTAATTAATTTTATTTTTAACAAAAAGGTGAATATCTCACATTATTTTTTTGAAAATATAATAATATAATTTTGACATGGTTAATATAACTGTTACAGTGTATATATAATTCTTCAATGAATATTAGATCTGCATTTTAAATAGTCTATCATAATCTAGTGTCTAAATCTACCCTGACACCTCTCTGAGGAGTGCCAAAGCATGAAACCATGGTCAGAGGTTTCCTACAGAGATATTTTAAGTGCTGGCTCTGGCTAAGCATTTATCATAAAGCTTGTAGACGAATTGGCAATCCTCACTGTTTATAGTAAATACATATCTCAAAGAATGAAGAGATTCATTGTAAATGGGTTTGGAGTCAAACTAAGTAAGTATAAATGTTTTACTTAGAAAGTTTTGAATTTTTCTTTTAGATAGTCAGCAGTCAACTTGATAAATCAATACTGATTAAAAAATAGTTATTGCAGATATTCTTAGATAATAAAGAATGCAGAAAAACAATGAAACATTAAACCCCTGGCAATTGGCAAGTTACGTGAGAGTTTCTTCCACTTGTGTAGTTCCTCTATGAGAAACTATTGGAAAAGCCTTTTATTGCAAGTGTAAAAATTACTGAGTTACTGCTTATCTACAATTCAAAACCAACACATGTCAAAGCATCTCATGACCTTCCTTGCATCAGTGTGTAACAAAAGTTACACAACAAAAATATTATTCGTTATTGGATAATATCTAGTCTAATAAGTGACTAATAAAAATTATTAATATACTTTCAATAAGATATTTGTGGTAAAGTTGTGAGGATTACATAGCTGATATTTATCAATTAAACTGTAGTAATTTTCTATCTATATATATTGAACAATGATAAAAATATGTGCAAGAGATTGTAGTCTGGAAGAACTGATGAGTGCTGGTTCTGCAAAAAATCTGCGTCTTGGGGTTCATAGATCTTTTTCACATATCTTTGATCACATGTTTATGATTACAATCCCCCACAAGGTGTTAAAAGTGGATAGAAAACATTCCATATCTTGGGCTACAGAAATATTATTCATTATTGGATAATCTCTAATCTAATGAGTGACTAATAAAAATATTAATATATACTTTCAATAAGTGATTTGTGCTGAAGTTGTGAGGGTAGCAGATTTGATGCTTATCAGTTAAACTGTACTAATTTTCTATCTTTATACACTGAACAATGATAAAGATATGTGTAAGAAAGGCCGACTGATGAGTGCTAGTTCAGCACAAAATTTCCATCTTGGGTATCATAAACCTTTTTCACATATCTTTGATAATATTTTTTGATTACATCCTTCCACAAGGTGATAAAGTGTGGATAGAAAAGATTCCTTACTTTTCATGAGAATAGTACAATAAAGTTCGTTCAAAGCAGTCACCATCTAAACCAGACCAAAATTGATAACAATCAACAATATCAATCTGTTGTCAAAACCAACTTCCTTTTAATAATATGGTGGAAATCCATCTTTATTCATGGTCTGTTATGTTTATATAGACACTAAATATTGCAACTTGACAACAGAGAATAAAATTATTGATGCAAAGAAATTTAAATAAACCACATTAAACAAGTAAATACACTGGAAGTGGACTAACAAACAACCAATTATAGCTTCCAAACTGCACTCCAACAGTAATAAGTTAAATAATAAAGCTCTTAACTTTATTATTTAAGTAATTATTGTTGGAGTGCAGTTTGAAAGTTATAATTGACAGTTTGTTAATCTGTTTTTAGAACAGGTTTAATTTACTTGTTTAATGAGGTTTATTTAAACTTCTTTGTATCAAAAATTTCTCTCACCATGATCAAGCTCTAATCTTTAGTGTCTATATAAACTTATCAAACCATAAATAAAGATGGATTCCACCTTTATTGTTAAAATGATGTTGCCTTGACAACAGATTGAGATTGTTAATTGTTATTGATATTGGTCTGGCTGAAGTGTTGAATGATTTTACATTTATGACCTATCTGACCTTGAACACTATTTTATATATATATATTACATAAGATAATGTTATTTAAACTCTTCCCCAGGTAAATTAAATGCATTATTTCCATCATGTAAATAAATTTTAGATATTATGAGGGGAGGGGAGAATTATGTATATTTTTCTAGATACATTCAACTATTAGTAATAATATAAAGTTATTATGAAACTACTTTAATATTATTCACCTTCCTCTTTAAGTCTTACTGATATGGTCAGTTACAACTACCATGGCAATAGAATTGTTGATCTTTAGATTTGTGAATATTGAATTGAAGATCATGTTTTAACCAATTGACCACAATGTCAATGACAATAGTCAATAAAAATTTTATACACTTATCTATGAGAGTCTTTCTGTTGTCTCCATTTAATGAGTGTTTTTCAAATATTATGGATTATCTCACTAGACTGACTTGTTGGGCTTATCCCATTAACACACGATCAGCTTCTTAAATTTCTTTTTCTTTTTTCCTCTCTGCCAAATATTCTTATATATTTTCAATTAAATATATGTTCAAGATCTGCCACTAGTAACACAGGTTTAAATAGCAGATGACATCCCTAGCATCTTCCCACAGAGGAACAGTGAAGCAAAAAATACATGGGACTTATCAACTTTTGGTTTCTAAGAATTTTTATAGTTTTTCTTATTTGTTACCCTCCCTAGTTAATAATTGGATAACAAGAACTTTCCATTGTTAACTGCCTAATTAAAAAAAAATCCAGGTTTCACCTATATTTCAATTCCAGACCATGACCACAAGAGAAAATTATACTAACTACTAACTTAGGAAAATCTTTAACATTATTATGTGTATGTATATTTCTGTAATATTGTTGTACAGTTAATAATTATTACAGCTTTCCTAGCTTTAAAGTTCCTATAAATTGTTAAATTTAATTATCCACCCTAGTAAAATTTTAGCTTTCAATTTTTGATATCAG
The DNA here is from genome assembly GCA_028023455.1 of Epiperipatus broadwayi. Classification (NCBI taxonomy): domain Eukaryota; kingdom Metazoa; phylum Onychophora; class Udeonychophora; order Euonychophora; family Peripatidae; genus Epiperipatus; species Epiperipatus broadwayi. The sequence goes on from JAQFVV010000231.1 coordinate 1,102,300, forward strand.
AATTCAATAAGTTAAATTTGATTTGGTAGCAAAATACATTTGCAAGGGTAAAATGTCTAAAAATTCATATTTGAACTTTGCAAATATTGAAAAGATGTCATAAATGTCAACAAAAGCCACCTACATCATTGAATTCTTGGCAGAACTAGAGCAACAATAGAAAATGAACAAAATAAAATTATAGTTTGTGTTCTAATTGTTAACAAAAAACTACTAATCTCTGATAAATCTATCAAATTCTGTTTTAAAATATTAAAATTCTTTTCTAATTTTTAAAATATCTCAAGTTAATGACACATTAAACATTATTTTCCTAATATGGATCAATCAGAACCCCATGATTTTCTTTATTAAAGTAAAGTTAAAAATTATTACCTTCTATTTTTAAAAATAAACTATATACCTATAAGATAAAAGTGTAATAATGTATACTTTTGCTTTTTAATAATTATTACACAAATATTACATAAAAATAACTATAATGTTAATAAATCCTGCAAAAAAATGTATATTCCATAAACATTCTCAAACAAAAGAAGTCAATTAAAGACAAGAATGCAATGCTAAAACTTTTTTTATTTTACTACTTTTTGAATATCTGATCTCTTTTGACTTTTTTATGATTAAAATATCAATATATTAAAAGAACATGAGTTTAGGATTTTTTTAAAAAAAAAATTGTGATGTATTTCAATATAGATAGTCATACAAGTGCAGTTTAAATTTGAATGCAGTTTTACTGAATTTCTTTGCATGAAGACCTTTGGGCCAATGGTTAAATTAATTAATAAATATGCCACTACATTGAAGATTTATTAGCTCAGTAGTATTAAATATTAATGCTGCAATAATTATTAATTATTTTGCACAATCCTAAGAAATATATTTTAACATTTCATTATGGTTTATATATATATGTGCGTGTGTATAATAAATTCCTGCAAATTTGTCTCTAATAACCAACGTCCAATAGTAATGCTTATACTTATAACTGCAGAATCAGTACCATTTTCAATTTTTAACAGCTAGCCAAAGGGCTGACCGTTATATCATCATAGCAAAGTTTTAGAAGCATAAATACTAAACTTAGTCGTTAAATAATATATATAATATTCTTCAGTTTTTATTTTAAATGTTTGTATTTGCAATTACATTTATTAATAATGAAATGTACGTTTTTCATCAACTTGTATTAAATATTAATATAATATTTGATATATGACGTATATATATATATATATATATATATATATATATATATAGGGTAATTAATTATTTATAGAAATAATAAATTGGTACACATCGAATAAAATGTTTACTCAGAATAATAAAGACAAGCCTTGATACATTTTTTATTTTTTGAAAAAGTAAAAAAAAGGAGAGAGAATATATTAAGCTTTTTATTAAATAATTTAAATATATATAGAAATAAAATCATTTAATGGAAATTTAAAATATCTATAAAAAAAAAATAGCATTTTAAAAAAATCTTATTTAAAACAAAAGAAAAATAATTACATTAAAACATAATTTTGATATTATTATTTCAACGAGGATAACGAACAATTGGATATTTATTTGATTAGGCTAGGTTTGAACCCTTGCCTAAAGCACACATGAGTAGTTTAAAGCTATACTATTTGCTTGTATCATGAAATGATCTCATTAATAAGAAAAGAATATGATTCTTGGGAAGATTCGTGGCAAAAGATGATGTGGATGACCAGCTACGAGGTGAATAGATTCCTCGTCATAATTCAGAATATATTTTTGGGCAATCTAAAAAACATGATAGATGATTGGTCATTATACAGAAACTTTAATCATGTGATATTACGAATCAGTATCAACTTGATTTATTTAATATTAACGGTGATTAGGATAAGGTTGCAATAAATGTTTCAGTATAGAAACAATATTCTTTAATAAGTTATGTTATCAAATGATTTAAAAGATATGTCATGTTTTGGGAAGATTGGTGGTAAAAGACAAAAATGGTGAAACAGTTATGAGATGACCGGAGTCCAATAATCGTAATAAAGAATAATCAATAAATTTTACTAACACAGTGACAAATAGTAATTCTCTTTTAATTCCTCATTTGCACTGTACATCCTTATTTTATATCAGGTACAACACTTGTGAGAAAGGTTTATTACCTTCTAAATAGAATCATAATAAAGAATGTTCTCTAGAGCAGTCTAAAAAACAAACAGATGATTGGTCATTCTAGAGAAATATTAATCATCTACTCAAATTCCATAATTAATTAATAACTGCAATGACCTTCAGTTGTGAGGGTTAATTGGCAATAACAAACAAATAGTGCCTTACTAAGAGGCTTCTGCTTGCCTTGTGAAATAAGATATTGGTTCGTAAAATAGTAAGTACTATTTTTTGTAGAACAATCTTAACTGCCTCTCTTTTTTTACCTTCTTTGGTCAATTACATAAATGTAAAGTGCAGTTGTAATAAACTTCTCATGCCATTAGTCATCTCCTTATAAAAAACTAGCAACCACTTTTAGAACCTCTAACTATAGTCACCGCTTTCTGATTCAATTTCTTTTTTCATTCTTTTTATTTTCAGCTCAATCCCTTGAAAATCAAAAATAGCAATAACAGAGGAAAACTAATAGGACAGGCTTCCTTAGTTGAGATATTTATGTGACACAATATTCTCATTAATAAATTAGTTGGACACTGGAGTGAGACCATTTAGATAGCCCTATTTAGGGATTCTCCTATCTATCAAGTAAGGAATCTAGAAAATGTAGTCTTATACACTCTGGATAGATTGTTATGCTTGTGGATTAGTCGTTAAAGTGATAAAAATAATATTATCAGTAGTAGATAATAAAACTATAAAATTTCATACAGTAGTGCCACCAAGTGCAGGCTTTCATTAACAATGGATGCATTAAGATTTGTGCATAAAATCCCATTCTAATGCCTACTCATCCAAAATTCACATACATGTTTCTAGCTTGTGGCTTTCATCAGAGAAGAGCTCTGGATTTGGAAACACTGCACTTAAATCTTAGGATCTCATGAAAGCCTCCTCAAGCTAGAACTTCATCTAAGAATGGTGTATGAGTAGGCATTAGATAGGGATTTTATGCACAAACCTTCCTGCATCTGTACCATTGGTTGCATTACTGTATTGAGTTTGGCACTCTTATTAACAGTATGTGTAAGCTTACGAATCGGTAATAATGTGATGTTTTAATGGTTTTTATATCAAAAGTAGAGTGTAAATAAAAAGGCAGTTTGTCTAAATATAGATACATAAGTACAAACTTCAAATGATACAAACTTTTCAAAAACATAATAATATATAGAGTATATGAGCACAAACTTTCACATGACCCATGGCTCACCACTCTCTCTCATATCATTGATACACTTGAACATGTATATGTTGAAAAGATAAATAATCAGCCCTATCTAATATCACTGATACATTTAAACACATATAAGTTGAAAAAAATAAATAATCACCAATAAAGTATTTCATGCTAAATCAGCAATCATTAGTTGGTCCAGATTATCATCTCTACAAATATATGCAATAAGGGCTCAGACATATATTAAAATAGCCAATCCTCATACTTTAATGGACAGACTTCAATCCACTCCACACTCCAACTCTTCAACCATCCATCCAGTTGAGAATCTGATGATGGAATGCTCAAAGGCCACCCTGAGGCCTAGATTCTTGTCACACCCATGTTGACCTAAAGTCAGTCTGACCCTTCATGTACAAAAACATAATAGAAAATAGCACTAGTAATTATAGAACTGTTGAGATTTAATGTTCTTAATTCCTCTTGCAGAGAAAAAAGTTAAATAAAAAAAGGTGAAGGATACAAGTTTTTTGGAAAGGCTGATCAGTTAGTCAAAGGAAAATGTATGGTGGGGAATTTGCTGGAAAGTCTAATTTAATATCAACTATCCTTGGAATTCCTTATCATGTTACAAAAAGATAATGCTATTATAACTTTTCTTGCATAATGGTCAAGCGGTGTCATTTTATTAGTGTCTATGCTCCAATTTTAGATTCGGAGAACTCAAAAGTAAGAAAACATATTTCTTCCTGTCAAGAATTATTATAGCAATAAAATTAAAAATGGATTTTTTCTTCTTAAATACTTTTATATACATGATGCCACAAACAGTAGAATTTGGCCAAAAGTTCTTGTACATAACAATATTGGTGCTTTAAATTTTGGCCAATATAGACACTGATTACTACAAACACTTTGTCGAGACAGAAATACTGCCACAAATAAACATGGATGCATCCACACTCAATATAACAACATTTAATAAATTACATTACAGACAGTTATAAGTCACAATATAAGAGAAGTTATATCATACAAGAGTACAGAAATGCAGATTGCTTGACACATCATAAATTAGTATGCTCCAAAATTAATATGATAACTGAAATAAAAATAGTTGATTATTCCAATCTTAACCACCCAAAAAATTGATATTCTTTCTTTAGAAACATCTCATATATATATATATATGAAAAACAAAAACAAGTTAATCACGTAACCTGCTATCACTTGTTATTTATGTTCAAAAGATGGCGCTATACCAAAACCACCGAACAAGTGTAAGATTTGTTTACATAAATGAAAAAAGAGTCAGAAATTAACTACCTCTTTCATTTTCTCACCCCCAGATCAGCTGATTTCAAGCTGGTTTGCTCTCCTCAGTGGGGGATAGAGTATAGAAACTAGATCTAAACACTGACTCTCAAGTGTTTATGCAAAACGTTTCTATCAGATTGCAAGCGTGAATTTTTCAGACCGGTAAAGTCTTCAAACTCAGTCTAGCAAGCCAGATATTTATATGGGTCTGATCTCAGTTCAGAATCACCATATAATCAAAGTCTCTGCAATATATATCATTGCAAGAAAACTTTAAAGGTACATTTATGAAAAACAAAAACAAGTTAATCACGTAACCTGCTATCACTTGTTATTTATGTTCAAAAGATGGCGCTATACCAAAACCACCGAACAAGTGTAAGACGTTATTGGTGATTATTTATTTTTTTCAACTTATATGTGTTTAAATGTATCAGTGATATTAGATATATATGTCAACAGCTTCCAAACACTAAACTGTTAATTTAGATCAGGATTTTCTTATTATGGAGACATGGATTGCTCTTAAGAATTTTTTTATGAATACAAACAAATCTATTCTTGATTCACTAAAATTAAAGATCGTGATTTGTTTTTGACAATGATCTTAATATTAGTAATTTGGTTCAAAGGAAATGTAGCATTTTTTTTGTTTTATAGAACAATAAATTAAATATGGAACCTTATAATAAATATAGAGATCTGAAGTCAAACTTTAACAAGTGTCAAGAAGGCTTAAAAATGATTGGTTGACTAAAACTGCAAAAGATACAGATATTCCAGATTATGGGAACTTTACACTTTTTTGATTCACAGTAAGCAACACATGGACTTGAGAAATATCACAATCCTATTTAATCCAACAACGAATCATCATATAATGATGGTATTTTGACTAGAAAAAAGGACTATTTTGATCAACTTTTGAATAATATCATATAATATTTGAAGTTATTGTTTTTATCTTGTCCATTTTATATATACTCATTTAAATTTGGATAAAGATATCTAACTTAATGAAGTAAAATATTCCTTGGGTAATCATAAATATGGAAAGATGGCCAGGCCTGATGAAACATCTGGAGAAGATATAAAATATGGTAAAAACCATACAGAATTTTTTAAGAAATACATAGACTCATGAAGTTATGCCACATTATTTTAAGAATGTTATTCATTGCAGCAAATGTTCTTCCAAGGAATTTTAAATAAGTTATTTCCAGTGATAGATCAATGGATACCAGAAACTTATGGTTGCTTTAAAGAATTAAAAATCACTATAGACATAGCTTTATTCCTGAGCAAAGGAGGGATTTATAGCTTTTACCAATTTGGTTAAAGCACATCAATCAGTTAATCAAATGGGTTTATTGCCTTGTTTGAAATTAGAATAGTGGATTATAGAGATCATGATACATAGATCACACCATGCACAATTCTTTCACTTTCAATGCTTGAACTATGAATTTCACATAGATTCTTACACATCAAAATATTTGTTTCAGAAGCTTACCCTTTTGCTTTAAACACAGCTATGCCATCTATTGCAACTTTTAGTGATTAATAGATTCCAGCTGATAAAGCATAATAAATCTCTATCTAGTGCTGCCCTATCCAGTATTCCCAGATTAGCTCATGGTTTTCATCAGAGTTGAGCTTTAGATCTTGGGACAGTGTGACTGGACCTTCAGGATCTAATACAACTTTGTTCTAACAACCATTATTTACCTTTCCTACTATTAAACTATCATCCCAAATTGAAAAATATATACATATTTTCAATTTAAATAAACATGCCTTTAAATTCATATAGTTCTGAAACTAATGCAGTTACTGGGTGAAATTAGTTTTTCAACACCTATAATCACTCTTATTTTATGGTCAGAATTGGTATAAAACTAATAAAATATCACATCTACATAGCAGTTTAAGTAGTATACATTATTACATTGACCACAGGCATTACTGGATGAGATAACACCAGATAGAGATTTATTAAGCAATATCAGCTAGCATCTACTAAAGCTAATACTAGGCGGAAGCACTGTAACAAAAGAAAAAATGTACACTGCTGAGACAGCAATAGGTAAGATGGGGTCATGTAATACAATAATATGATATTAAAATATTTATTTAGAATTTGATATTTGTTTCTGTTGAAATTTTTCTTAATATTTGCAAAAATAATTATATATATATAGAAGAGAGAGCTTGTTCAAATGTTTAAAAAATTTTCTAAAGATAATTTCATATTTCATCCCCAAATTTAGTTTCAATTGTCAAGCTTTCTTCTGCACAAATAGTTACAAAAAGGCTAGCGGATCTAATTAAATTAACACTGAATCAGAAACGAATTCGGGAAACGAGTATTTAACTAACAGTCTATCAAAAATCGGCAACAGACTCCGACAACGACCAATAGCAGTTACTTATTGTATTTCACTTTTTTTATAAGCACTACCTGTCTCTGAGGATATTTTGAAAAACTGACAGATCCATCGTCTATGTGAATGAACATTCAAAAAATGTGTGATTTCTTGTTCGGTAGTTCATACAATGTCGAAACAATTCTCCAGACATATATTTCAGATTAAAGTTATAATTGTAAGTGACGTTAAAGCTTACATTTAATGTAATATTTTACCACCTGCGGGAAATACTTCAATGCAAGCCATCAGAAAGATTTACTTTAAATAAAAATAAATGTATTTTATTTAAATTTTTAAAAGCATTAAGAACATTTTTAACAAATGTAAATTCAGTGGGAGGTCAATTGCCATCAGACCATCACAGTGAAGAAAACAATTTGATTTTCATTAAAAAAATCATGAGCAAAAAGAGCCAAAAACGGGGACTGAATTGAATCTTAAATTTTTATAATAAATTATCTATAGCTATAATTTGATTCTAGGTGCACCCTGAGTCACGCGACAGAAAAAGTACCTCTAAAATAATTTATTTCATTTATAACTGATACAACTTTCAATATCTCATATTATTATAATCACAGCATTGATCATTTTAATCTAACATTGTTTCCACATTCATATCTATTTAGATTCCAAAGTGTGCTAATTTGACTACCATCTGGTCATTGATTCATTAAGTTATTTATATGTATAACAAGTTACATTCTTTGATGTGTCCTTTTTTATATTATTTTGTTCTTTGCTCACATTCATGTCACAATGAAGAAAATCAATGATGTTTGCAAAGATGAATGTAATATCAGATCACCTATAGACTTAAACAAACTTATTCCAAAGTTAAAACAAGCATGAATGATCATCCAAATGGTGAATAGACAGTGGAATATAGTAACTCTCAGTTGCCTATTTACATATTTTGTAGAAACAAAAACACACTCCAATTTAAAAGAAGTAAAGAGCAATGCATATCAAGTTTGTAAACAGGCATACCTCTATATACACAATGCCACCCAGTTTTAATAACAGTTATAAGCAAGTATAAGAAATGACGATCATGTGATGTTTATATCAAGTTTGTGTTAATAGAACATGAGCAAGCAATAAGTCTTGTTTTCAAACCAGAAATTTTATAAATGTCATGTGTGAAAATAGAAATGATACAAAGATCAAAGATACATGAATCATTACAAATGACTTAATAAACTAATAATCAAAACGTATTCAAATTAGCCCAACTTGAAATTCAAAAAGACAAGAAATAAAAACTTAATCTTAACACTAAATTAAAATTATTAATGCCATAATGATGATATTTAAAGATATTGAAAGACAATTTGATCAAAATATAAAATTGATTAATTTAAACAAATCATGTCTTAAATATTCAAAAAACATATTTACACCAGATCTACTGGGCCGGCCGTCCTTTTGAGATGTGAATTTGACAGTGTTACTTCCTTTGCATAAAATATGCATCATAATAAAATTATGGATTATTAAATATAATATTTGTAATAGCTTTTTTTAATTGGTTGCTTAAACAATTTTTTTAAAATTTAATGTAAATTAAACCAAAGATTTTAATATTAAATAAATATGATGAATGTACCTGGGCTGAAAGGCTGCCATTAATGTATTAGGGTTTATTAATGGTGGAATTACGTCGTTCACATAAAATATACTTTGTAATAAAAATTGCAGATTAATATAAAATTTGTAATATTTTTTTAATTGGTTGTTTTAACAATTTATTTTAAGATTTAATGTAAATTAAATAAAAGATTTTAATATTATATAAATAAATGTGAGAAATTCACAATTGAAAAAAAAACTTGTATGAAATATCAGAAGTGGATGGCCCATGCAAATTGCCCTTGGGTAATTTGTGTGTGAATTGTACATTTTGACAGCTCCATTATCCTTCAAACCAGCCAACATTTAGACAATCCCAATATCAATAACAATCAACAATCTCAAAGGATTGTCAAGGCAACCTCCATTTAACAATATACATCTGGATCTCATTTTATGCGGTAGATAAGTTCTGTAAAAAAACATGCAAAAAAGAAATCACACAAAAATAGACTTAACTTACATTGAAAAATGTGGGATATGTTCCACAATTTTTGAAAATCGCATAAAAGCAAAGCAATAAGATAAAATTACTTTAAAATTCGTATAAAAAAATAAGGAAATAAAGTATAACTAATAAAAAATTGATACAATACAAACTTTTTTTACTTTTTTATTAACTATTTAATTTTATTCAAAACAATATGTTTTTATGTGTAATTTATTTTACATTTTTCAAATATATTTTAAACATTATTGCCTTTTTGACAATATGTGGATACATTTGAGAACTGATACAAAATTAGATTCATCATAAGAGAAAAAAAAATTAGTGCCAACTTCAGTCTCATGCTGAGTTCAATAAGTGCATCAACTAAAAAATTTTGTTCATGGCTTCAAATAACTCTAAAAGCATCATTATCATAGTGAATTTACAGTCTTTTTAAAGCTTAAAATGTATCATAAGGTGCTGATTTGTTGTCACTCATTTTGAACCAAAGGGAGCATTTGACATTCAAAATGAAAATGAATATTTTAGAGTATTTTTTCCATATTTTTTATATATTATAAATTATATTAATAAAATCTGCTGAAAATATAATTATTTTAGAAAAATAGTTAAGATTTTAGTAAAAATTATTTACTTTTACACGAACCTAAATTGAGAAAGAAATCAATGATGCATACAGCATTTTCTATTAGGTTATGAACATTCTTCTTAGATTCTCTGCTATATAATATTTTTATAATTCTAAATACAAATAACAAAGTGCACCTTGAAGAACTAAGTACTTTAATATCTATCCTATCATTGCACATCATTCTTAAAAAGCACAAATAACTTCACTTTCCATGGTGGAAAATAGTTAATAACATCATTGGGGATAAATTAATAAAGACAGGCTACTCAGAGCAAGACTACATAAATAAAACAGTATGGTATATTCCCATACCTATATCTTAGGCAAAATACTTGTGTGGAGAAGATCTCAATACATAGAAAAAACAGAATACACACCATAAAATGATCATCTTATGGGACCAAGCTATCTTAGCAACATATAAAAGTAATCTTAGAATATAAACACTATCCTCTCATGGAATAAAAATGTGAACAATGGGGAGGGCACATTCTATCTGCCAAAGCACAATAAGCAAAGCAACATCTAATAAAGTCTAATGCTCAGAGGCATAAATTCTAGAGTAAACAATGGAAAGATAATAAAATTATCACTTACAAACCAGATAGCTCAATATTCCTGCTAAAAATTACATACATTAAGCAATGTCTGAAACCAACAAGTTCAGTCAAACGACTGTAAAATATTTAAATTAGCACAATAAAAATTCTGCATTAAATAAGGAATACACACATATGCAATGAACAGAATAAAAATTCATAAAGATAAATTGGACATAATAGCAAAGTAAATATTACTAAATATATGACTATTACATATTTGGTTATATTAAATTTAGCCATAAATTATTATATCTTAATAATTATAAAAAATATTGAAGTTCTGATAAACATACATTGGTTGTTTACGTATAAGTAACTAAAACACTCATAAACACTATTAAAAAATGTAAGAGATAAATATATTTCCTTAAAGAAAAAAAAACATTATAAAATTTACCATAAACCAATACATAAAAATATATGAATTTTACCTTCCAGGTTGTAGGAATACCTACACATTCTATTATAAACCTATTAAAGAATAATATAATAATAAAAATACCTTGACATATAAAATATTATTAAAGTTCTATAGTAGAATTCCTTTTCATAGTGAGCAGTCTGTTGAGGGCAAAATGAACTTGCTTGGAGAATTATCCATAGAATGAACATCTGTACCAATCAAATATATTTTCTTTTATAAAAAATAAAAGCAAATGTGACTTTCCAAAAATAAGCAATAAATAATAAAATATTAACCAAAAGTCTTATTCTAAATAAGCAAAAGTTTGGATCCATTTAAAAGAATTGGTGAAATATCAGCTAGCTTGTTTGAAAATTTTCATTTAATGTCACATAATAATAATCAGGTGAGTTGTCCATTGAATTTCGTGTCTCTGTGGTTCCATTGAAAATAAACAGTTTTTTTTTTCCTTTTAAAGAAATACACATTTTAAAAACAATTCTTGTTTTAATTCACTTAGAAATATCATTTTCAGTAATTTTTTTAAAAAAATTACAATTAAGTTTGCCAGTTTACACTTTAACACAAAACATTTATTAAATGTCCATTATTGTTATATCTGAAAATTTTATCTCTTTTATAAAGCTTTTTGTTTTAAAAAAAATTTCTTCAGTTCAATTTTCTCTAAGTATTTTCCTTTTCTTGGCAAAATACAGAGAAAGCAAAGTGTAACTTAGAAGTTCTCCTGAATCAAAGATGACAGGTTATTTGGTCCTTGCAAATTTCATATTGAGTAAGTATTTCAAAATATTCATTAAAGTTAATGTAAATTTGACTTTAGCATTAATAACTGGCAATAATAATTACTGTATAACTGTCTATCTTCAAATCAATTTTTTAACAGACTTTTTTTTGAACTTTAGTTTCTTTCTCCTAAAGGTGAAACATAATAGCAAGAACTAAAATATTGCAATGTTCAGCATGGTTTTATAAATTGATATAAAAGAAAATATCTGGTTTCTTTCATAATTTACTTCAGAGCATAATTGACACAATTGAGTCATTATAAGCTAATTATTCTTTCGAAGCATGATATTAGTAGTTAAGAAAGAGAGTTCAAATTGAATTCAGCAATAAAAACAAGAATACTTTTTAAAGTTGTCTAACAATTCATTACAGGTCAACAAAATATAAGACTTTAGTAAATTAACACTTGGATAATAATAAAAAAATAATTAGAGAATATTATCACTGTTATTTAAAGATGAGAGGATTGCAGTGACCAGTCAGGGATGAAGAAACAGAAAAAGCAGCCCCTGTATACTGACAATCTCCATCTTTTATATCTCATGACAGATCTCATCAATTAATCTATACCTATAAAAATAATGACCCATATGTGAGAAAATGTTAATTAATATGAGAAATTAATTAGAAAAATTATGTAATTTTGTAATTCATTCTCTTTTTTGTAAATTGAAGTGATCTAATGACCAAAGTTAAAGAAAAGGTGAACTGTATTTTATTAATTAATACATCTAATAAATAAAATAAGATAATAAATAATATTTTATTCCTTTTTTAAAACAAAATATCACCTTTTCTTTCATTTAAGTTTATCAAAAATTCTTATTTAAATTTTTTAAACCCTTTCATTACTAAATTTAACTAAATATTTGTTTTCAATGTTTAATGATTAAAATGAAATCAAATTTATCTTGATAATTAACTTATATTTCTTTTAACAATTTAATATTATTTAAATAAATTAATAAGCTTTATTCAGATATACATTTTTTTGAAATTTACTAAATAAAAGAACTTAACTAAATTATTTACTATAACGACAATTAAATAATTGCATTTTAATATTCATAAACTACCTGTTAATATTTTTAAACTTTAACTATAAAATCAATTCCATTTAGCTTTCATTCTTTCAAAAGTATACATAAATTAAATATTAACTTTTAACCTAAAGCATCCATCTTTTAACACTAAAATTATATCTTTATAACAGCTTTTAAATTATTAAATATTATCTATTTGATACTTATAATGAACCAAATAAAGTAAAATATTAATGCATAAGAGTTAGATAACCTAATTTACACAAGATAAAGTTATTATCTTCTCTTTCTTTATTTAATATTTATATCTTTTTTTAATAATAGAATAGCTGAAATTCTTAAGCTAAAGTACTCAATGAAAACAATGTGCAATAGCACAGGTTCACAATATGTATTATAATTTATGGAAACCTTCAGAAACAACTACGTACCATATAAAAGTATACAGTTACTGCTTTTTAGGCAAAACAATATTTGCCTACAATAGTCATTGCAAAAACATAGAAAACTGGAATGTATATATTAACAACTGAATATTTGATAATAGGGAAATAACTCTTGCAACTAAGTTAGATGTTGTTTTACATAAATTATTTGGAGTGAGATTTGGATATCCTATCAGGATTTGAAAAAGTTTCATTTATGAATGCTCCATAAAATTTTAAAAATACAATAGCAAGATCATAAACCAAATAGATATGTTCTCAAATTGCTGGATGTGGTATTATACAGCTCACTAATGTCAGATCATACTTTCATTGGTTTGGATATGTAAAATGAATGAATAATGCAACACTTTCTACAAAGATGTTTTATGGTAAATGTGAATATGATAGTCATGGACAAAGTAAACTCCATTCAAGGATTGCCCACAGGAAGATATGCCAGAAAATGGAATGCATTGGATTTCTGCAACTAGACTTGGTGTTGAAGTAATTCAGAAAAAACATTTCTGCTGAAGATATCAAAAGGCAATGTTAAATAGCAAGAAAATGAAAAAGTGGACCAGCATGTTCTATAAGTGGACATATTTGTTGTTCTTAGATTCATTTGAATAGCCATGGCAAAACTCATTTCTAGAGCAGTTGCCTTTTCTTTTTTTCTTTGTTTTTTGCTTTGAAATAATTTTAAATTTGGTTCCTCTAATTGATTGGCTGTCATCTTCACCATGCCAGCAAATTTTCTTATCAATCTCATATAGGGTCTCTTTCTAGGTCTTTTATAATTATTAGCATCTAATTTAAGACTTCAACACTCCTTCTATTATCATCTCTTCTAGCACTATATCATGTCCAGCTCCATTTCACTTTCTTAATTTTTACAGTGATGTTACTACTATCTGTTTACATTCTCACCCATGTATATTGTTTTCAACCACTTCTTGTTACTCCTAATGTATATCTCTCCATATTACATTGAGTAATATAAGTCTCTAAATTTTTCTTCTGCTAAATGTCCAAGTCTCAAGTCCATAAATAAGTAATGATAAAACATATCTATTAAAAACTAATTTTAATACCTATTATTTCTACCTAAAACACTTCATTCCACATTTAATTCAATGAATTATTATTTCATTTGCTACATTTCCACTTGTATTAATAATATGACCAACATATTCATATGTGTTAACTTCTTTATTGATTGATATTTAACGGCTAAACCTAGATGTATTTTGTTGGACTATTTCCACTATCTAATTAATATATGTATTGAATGTCTTTAGAAAAATTTAACTTTATTTAAATATTCCAAATACATTCAACTGTTAGTAATAGCACATCAAATAGGTTAGTATATGCACAACATTTCGAGATGTATTACTCTCCCCTCTTCTTCAGATATTGCTGGCCTGAACAGTCACAGTACTAGCATGGGAATCGAACCTGGGTCCTTAGATTCTTGGGTTTTGAAATTTAAGGTAATGTTCTAACCAACTGAGTCATCCCATCAAAGGCAACAATCTGTAGTAATTTCATATACTTATCTATAAGGTTCCTCATGATTTCTCCACTTTTTCCTAAGAGCAAAGTTGATTAGTGGTTTCCATACATTATGTATGGTCACACTAAATTGGCTTATGGGATTTTTTGCCATTGTCATATGAGCAGCTTCTTTAAATTTTCTTCTTTGTACCTTTTATTTTTCTATTTTCCCAACTGACCATATGTTCACTGGCACATACATGTTGTGCTTCCTTAGACACAGCTGTTTTCTCTCTTCTAGTCATCAGTTTGTGTTCTTGCAAACGTTTTTCAATGGGACGACTGGTCTCACCAATATATGTTCTTCGATTCTGTAAGAAGGTTAAGTCTATTTGATACCTGAAAAAAATACAAAGTTGTATACAGTCTGAATTCAAACCCATGCTTTAATCATATTAAACAAATAGCCTGGCAACTGCACTATAAGGTCTTTCGTATATATATATATATATTCAAAATTATTTAGCAATGTAGGTATCTTTTTACATGTATATAAAATCATTAAGCAAAGTAAAAATTTAAATTTCTAGCGAAAACTTCAAATAATCTTTCATTTCCATAGTTTGTAAAAATCAAAATAAATCCCATTTCGCTTTAATACATTAGCTTTCGGAATACAATTTAGTTTATGCTGAAAGTGTTGTGATGCTAGAAGAAACAAGATCTTGAGTAAAAACAAGAAGGAAAGCTTCCAGTTCTCTGTCTCTAGTGCATTAGATGACTCGTTACAGAGGCAGAATGTATTCGAATTCCTGCTTTGCCGTAATTGCATACACAACTAACATAGGTAATTAGATACTTTGTAATTTCGGTAATGAAATTATCTGAAAAATTCAGTCATGTGATTTGGTGCGAACCATTGCAAGGACGGTAAATGGTTAAGATCGCTTTCAAATAATTGAAAATATTTTAGAAGTCAGATAAAATACAGAAAAGAAAAGGAAAAAATAAAATAATTATTCAATAAAAATTTGAAAGTTTGACTGCCGTTTAAAATGCAATCGTTATTATATATATATATATGTGTGTGTGTTCAAATCACATACCTGAACATTCTTTTTTACAAATATAACAATTAGTAGTGTGATTTGAACATGTATTTGGGATATTTTCATATATTTATTCTCAAGTAAGAGCTGGTGAGTACGTTGTATTACTGAAGTAACTCTTGGCAACGATTATGTAATAACACTTATCATCATTAGTGACAGTTGTATATTGGAGTCTTGTCAACACTTGACATGAACATTGTAGAGATGTCTGCCCATCCTTGCATATGTATTAAATGGATTATGTCCTGTACATGTGGGGTTCAGATTGACCTTAGGTCAGCATGGGTGTGACAAGAATCTCGGCCTCAGGGTGGCCTTCGGGCATTCCATCATCAGATTTTCAATTGGATGGACAGTTGAAGAGTTGGAGTGTGTAGTAGATTGGAGCCTGTCCATTAAAGTATGAAGATTGTCTATCTCAATATATATCTGAGCACTTATAGTATATATGTGTGGGAGATGATAATCTGGACCAAATGATGATTGCTGCTTTAGCATGAAATACATATTGGTGATTATTTATCTTTTCAGCATGTATGTGCTTGAATGTATCGGTGTTATTAGATAGAGTGAAGGGTGATGGGTCATCTGAAAGTCTGTGCTCATATACCCTATATTACATATATAGACACAGATATATAATAAGCCTGTGTTTCAGTTATTAACATGAACAATGTAAACATATTTTCTTAAAAAAAAACACAGTCATTTTTACTGTTTCATTTCTTTTTTCACAATGAACTTTGATGCTCCTTGGCTACAAGTGAAATATTCTCTACCACTTTATCTTCTGCAGTTTATAACCTCTTTTAACCACCTGACCTTCTGCACTTTATAGCCTCTTTTACCATCTTACTTTCTGCACTTTATCATCTTACCATCTGTGCTTTATGGCCTCTTTTTATTCTTCTAATCTCATTTTCTTCAGGACTTGGTCTTTAATCCTCAGATTCATCATTTAAGTGCAATTCATTAAAGTCAAAGGATAAAGATTCTTGGCTCAGTATCTGATCTTTTTGGTACTTCTATATCACATGACCCATCAAAAACATAACCTAATCTTATTATACTTTATTCCTCATTTGTAAATTGGGTGTGTATAAACTATCCTAGTCCATTTTAGATATTGTTTAACTACAGCTATAATTAAAACATTATCAAATTTGAGTGAATGATTTTGTCAACCACTTGGTGGCACTGAAGCATGCTATCATTTTAAAGCAGCTTGCATAGTTGAATGCAGAGGTAGAGTACCAGACTCTGGAGTGTAAATATCCCAGATTGATCCCAGTTCTGGAACAACCAGAACTTATCTTGAACAATAAATCAACTTGACTTATTTAAAAGTTTTTGTGTTCTTTTTTTAAAAAAAAAATTTCAATTTAACTTAGAAAATCCATTTGTTTGTTGGGATCAAATTTTGTAACTAATTTTTAAGATAATTCAATCGAATGGGTTTGTTTCAAATTTGGTACACATGTTAGTAATCAATGACCATGCAATATGACACTACAATATTTCAGGGTTATCCAGCATAACAGTGTTAGCTGACTGCCTTTCAAATCATGTTGATATCAGTTCAACAAGCTTTCTTTAATATACAATAGATGGAAGTACATTTTTTTTAAAAATACACTTTCATTGAATTTTCTTATTAATTCAGTGAAAAGCAATTACAGTTAATTAAAATAAAATAAAAATTAGATGAAAATTTAATTTCTCTGGATTGTTTAAATAAAACTTCCTTTTTTAAAAACACTGCCTTAATAAGCACAAAAATGCTATAAACTATTTTAAACACATGCAAATTTCATTTCAAATATTTAATATTGATTTTCTTTTCATTTATGCTTGTAATTCAAAATTTTAATGTCTGCATAACAAAAAGATTTTTCCTTTTTCTTTCATGATGATCATAGACACAGCTGGGTGCACTCGAGTCAGTATTTTAAGACCATGAACAGCAACAAGGCCAAATTTTTAAAACACAGATTGTCTTGAATGTGTATAGAATGGGATGATAGAAAAAAAAATCACAGAGACATAATTCATCACCAATAATAAAAATGTTATCAACAAGAAAAAAAACAAGAGTTCAATTATTTAATAAGTGGAATATTTAAATAATTAATTTGAATAAAATGCATACATTAGCACCTGACTGTAAAAACATTATTTTTGCATGAGAGCTATGATCTGGTGAACTTCGCCAAAAGTGCACTCAACTATGACTATATCATCGAAGAAAACCTGGTCATTACACAAAATAAAAGATTTTTGCAGATTTGAATTTCAAATATTGTATATATGGCAACATTATTTAGATTCTTAGATTTTAAATTTGAATATAAATAGTTGCAAAATATCTTAATACTAAAAAATAAAAACTAATCTGTATATAAAATATTTTATAAATAATGCTTTTGTTTAATTTGATGAGTAATGCATAAAGAACAAGAATAACTTGTAGCTTAATAACTTGTAGCTTTATAACTTTACGCTTGTCCAAATTATGATAATAATAAATAAACAGAGCAAAACTCTCCATACAGTATTGCCACCTGTGCTAAACAGAGTAATCAATGGATGCCAGAAGGCTTGTGCATAAAATCCCTATCTAATGCCTACTCATCCAATATCCCCAGACTAGTTTCTGGCGTGTGGCCTTCGTCAGTGAGGAGCTTTGGATCTGAGAGCACTGCATCTAGATCTTAGGATCTAATGCAACCCTCTAGCAACCACCTTTTATCTCTACTTAACTACAAAACTATGAGAATGAAATTGAAAACACAAAAAATATTTTCAATCTAAGCTCAATAGCCTATATTACTCTGTTTAGCACAGGTGGCAATACTGTTTGGAGAGTTTTGCTCTGTTTATCAACAATTAATGTGCTAGTATAAAAAATGTGATCATGTGATGCTTAATGGTTTAATAATAATAAATAGTGCTATCACACTTATAATGTAAAATTGTATAATTAATATCAATTAGTCCATTAAAATGGCTGAGCGCTTTCGAGAAACTGTACTTCTCATAATCATAGCCAGTTCTGACTCATTCATTGAAATCATTCTATCAGTATAATATGCAAACTCTATGCAAATGAGTCAATTAGACCATCTTTTTGATATAGCAAAACATGCTTCTTTACGATTAATGGTGAAGGAGTCCTTGTGCTATATGTCCTTGTATTTTTGCAAATATAAAATTACATAAAGAAGGTAATCCTTTGCGAGTTGTGATAGATTTTGGTGGTTCATTCATATATCAGACTTCTAAATATATTGGTAAACTTTTACAAGACTTTTTAGGATTTGGGAAAAATACTATTGCTTCATTGTTTGACTTTTTAAATAGTATTAAAAATTTGATGTTTGATAAAAATGATGTTATTGCTTCATTGGATGTTACAGAAATGTATGAATCTATTGATAAAATGAATTTCATAAAAATAATTGAACATGCATTAAATAGTAAAAGTATTTGTAAATATATAATAAAATTTATTGTTGATTCTTTAAAAAATTTTAATAATAACATTGTTGCATCTTTTGAAGGTCAATATTATAAATTGTCTAAAGGTTGGCCTATGGGTCTGCCTGTAGTTGCACAAGTTTGCAATTTTGTTTTATCTACATATGAGAGTAGTATTTTAAACATGTGTACTTTTGGAGATATTAAAATTTACAAAAGATATGTGGATGATGTTTTTGTTTGTGGAAATACTAATAGTATAAATTTGCTTGTAGAGGAATTAAATAAGTTGAATGGCTTGAAATGGACTATTGAAAAGGAACAGGACAATAATATTAAATATTTAGATTTAATGATTACAAGAGATAATGGTATATTAAATTATAAACTAATAATTAAGCCACTGCAAAAAAGAGGATATATAAATTGTAAATCAAAAGTATCAATGATGCATAAGATGGCAAGTTTTGGATCTTTTTTGCTTCGGAATGAAAAATTATGTCATTACCAACGTGATAAACTGAAAAATATTGAAATATTTGCCAAGGAATTGCTTGATGTTAGTTATAAAATGAAACAAATAAACAATACTTTATGTTAATTTAAAAAAAGTTATAATAATTTAAAGGAAATGAAGATTAATAGTGAACAATGGATATCTATTCCATTTATTTCAAATCTACAAATGAAATTTTTTAAGGATTTATATAAGAATGTGTTTAATGTTTCAACATTCCAAACAATATTAATAAATTAGTCAATTCTAAGGATGTCATACCTGTCAAGGAGAAAGTAATGTCATATATCAATTTTTTTGTGATTGTATGCTATCATATATAGGTGAATCTAGGTGCAGTATTGAGAAAAGATTGAAGGAGCATGAGTTGTTATATAAGTGTGTAAAAAGTAAAAATAATGGTGATTTAATATCTCCTTTAGTTTCTTTGATTATGAAAAAACATGTAAATATAAATTTAAATTTGATTTTGAAAATGTAAAAATCCTTCATGAAGAGAGAAACCATAGTAAAAGAAAAATTAAAGAGGCAATTTTTATAAACAGGAATAAAATGCATTTAATAAATTGACAAGCTGCTAACATTAAAATATGAGATTCGTGGAATTTGAATTGATGACGTTTGCTTCTGCTTTTGTTTTTGAATTTAATGGCAGTTGAGACAGGTTGAAGAAATTAACTGAAAGTACTTCTATAGATTTAAGGATTGTTTGTAATAGTTTGTAAACCATTAAATATATTATTTCAATTATAATATATATATATATATTATAGGATCTAATATCCACAATTTTCAGTGTGTGCAAAGACTGGGGAGCAAATTCTATAATACTTTCATCCTATTGTTTACACTATATATTTTTTAAGGTTCTATCATTAGTAATATAAAGTATGATGGTATTATTCACAATTGCGAACTTCCATATATGCATTACTTTTTAGTGTTCTTTTTCTTTATATATATGTTATTTCTCTTCATTTTAAAATAAATGTCATAGTAATTGAATTCTCAATTCTTAATATTAAATTCTTTTATAACATAACCTTGAAGTAAGAAACTGTTGTTGTCAAATGAAATTTTCATTTGCTTTAGAATTAAGTATAATATTTAGAATTTCTTTTATGGTATTTACAGCTCAAAAAATACTTGATATTTACTATATTTAATAATCTACTTTTTTGTAAAGGTAAATAAAATAAAATAATATAAAGTTAACATTTGCGTATATAGCAATTATTATTCGATTTCGTATGTTGCTTTTAATTATAATCTAAAAACTATAAAGTCTTCGGGTTTTTTTTCTTTCTTTTTAATTAAGTAAAATTTTTAATTAAAAAAAGTTTAAAGAATGAAATACAATGTGGTATATATATTATCTTATAAACTAAATATGCCTGGCACAACCCGAACTGAAAATAATATGTAAATTAATTACTTCTACCCCCTCCCAAAAAGTTATGATTATAGCCAGTTATATTGCCGATACTTAACTTTCCAAGCTTTGTGATCATATTAAAATAACCAGCCAATAAGCTCTCATGTCTTATCCTTTCATGACTTTAAATAACAATCTACACTGAAATCACCATGCCAGAGCTTGATAGGTTTAGTATTGGTGATTTAATTGGTTGTAATCTTAATCTAAGTTTGGGTAATTTTAATTATATATTAGTACCAGTTTATCTCCGAATTCAATTGCTTTATAATGAGTAGTGGGTGGATAATTTATTATTAAATATATGAATAAATGAGTTTGGTGATGTCTATATAAACCAATCTGCGAATTACAAATATGTACATGTGAATCCATTTTCTGTTCAAGTTTTGAAGTGCTGTCTGCACCACCATGACTACTTGTAGTCCTCCAATTCTCTGCGATATCCCCCCTAAAAACAATTGGCATTGCACTTCCTGAGAATATCCTTGAGATAATCCTCATAATGTATAGAAGGTCTATTTCTTCCATGAAAATAATGCTGAAATATACTATAAATTACTCTTTTAGAAAATACTGTTTCCTCTTTCCTTTTACATACCCAATTCAAAAAAAAAAAATTTTAGAACAATGGACCCTGCAATACCCCTTCCAGTAAATTGAAGAAAATATTGACTGATTTCATATCCTGCTATTGTATTTTTGCAGTTTTACAATGCAAACTTAAATGAAACCTTATCAGTTTTTTTTTTATATTAAGTCAATAGGGTGTCCATGTTTCACTTCCATACAATAAATTAGCCAAAATGACAGCTCTATACACAAGCTAGCTTAGTTCAGAAGTTATTATTATATAATTTACATTTAAATGTTATAATTTGCAGTTGATTTCAACTCTGTCTTAAAATAATATACCATAAACTCTAAAAGTATAATCATTAGATTGTGACAAGATAATTAAATGCATTGTGGTTTTGGATTTAGTACATAAAAATGAGTGGGGTTTGTTCATTGCATTAGGATGTAAGTGCTACATTCATAAAAAACCATTAAAAATCAATATTTTAAGCCAAAAAATGATTGTAAAGGACTGCTTCTTTTTACTTACAGTCTGCCAATGCATAAGGAGTTTAGTGAAGATAATTGAATTTGCTATAATATTAAACTTGGTTTGGATAATTAATTTATATATTCATATACTATAATGTCTAACAAAGCTGGTGTTGCTAAGTAAAGAATTATTAAATCACCAAAACATTACATGATAATCATTTTCTATGCTTACATAAACTGTTAATAACAGTAGAAAACTCTCCATACAGTAGTGCCACCCAGTGCAAGCCTTAGTAATCAATGCATGCAAGAAGGTTTGTGTATAAAATCCCTATCTAGTGCATACTCATACAATATCCCCAGCCTTGTCTCTAGCTTGTCACTTTCATCAGTGCACTAAATAGGGATTTTAAGCACAAACCTTCTTGCATCTATTGATTACTAAGGCTTTCACTAGGTGGCACTGCTATATGGAGAGTATACATCACATCACATATTGTTATTGTTGTCAAAGGATTATTATAATAAAATTTTGATATCTCAATAACCAAAGCTATATAGAGACATTAAAAATATCTTATTATCAAGAACCATATATTAAAAATAATCTATTAATACAATTTCTTTTTTTTTGTATTAAGAATATTCAAAATTAATAAATTTACATACAGGGACATAAAATCACAATAGTAGTGGTAGTGAAGTAAATATATTAAACCTATAAGTGGTGAAGTTGTTGTTTAATAAACATGGAGTTAAGACTTTTGCAGAAGAAAAGGATTGAATACATCTCTACGGTTACTATGGTAACAACTACATTTGCTGCTATTAAATATATACATTATAGAAACAGGTATTCAGAATATTCGAACTATATATAAATAATCCAAAAATTGTGATGAATTTATTGTTAAAAATAAAAAGGTTATATTGATCAATTTTTAAGGTGACAGGTGAGTTGCAAATACAAGAATGAAGAGGGTGTAAATGTTTGTAATTTGTAAGGTAGCAGTAAAACACAAAATAAATATTATTTTAAAGCCCCAAAAAAAGGAAACTTTTATAAGAAAATCTTTTATAAATGATAGCTTGCTGGAGGTTATCCTAGTTTCCTATAGTTATTTGATAAGAAACCAAAAATATTATTATTATTATAATGATGATGATGATGATGATAATAATAATAATAATAATAATAATAATAATAATAATAATAATAATAATAATAATAATAATAATAATAATAATAATAATAATAATAATAATAATAATAATAATAATAATAATAATAATAATAATAATAATAATAATAATAATAATAATAATAATAATAATAATAATAATAATAATAATAATAATAATAATAATAATAATAATAATAATAATAATATAATAATAATAATATATATATAATAAAATATAAAAAATAAAATAATAATAATAATAATAATAATAATAATGATGATGATGATGATGATAATAATAATAATAATAATAATAATAATAATAATAATAATAATAATAATAATAATAATAATAATAATAATAATAATAATAATATGATGTTAGAATGCTATGGAAAGACAATAAGATTATGAGTTTTAGACATAGAAAATGATGTTAAAAAAGTGATAGATTTTTCTAGATAAAGTAGAACAGTATTAAAGGTGTGGATACACTTTTCAGATGATGGCCCAACTCAAACATATCTGATGCAGAAGAGGTCCATATTTTTTATGTAAAAATGACACAAAGTTACTGACTGTTTCTAACAATGCATTCAGAGTTACTGTAACATCAATATATAACATGTTCATAGGAAATATGCACTACTGCTGTGCAATTAGGGGCAGTTAACCTATGACAGGTGTCATCAAGGAAACATTATTTGCAGTTTAGAACGCTTTGACCTAGAAATCACTGGAAATGTGGAATAGTCTTATAATTATGAAGACTTCATTGAAGATAAATGAATAAATGAACCATTTCATCAAAGATCTATATGCACTGTCATAACTAAAATAATACAAACATGTATAAAGTGTTATCCTTAAAAAAAATAAAAGTATCAGATTTTATGCCACATTTTTTTTAATAACAAGGAATCAACACATTCTATCAAAGACTAACTTTGTGATACAACATGATCTATAAGACATCACATGATGTTAGCTTACACATTTGTTCGCATATTCTTCTATTCTCACTACCGGATGTCATCTAGTGTAGGCTTTCATAAACAGTAAATGCTATATAGCAATGCTTAAATTTTTTTTATTGCACCAGATAAAGATTTATTAAGTACTATCATCTGACATCTACTTATTATTAAAGCTTACACTAGATGGTGTAAATAGTGAGAATAGAGAAAATTTAGAGTGAGAATGGAGAATAAAGTGGCTAACAGGTTTATCTGGACATAATTGCTGAGATATTCTTGACTTCGTTTATGGAGAAGCCATAATACATCACATCACATCACATACATGATTATTTTGAAAATATATGCAGGCTGGATTTTGCATGTTCAAAGTCCTAATTAAAATAGCTCACAGGCTGGAAGTTGCCCATTCATGGTATTAATGAAAATATTATTTAAAAATTACAAGAAAATAATTTACACATCAAATATTTTTCAAACTATAAGTGTACATTTTAACTGAATTACATAGTGAGTTAAAGTGTTTTATATAGTGTATAGAGTACATGCATACATTCTGAAGCTGATAAAAGAGCAAATCAAAATTTAATGAATAGTAAAAATAGAAGAGATAAGTTTGATTCAATATACAATAGAAGAAAATATTTTGGATGAATAAGACAGCTTTCTAGAAGTGAAGCAATAAGTGAAGAGGAAAGATGATTGATACTAAAAGAAGACATATTGCCCAGATAGAAGAAATATATAACTGACTTCTTCCATAGTCAGAATAAGAAAGAGATTCAGCATTAATAAAGTCATAAAAGTTATAGGTAAGATAAAGTTTGAATCTCAAATTCCATAAATTTATGGCATAACTTCAGCAATTAAATATGAACAATTATATATCTGTTTTTAAACATTTATTCAGTGCAACATTTGGTTGTTATAAATATTTTATGGGCTTATAGTTTTGACTATCCAACAGTCTTCATCAGTTACAAAGTATTTACATATATAAGAATGCAATAGAAATAAATATAATTATACAAATGCAATTTATCAACTCTACTTTAAACACTTTTTAGCAAAAAAACCTTTTATTGTATATGTATGCATTTACAATCTTACATTTCGACTGACCTGCAGTTTTCTTCAGAGCCAATTATATTTATAAAATTTTTAATTTACTCACAAAATCTTCACTTTTTATATACAACATTATATTTTGTGATTTGAGCTAACAGATGGCTTCTGGCTGGGCATGAAATGTGCATCTCAGAGATCATTTATCTTTATATATAAATTTGAATTTAAATCTATTTTCTGGTTTAACTAATATTATTTAATTATGATTTATGATTTTTTAATTATCAATTCTTTATATATATATATGATCAATAGATGGAGCTTTACCAAGACCTCCAAAACAAGCGTATTCTGTTTACATAAACATCAGAGTCAATAGTCACTGTCTCTTTCATTTTGCTCCACCCTCAGATCAGCTGATTTCAAGCTTGTGTTGGAGGGCTTGGTAAAGCTCCATCTATTGATCATTAATACAAGCGATAGCAGGTTTTACGTATATAAAACTTGTTTTTCTTTTTCATATATATATAGCCTATGTTTTTATGATAAATTTTATAATTAAATCAACTAAATCAAAAGATATAATTAAATATTAGGTAAAATTTAAAAAAAATCAAATATAAATATCAAGGTATATAATTTTATATATGTGATAACTTTTTCTATACAATTGTGGTATAATTGCTAGGAATGCTGAATAAGAAAAGCTTAAAATAAAAGTATTATTATATTATACCAAGTACCTTTTGATATTTTAATCATAATTGTCCCAAAACCAATACCTTTATAGAAGGGCTAAAAAAAATCACAAATCCATATTTCTAGATCATGAAGCTAAACTTTCCATGCATTTAGGCGTACGTCATTAGTTAGCATTGTATGTATAGAAAGCAATAATTCTAAACACAGAATAAAGGAGGCTTGGCATGTTGCCAACAATGATAATTCGATTTAAAAAAAAAAATCCTGCTTCTACCTCTCTAAAAAATGGGCCATATAATTTACTTGTGTATATTTACATAAAATTTACATTATATCTTTTACCCACAATCCTCTCATCCACTAGTCATTGCTATGAGTATGGAACAGAATTACGATATTGAAAGCTGCTTAGCATAATATAATAAAATGTTTTATTGTTAAGCTTTTCTTAGCCAACATTCCTAGCGTTTATATAAAATATAAAAGTAAATACAAAATAATAAATATTTTGTCAGTAAATTAAGAATTATATAAATATACTTATATGTATTATTTCTATTGTATTGTTGCCTTGACAACAATTTGAGATTGTCGATTGTTATTTATACTAGGATTGTCTAATTGTTGACTGGTTTCTAATAGTTATATATATATTGTACCAATATTGAAATTGGCACATGATGATTTTGCCTAAAAAATTATTAAATAATAAATAAGTTATAAAAATCTAAAAGCTTTCTTTAAGTAAACAAAATTAGTTTGCTGTCAAAAGTAAAATTAAAAGTTTAAGAGTTTATTACTGTTTGTTTTCAAAAAAGATATGAATCAAATAGTTTTTGATCGTTAGTTTTTGAAATAAAAAGCTACAATTAATTAATCAGAAGGGAAGAGGGGTGTTTTGTTAGAAAAGTTAAACTAAAAGTTTTATAAAAGGGAAGTAAAGAGTTTTCTTATTAGTATTCATAAAATATAAATAATTTAAAGTTTAAAAATACAAATCTCTTTTCATTCGAATTAAAAAAAAAAGTAATCTTAAAACTAGTAATATTTGTGCGTATATATGTGTGATTGTCAATAATAGAATAAATGTATGCGTAAAAATGTTATTATAAATAAATGAAAGTTAAAGAAGATTATCATTGAAAAACATGGCAATGGCTATTAATTATTTATTAATATAAAACAACACTTCTGCATGGCTATTACTAATTAAACAATCTTCGAAAACACGTTGTCAAAGGATTATCAATGAAATTTCGACACCAGATATTGCCGAAGTATATCGAAAAGAAAAACACTTCACAGGTATAAATAGTAAAATTTTATCAGATAATCAGTTGAGTTCAGAAATTAATTGAGTCAGTTAAGTCAAAAGAAGACAATCAGTTGAGTTAATTGTATCCAGAAACAAAATGGGGTGCTGAGCAGTTTGTGAAATACACGCCTATCCACAGCCTGATGTCCAATGAAAACAGCAAGATCTGCCTGTGAAATAATGTCAGCTTAACAACTTGGAAATCTCCATCAATATCTAATTGTTTCCAATAGTAATAATCATGAATAATAAGGAAACTCATCAAGGAAACATCCCAGCCAGCTGGAAGCATTCGTACTGGAAGAAACAGCAAATGAAGAAAACAAAGTTCTAAATTTACGTTCAAAATCCTAGGTAAAACATTTGCTTATTTTCGTTTATACTGTAATAGCCATTGCATTGCATTAATTCATGCGAATCCTCCAAGAATCTAATTATATGAACTCTATATCATACATAAAATGAACTATTGATATGTGTGTTTAAGTTTCAAATGCTATGTAATACTTTATTATTATATATGTGAGAGTATGAGTTAATATGTGCGTGATCATTATATCAGTGTTATTAGTTAAATTAGATAAATACCAGTGTTCTATTATTAAAATCTACAAGAATATTTAAACTAGTTTAGAAATGTTAATTTAAAAATATGTGTGTGTTTTATTAGAATTATAAAATGTTTAAAATTAGTAAATGTTACTTAATAAATTGTCTTTAAAATTAAACTTTATTTGTCGGTCAATTCTTTTTATCAATTCCTTCTACCAATTCTTTTATTGATTCTGTCACCATTAGTTATGTATAATCTGTTAGTTATTACAAATAGCTGAGCTAGTCATGGATATTTTGGCATTGAGTTAGTGGACATTGCTCAAAACGCGTTATTTATTCATTCATGGATAATTAACTGGCACCCGTGTTTATACACAAACAAAAAAAGTGCTTTGAACGTGGTTTTGAACTCAACAGTCGAGAAAAAGTTATGTCCTGGAAATGTAACGCTAGTTATATATTTTATAACTATCGTTTGGGCATACATACTCTCCGAGTATGTTCTTCTCTGCCTAAGAGGCCGGTGTTTCGAGCACACATATTCGAACCCAGTGCAATATATATATATATGTATAAAGGTCTGACAAAAACTGCTTGATAATCAAAACTGTAAGGAAATAACACAATAATATTAAGCAAGATATTGCATTGAATAAATGGAATATAATTGTATCCATTCAATAATACAATCAATGCATATAAGTTAAAGAAAAAAAAATCCAGACTACAAATATAACTTTATCAATTACAATGCTCAAATTCATAAACTCCTAAATAATTTATCATTTGATAAACATCCAATATTATGGAAGAAATCAAGTCTTCACATATGCACTGTAAAATTGGCATGCACCCCACCTCCATGAATAAATGGTGGAGTGAATGTCAATTCCATAGCACATGTGTAAAAACTACTTTGCTTCCACAATATTATATTTATATAAAATCCCTATATTATTATTATTATTATTATTATTATTATTATTATTATTATTATTATTATTATTATTATTATTATTATTATTATTATTATTATTATTATTATTATTATTATTATTATTATTATTATTATTATTATTATTATTATTATTATTATTATTATTATTATTATTATTATTATTATTATTATTATTATTATTATTATTATTATTATTATTATTATTATTATTATTATTATTATTATTATTATTATTATTATTATTATTATAATATATGCACACACATATGTATAAAAACTATATGCATTGTTTATTATTTCAGCAATACCATCTGTATCATATACAAAACTTGAATAAAGCCATTGTGCAAAGGTTGATCGTTTATCACCTGCTTTATTAAGGCTTTAGATTTGAAACAGGTAATTTTGCTGTAACTATTGACAGTAGGTTTAGTTCATATCTCTTACATTTGATTTTCAGTATAACATTAGCATCAAATTTAATTTTATATCTCATCATTGTAAAATATGATGATTTTATAGTAATTTTGTTAATTTTAGATGACATTAAAGTGGTATGAAATAATTGAATCGGGGTTATGAAAGATTAGAGAGGCTTCTATTTGCAAAGGAGTTTGGGATTTAAAAATATAACTGAAATAGAAGGAGAAGGTATAGAAAAAAGATAGGAAAATGTAGAGGGCATTCACATTTCTTCCCAGATCATGAAAAATTATTGATAGATGAATTTTATTATTCATTGAATATTCTACTCATAAAAGATGTGTAGACTGTTAGAAACTTCTGTTTTTGTCACCACATTCATGCCACCTAGTGTAAGATATAGTAATCAATAGATGGCAGAGATAGTGCTCAGTAAATCCATGTAAGCTAGAAACAAATCTGGGATACTGGATTTCACAATCACCTGGCATCTACTGATTGCTGAAATCTACACTAGATGGCATATTTGTGGTGGGAGAAAAAAATTGTCACAGAACTGGGTTGTGTAAGCAGGTGTCATGTAACATTTTGCAATCAGAAACTAATAAAACTTCTGTACATCTGAATGTTTTTCTTTGCATTGTGCATTTTAATTAATGAAAAGGGTGCCTGATTTTTGAACTAATGATTCCTGAATAGATTCTTGAAATAAGAAAAGATTTAAAAACGATTTCCTTCATTAATTGAATTGAATTATTATTGTCTTTCTATTGCTTTGATATGTATGCATATTTTGCCCTTCTATGGTGGGTGCAAAAACTATAAATATCCTTAACCCAAAATGGTTTGTATTTTTTCCTACCATCAATTAATGCATATCATATCTCTAGAATATATAAAAATTGATGTGGTGTCACACCTTTTTGTTTAGTTAGAGGACATTAAGTTGAATATTACAAAGAGGTAAGAAGATACTGATAGATAACTAAGAGTATTATTTTTAGCTCTGAATTTTAGTTTTGATTAATGAAGACAACTAGTGCTGTATCATCCGATGCCCATTGATTATTCAAGCTTACAGTCATTGCAATTGAAATAGGATGAAAAGATCTGCTTTTGGAATAGATAATCCTTTTCAGATCTTCTCTTGATACTGATATATAGATAACTTTAGTATAATTTCTTTCAAATCCATCTTTTTTCCTGTGATTGAGACAACTTTAAAGTTATATGACAAGAATTTTAAAAGTTAATCTTTTCTAGATCTTCTTTTGATGTGGGGTTATGGATAATTTTGATATAATCTCTTTCCAATCCAGCTTCGTTCCTTTGATTGCGACAAATTTAGAGTTTATGAGGAGAATTTTAATAGTTAATCCTTTCTAAATCTTCTCCTGAGATTGGGATATAGCTAACTTTAATATAATTTCTTTCAAATTCAGTTTTGTTCCCATGATTGAGACAAATTTAAAATTTCCTGGAGATAATTTTTTTAAAAACTCACTAAACATCTGGTTTACTAAACTGATATAAGATTGATAGGCTTGTAATTTCTAATTCCTTTTCCCCTTCTTTATTTGATACTTTCACTGCTATTGAATTTTTACCATCATCTGATACAATGATTGTGAATAACTTTGCCAACAATTTCTCTCTTCAATACTTCTTTAAAGATTATTTGCAGATTTAAATATGTGTCTCATCTATTCATTAAAACCAAATGGTATTTTGTAGGAATATTATTATTGTGTAGACCACTATATTCCTAATTCCATTTGCAAAATTTATTTGCACAAGGCAAGATATTTAAAGAGAAGGCATGTTACCACTTACTAAAAGTGGACAATTTATCTTCTAATATACAGATGAAATTTTATGCCTAAATTATATTTATTTTATAATTGTCCTTACTCATTAATTCTAAACGTTAGTATATTACAATATTCCACATATTCATCACTTCTAAATGAATAATTTTAAACATTATTTACAAATTCTGTATTTTGAGTGCACAGACAAATTTGTCTCAATAAAAAAGTACTATTTTTTTCTTATTTACTGTCTATAAGACTGGAAAATTTGTTTAGCTTGAAAGAAGACTTAGATTTTTCTTTGATGTAATAATCCCAAACCCCACTTAGTCAATGATCAGTAAATGGGTATCTAAATATTAGTAGCTGAAGGGTAAAGTTCCGGGTTATTATTGATTAGTTAGATATGGTTGATGTACTACAATGAAAGCTAAATTTAGGGTGTAATATGATGCAGCCCTCATTATGGCTGGGGGGGGGTATTATTCTATGGGTACTGAAACTATGAACTACTTTTAAGATGTTTAGTATCAGTTGCCTTTTTTAAATATCTGATTCAAGTGTTTGACATTTCTAAAGCAAACCATTTTAATATGATTTCTACATTCTCACTTAAATGTGGTGAATTCTTTCAAAAAGCCAAATATATTACCTATTACCTATTTCTTTGGCAGTCATAATAATGTCTGCCTCTCAAGCTTCACATTAACATATAGTTCACACATTGCTACTTGATAATCAATTCCTGTGTTGAATCTACTAAATATTCATTCCTGTGACTCAAAATATAACCCAATTCTGCTTTATAATCATTTAGAATCTTGCATGTCTATTTCAATTTGCATTTTTTCATACAAAAATAATTTTTAGAGTATGATTTTCTTTAAATAATTAATCAATCAAAATAAGATTAAAATAAACAACTACTAATAACTATATTATAATATTTATTGAACTGGATTTCATCTCCATTGAGACCATCTCAAGATATTACACCTTAAACTTTTAATATCTTGAGAATGTCTCAATGGAGATGAAAGCTGGTTTGATAAATATTATAATATAGTTAATAATAATTGTTTATTTCAATCTTATTTTGATTGATTATTTATTTATGAATTTGTGACAACATTATGGACAATAAATTGTATTGGATATTTCACAATTATAGTAATGATTTTTTTCCTCTGTCAATTTTTCAAAATTATATCCCCTTCTCTCTTTCCATATTTAAGTTTATTTACTGTATGTTCAAACATTTCCCGCTTTTTATATTAAAAAAATCCATGACAGTTTAAATTGTTACTTAGTTTCAAAAAAAAAGTGTATATCTATATTAAAATATAATAGAAATAATATTTTATTTTACTCCAAAACCCTGCAAAATCAATTGATAATAGTCAAGCATTGATGGTAGATAGGTCAGCAACAGCTGCTTTACAAGCAGTTGTCTCGGGTTAGCGGATTCGCTTCCTGGCTGATGCTATGACACAAGAGAAAAAAAATCAATTGATAATAGATGGTACTGCCATTTAGCCCATATCTGCTATTCCATTCAGGCAAAGATTTATTTTAATTAAGTAAAAATACTATTAAAACTGAAAATTTATTTTATTGGGTATGGATTTCACACCACTAGTATTCTTTGATTATTCAAACTTACAATAGGTGACTCTGAAGTAGAATGGAGGAAAGTCCTTCCAACGGAATGTGTAAAATTTATTGGCCATGGATAACTGTTGTTTTGTTTTTGTTTGTTTGTTTTTTTAACTAAAAATATGCTAATTAAAAAGATGTGGAATGTTAGAGGCTTAACCTTGGGTTATATGCAGCTAGAGTTATTCTTTCTTTTTTTTAAATTTGCTTTTTTTTTATTTTACTTTTTAAAAAAATCAATTTTATATCCACATATCTTCCTAACTATGTAAGCATGAAACTGTATCTTTTAATATGAGTTTTTTCTAATTCAATCGATTCTACTACAATTAAAAAAGAACTTATTGTTATCGAAGATCAATAGATAATAGTATATACTTTTTGTGCCAATCTCAATTTACATATATCAATCATAAATACATAATAAATATCACCCTTACTCTCTAAATAAAATATATATACAATATATAAAACGTAACTATTGTCTCAATCAAAAACTGAGATTTCTTGAAAGAAAGAAATCAAGGGTTTCCTTGGTCTTAAATCCAGAGTTCAAAAACCTAGAAATTCATTAGGTTGACTTGTGTGGGGATAAAGGATAGAGGCGCATTTGCGGTCGTGACAATGCGAACATTCACTTGTCAATAACATATAAAGCAAATATTATGAACGTTTCACCCTCTCAGTTTTTTAAGGCCTCAGTAAAGAATTAACATGCCGCCTTTCACGTTCTTGCTGCTTCTTTTTTTCTCTCTCTTTCTACATATATATATGTATGAATAGACACATATATAAAATTAACAAAATATACAAAAAAAGTTTTTCGTATAAAAAAAACTTCCGAAGTATATACGAATACAAGACTAAATGATAAAACAAAACAAATTAAAAATTTATTCAAAAAATTCCAGGAAAAAGATTTGAAACAATCTAAGTAAATATTTAAATGATGAAATAAATAAAACATTAAATAAGTTTATGATTAATTAATTTATGTTAAAAATGTGTATTCAAAAGAAAATTTAGTATTTGTATATAAAAATGTCATAAACAAAATAGCAATAATGACAGGTTTATCGTTGTCAGTAGACTCCTAAAATAACAAATTACTGCGTATTTTAAATTATAACAGGTAATCAAGACAGAGACCATTTAAAAATGAAAAATATAAACTGCAAAAATGCATCTTATTAGGGAAGGATGTTTTATATTTTTAAACGTCAGAATCAGTGAGCTCTTATGCAAAATTAAGAGGGGGGGGTTAATATTTATAACATATATCTTAATACTTTTTGAATATTAAACTATAGTAATTTGCTATATATATATACTGAAAAGTGATGAAGGTACATGTAAAAGATTATGATATGGGACAACTGACGAATGCTGATGCAGCACGAAATGCATATCTGGGGATCGCTTTTTTTTCACGTCTTTAATCATGTGTTTCAGAAATGTGTCATGGAATAGAATTTTGAAATATATTTAAAAAATGTACGTCAAGTTTAAGTAGACTGAAGTGGAGTTGAGCTGGACATATTGCTAGAAGAGATGATAATAGATGGACAATTTAAATCTTAAACTGGATTCCAAGAGATTGTAAAAGACCCAGAGAGAGACCACATGTGAGATGGATGGGTGAACTAAGAAAGTGTGCAGGGGTGATGTGGAGAAGCGAAGCTAAATATCGGAGAAGATGGATTGAACTTGGAAAGACGTTCATCCTGCAGTAGATTAATAATGTTTGATAATGATGATGAAAAAAATATGTATGAAGTTAAATTGTAATGTGTGCTACATGGCTTACTTGAAAACATTTCTGTTTCAAATATATATATATATATAGTGAGTGTGGTTGGTTTTATTTCTGGGCTGATAAAAATGGTTGCTATAGGAATGAGTTAAAAAACTTGCAAATATATGTTATAGTGCAATGGGCTAGAAATAATGTATAGTTTAATAAATGATTAGAAAAAGTTTTATTACTATATTTCCATAAAGTAATTTGTATCAAAATCGTGCATGTGCAGAATTTGAATCTAATCAATTAAACTATAGGACTTTTCTATAATATATATATATATTGTAACCTTCCCCCGCTCCATAAAGGGCACAATATATATATATATATATACTCTTAGCAAATGATAAAGATGCGTGTAAGAGCTTGTATCTGGATCAACAGATGAATTCCGATTCAGTAGGAAATGTGCATCTTGGGAATCATTTATCTTTCTCACAAGACTTTGATTATGTGTTGAGTAATATGTGATGGAATAGATGTTTGAAATATATTTTAAAATATACATATGATGCTAAGTTTAAGTATATCTAAGCCATTCTTGAAAAAGTGCAGTGGATGTTGCATTCATAGTGTGAGAGGTTGGTCTGAATTCTGGGCTGATAGATGGTTATGATAGGAATGAGCTAAAAGTGAAAGAAGCATCCATAAAGACAAAAAAAAAAAAAAAAACTTGAAAATATAGATAAACCAAAAGTCCATAATTCTCAGGAATTTGTATACAATGTATTGATTTGTTTCATGGCTGATATGATATTGATCATAATTGATTAGAATTTATGATTTATCTTGTAATAAAATTGAGAGACCAATTTGTTCAGTAATTGGCACAAGTGGTAGATTTCCATCAATGAGGATTAAATGTTATCACATGATGACGGAAAACTAGTGACATAAAGTAAAATTATAATTTTTAAAATTTTTCTATTTTATTGAGAAATAAATGGGTTTTATTAATTCCCCAAAAAAAGATTAATAATTTTTATAGGATTGTTCAGTAGCTTCAAAAAAAGATCAGACAAAAACAATTAATGATCAAAGTCACATAAATTATTGAAAGTGGTTTTTTTTCTGAAAGTTAATATTATCCAGAAATTCAATGCTAAAAATGCACTGACCTATAAAAATAACCCAATTTATTGGAAGATGATTTCTATAATATTAATACCTTCTATATGTTTATTACTTTTTTACAATGCTATTTTGCAACCCACTATGACAGTTTCGATTGCCCCAGCAATCTTCTTCAGAAGTTCTACTTATATTTCCAAATCTTAACTATATAGGCAATTCACATTAAGGCAAACTGGTTTCTTTGTAGCATGCAGGACATCTTACCATTATGGCATAGCAGTGTTATCTATCTTATTATAAATTCACCTTGACAAGTTTTTATGTTGACACTGTTGGCCAGATTATAACATCTTATAGCCATGTTTTCTATATTTCACTTACTAATTAGTACAAAAGTTTTGACTTGGAGAAAATGTTGTTTGACATTTATTTAAGACTACACTTGTATGGCCATCTGCAGTATATATTTCACTAATTTATTTTTAAATGGCAAAATCTCATATTAAAGAGTATTCATTTTTTAATTTTAAAAAATTATAAAGAAGACAATGTTTTCAAATAGACAGTAATGTCAAAGTATTTTAGTTTTGCCTCTACATGTTTGATAAATTTAATTCTTTGTAATTAGTTTCCACACTATTTGTGACATTACTTCCCAAAAAAATTTTGGAATGACAAAAAACTTGAATTTTTGCATAATTTATTAGATTTGTAATTATTCTTATACAATAATTGTAGAATAACTGTTAAAAAATAAAAGAATACATGATTACATTTTTATAATATATATATATATATATATATATTATTTTTGAAAATAGAAAATACATTCTAGTGCAGTGGTCTTCAACTTTTTCACACCTGCGGACCGAGAAAAATAAAGATAAGGTTTCACAGCCTGGCAAAAATATGAATAAGATTTCGCGGACTGGCAGAAGTCTATAGATAAATTTTCTTAAAGATGTAAACTGCTTAGCTTTAGATGAGCATAATTGTTATAACTGATCAAAACAACGTTAAATATAGAAGATGAAATTATATATATATATATGGAGTTTGTATAATAAAAAACTTTTTTTTTTTAATTTTGAATTTTTTTAGAAAAGTAATAAAAAATTTAATTCTACCCCCCCCCCCCCCATAAACATCTGTGATAACTAAAAAAACAAATTAATGTATGATTGATTAGATTTTGTTTTCGTTCTGTTTCTTTTTTTTAAATTGGGTAAAAATGTGATGAAAAAATAAATAAAAATTGTTTATATTAATTAAAAGTTTAAACTCTTGTTATTTTGTTATTACAAATTTTCCTGCGATCTGGCATCGGTCTGCTGACCAAGGGTTGAAGATCACTGTTCTAGTGTAATATAAATAAATAAAATCATTGTGGGTAACAATGACAACACATCGTGATTACCAAGACTGTGATAGGATCTTTTGAGGTGTTCTAAAAATTATAAAGCAATTTTTTAAATATTTTAAAGAAAAATTTAATAGATTTATCAGAAATTGATTTACATTTATTCATTCCCTTTTTAAAATTAAATTTATCAAAGAAGAGTTCACTGAATTTGTAGAGTTACTTGCTTGTCTTCTTACCAAATGTCTATTGTTTTCATTATATATAGTGTTTTTTTTTATAATTTTTTTAAATATTTACAAAGTTCAAATACATTTTTTTTTTTAATTTTTATCATTTATAAACATATATTTCTAACACATCAACTCCAATTTATTGAATTTTTATATAAAATAATAGTTTAATATTATAAACAATGTTGAATGATTTCAAAAAATACCACCAGATGAAAGGTTATAATTTTAGTCAACAGATGGCAGCAAAAATCAGGTAAAAAAATCTGAAATATTCAATTATAAATGGCATTTTCCAGTAAAATTATCCTAAACCAGATTCAATTCATCTGAATTTTTTTGTTATAATTTGATAAAATGTAAGTATTTTTTATTTCAAAGTATATAGTGTTTATTCTTTATTTTTCTCTATAAACAAAATAAATAAAAATTATGCCTACCTATATTTGTTTTCGTTTTTCTATATATTAAAAATGTTAGAATATGCTTTACAATTTTTTTTAATATTTAAATAGAAGTATAATATATATATACTTAAGCTAGATGAAATTAATGGGGATTTACTTTCAAGCTTCCTTCTGTCATCCATTCTACATTATGTAAAATTAAGAGTGTGCTAATAACTCTAAACAAGCTTTTTTTTTTTATTTATGATAAATGCTACTACAAGAGAAGGCATTCAAATCATTTTTATCTTGGATTGTCCCCATCCCCAGACCGGTTTCGACCTATGGGTCTCTTCAGTGAGGAGTTGGGACATTAGTCCTCACTGAAGAGACCCATAGGTCGAAACCGGTCTGGGGATGGGGACAATCCAAGATAAAAATGATTTGAATGCCTTCTCTTGTAGTAGCATTTATCATAAATAAAAAAAAAAAGCTTGTTTAGAGTTATTAGCACACTCTTAATTTTACATATTTGTAAGTGCAAGCTATATATAAGTCATGTGACATCTGACTTGTTATTATTACTATTATTCTACATTATATAACTTATATGTATGATCACATACCCCAGGGGTCCCCAACCCTATGCCCACGGGCACCATGGTGCCTGCAAACCATTTTACGTGTGCATGCTGCTATCCTAACATGATAAAAAATTATTTATCTGATACAAATAAATTTAATTTTTAAAATTTCTTATAAATTATTATATTATATTGTAATCAAAATGTAGGGCATACTATATTTTTACAGCATAAATAAATATTTTTTGTACATTATGTGCATTATTAACAATATCCAACTATAAATTTACATTGAAAAAATAAATGGTGCCCGCCACCTGGCCAGTATTATAGAATGTGCTCTTAGGTGCAAAAAGGTTGGGGATCCCTGACATACCTTAATATACATCTATCCATTAAACATTACAGAATTGCTACCTCAATATTGTAACAGTAGCTGGGTTCAAATACGAGTTTAGTTGTGAGTGGTTGCGAATTAAATAGGTCGATGCAGTAAAATTTACAAATAGTCATTCGAACCCTGTTACACAAGAGTATGAATGAGTACGCTAATCAATTACAGATATGAATATATATATATATGTTTGCTGTACATGTTAATATAATGGGTGAGAATTACTAATATATTTATATGTGAGAAAGTAGAAAAGTGATTATATGTAGAGTTGCATTATTTTTTTTTTTATTATTTTTTTGTGTTTTAAATAGATATTTCGTTTATTAATATCGTAAGATAGATTTAAATGCCAGTGATAACATGTGTTTCTTAAGCAAAACCCATTAATCATATAAGGCTGAAAAATAATCAATGGAATGGAAAGTTGTGCCGTGGGCGGTTTTAGTTAATGACTGTCCACCGGAATTCTTAGAACTGGTCAAGAGTATTTTTAGAACAATAAAAGTTAAAAGCATTCCTGAGATCGGGTCATCGGCGTAGGAATAGAAAAGTAAGGTTACAGAGCACTAAAAGAATAGAACTATATTTGTTCTCAGTGATTTTAAAAATTAGAAAGGAGGAAAAGTGATATAGGGAAGAGAGAAAGACGTATAAACTGATCAACCTAATTATTAATTAAGAATTTTATTCATAATGTACTCCGTCTACATGCGGGGGTAAAAATAATCATGTGGTTCGTCAGACCGCTTAATGGACAGCTATTGTGGAACCTGCCTGAACTTTATTTATGGATTTGCCATTTAGTCAACCAAGCATAATGGCCACGGAACTCTAATAACTCACAATCAAGCCAAACTCATCTACTTAAATTCTAATAGGGATTGTTTTGGCCAGAATATTTCAGAGCTTATCACCATCATTCGGACCAGCGATTTTTGTTAAATTCAACATCTTCTCTATGCTGTAAGCTTACAGATTATTAGCCTCAGTCACGTGAACATTCGCTCTTCAGAGGTAACTTTGATCTTTTCTTAATCTGCCTTAAATGAACATTTAATAATGGCTAAAAAAACATGTGTTATCTCAATTTAAATAAAGTAAATGAATAATTTATTAAATTGTTTTAAAAAAATACAACTCTGATGTGTAATCACACTCTTTCGTTAATATATGTATTAATTATATATATATATATATAGCGGAATGAATGAATTGTATGTTTAAGATATTAATATATGTGTGTGCATGCTAATAAATCTTAGAATTAATTACAACTTATATATATTATTTACATTCTGGGTTTCAGTTAACTGATGGGCTATTGTAATATGATTGGATTTAGATAGAAATTATATTTAGAGATATAAGTAATCTCTTAATGAGATCATCCATAGTTTTGTTCTCCCAATAAACATTGTTTTCCCAGACCCTTGAGATTGAGCTAGTTCAGATAAAATAACCAAAGAGTATCCATTGGAACTTTTGTTTGCACTTTCGAGTCGTATAATTCTTATTAATGGATGTTTGGCGCTTGAGAGGGGCTTCGGCCTTTGCTCATAAATATACGTGCTCGAAGCTTAGGGTAATAACTTATACACATTAAATTCTTTGAACAAGATTGTGGGTAGAATGTTAAAATGGCTACCCAGTGTGCGGCATGATATGCAAATATCGCATAGTGCTTAAAATGGCGACCAACGAATGGGGCTGCGAATAGTGGAGAACGGGCAACAAAATAGCATCCTAATATAATTTAAAAAAGGGTTTCCCAATGAAAGTTGGAGAATATTTTTTTTAAAATATATATATATAAAGGAGAAAACAGAAAGAGTTTGGATATATATTTGGAAATGTGGTTAAATGTTGATATATTTTGTGATGTGTAGATAGACTGGTAGAAAACTTCTCAAATAATCAGAAGGGAAAATAACATTGATGGTCAGTGATGTCTGTTTTGTGAGGCATATATAGAGTTACATAGTTCATAAATGGGGATTTAAGAATTTACCAATATTTGGGATATTATAAAACAAAATCCATAAGGGTAGAAATGAAGGGAGGAAGGCCTATCAGGTGGGTCATGCAGAGTGCCATTGAAGCCGGGGTGACGAACCTTGCACGTTTTAACCTTAATAGTGATACATAAAAAAATGAAGTCAGAAAATAAGCAGAAAGTGGAACAGCAGAAGGCAAGGGAGAAGAAACTAAGTGTGATGGAGAAAATTTTAGAAAAATTAGAAAGCATAGAATTCCGAATTCAGAAAATCGATGAGAGGTTCGAAATGAGATTCCAGAATTTAGAACAGAGACTAGGGATGGAAAGTGAAAGTAGTCAAGGGAAAAAGGAATATGAGGTAAATGAAGGTGAAAATATGGAAAAGGCTGAGAAGTCAAACAATAGAGAAGTAGAAGGGAGTTTAGATGAATGAGGGGAGTGTGAAATGGAAGCAGAAGGCACGTGAGGCAGAACTACTTGATGCGCTGGACATGAGCGCATATGACCATAGCGTGCTGTTGGAACAAGGAAAGAAAGTCCAAGATCAGCAAAGGGCTAAGATGGAAGGACAATCTGATGGTGATGCAACTTATAGAAAAAGAGGCGATGATAGTTACGGGCAGAGATGGCAGTACAAGCCAGAATCTCGGCATCCACCAGACAAACCAAATGATGGTCAAGTAAAGGGGTCATACAATGCTCGGTCACTCAAGCCCTATACAAACCCAGAGAGAGATAAAGGATAGAAAATAGGCATTTAAGAAGCGATTCAAATACACAGAGAGTATTTGAAGGCTATTGCACCAGAAGGGTATGTAACAGTAGCTGGGTTCGAATACAGGTTTAATTGCCAGTGGTTGCGAATTAAATAGGTCGATACAGTAAAATTTACAAATAGTCATTCGAACCCTATTACACAAGAGTATAAATGAGTACATTAATCAATTACAGGTATGAATATATATAAATGTTGCTGTATGTTTTAATATAATGGGTGAGAAATACTAATATATTTATATGTGAGAAGGTAGAAAAGCGATTATATGTAGAGTTGCGTTATTTTTTTTTATTATTTATTTGTGTTTTAAATAGATATTTTGTTTATTAATATCATAAGATAGATTTAAATGCCAGTGATAACACGTGTTTCTTAAGTAAAACCCATTAATCACATAAGGCTGAAAAATAATCAATGGAATGGAAAGTTGTGCCATGGGCGGTTTCAGTTAATGACTGTCCACCGGAATTCTTAGAACTGGTCAAGAGTATTTTTAGAACAATGAAAGTTAAAAGCATTCCTGAGATCGGGTCATCGGCATAGGAATAGAAAAGAAAAGTAAGGTTAAAGAGCACTAAAAGATTAGAACTATATTTGTGCTCAGTGATTTTAGTGGTGATTTTAGAAATTAAAAAGGCGGAAAAGTGATATAGGGAAGAGAGAAAGACATATAAAGTGATCAACCTAATTATTAATTAAGAATTTTATTCATAATGTACTCCGTCTACATGCAGGGGTAAAAATAATTGTGTGGTTCGTCAGACCGTTCAATGGACAGCTATTGTGGAACCCGCCTGAACTTTATTTATGGATTTTCTGTTTAGTCAACCAAGCATAATGGCCACAGAACTCTAATAACCAGAGCCTCTCACAATCAAGCCAAGCTCATCTACTTAAATTCTAATAGGGATTGTTTTGGCCAGAATATTTCAGAGCTTATCACCATCGTTTGGACCAGCGACTTTTGTTAAAATCAATATCTTCTCTATGCTGTAAGCTTACAGATTATTAGCCTCAGCCACATGAACATTCGCTCTCAAGAGGTAACTTTGATCTTTTCTTAATCTGCCTTAAATGAACATTTAATAATGGCTAAAGAAACATGTGTTATTTCAATTTAAATAAAGTAAATTAATAATTTATTAAATTGTTTTAAAAAAATACAACTCTGACATGTAATCACACTCTTTCGTTAATATGTGTATTAATTATATATATATGTAGGGAATAAATGAATTGTATGTTTAAGATATTAATATATGTGTGCGCGTGCTAATAAATCTTAGAATTAATTACAACTTATATTGTGACAGTCAGATTATGTATGCTGGTTTAACCTAGTTCGAGTCCTAAGCGAAAGTACCTCGAGGCCACCATACGCGAAATATTTAATAAAGAATACAATAACCTCTGCCCTATTTCGCCTATTCTCGGGGCTAATTCACGAACCAACAACACTATCTGAGCCACGCATAAATTATTCTTCAACCGGCCACAAAGCTTAGCAACAGCGGTAGAGACATGGACGGGAAATCCTAAGGAGCTAAAAACTAAATATTTAAAGTACTTAAAATATGTGTTGGTGTTTGCGTTATGCGTGCCTGGATCATTTAAAAGTAAAAATAAAGCATTTAATATGACTAAGAAACTCAAGTTTTTGATAATTAATAATGTTTAATTACTGGCTTTAAAATATGAATAAGGCTTTAATGGCCTCCGCTATTCCCCTAAATTACTGCAACAAACTAATTAGACAATAAAAAGAAAACAGGTTAATAAGTTTGCGGTCAAATTCTTTTCTTCCCAATTTTATTAAAAATTTCCAACTCGATCTTCTCGATAAAGTACGATAGGTAATAAAACCTTTCGCAAAGCATTTCTTATGGCTTTGCGCGAAAAACCGGGTTTAAAATTAACTTAGAAC
Source organism: Epiperipatus broadwayi (assembly GCA_028023455.1). NCBI lineage: Eukaryota > Metazoa > Onychophora > Udeonychophora > Euonychophora > Peripatidae > Epiperipatus > Epiperipatus broadwayi. The sequence continues at coordinate 1,145,662 of JAQFVV010000231.1, forward strand.
GTATATAGCTAAATCAGATATACGTGACTAGCTAATGGCGGACAAAAAAAAGGTGTTATCAAAAAGATCAAGTTGGCACACAAAAGAAACTGACTTGGATTTAGTTAACAACATAAATAAAATTGGAAAGTGATTTCAAATGACAAAAAAAATGAATTGTTAAATTTAACCGCAACGAAATACTAAATCTAAGGAAGAATAGCGAAGGTAAAAAGGTTACATATAGCTAGATAATCCCAAAATATATTTACGGTTAATTTATAAAATGTTTACATAGCAAATACATATAATTCAATACAACAATAAGACAATATGAATCAAAAGTAGCATACGAGATAGTTTAATTTAGGAGATACGATACCGTCCTTTTTCCGTGATGTTTCCTACGGCGTCCGTGGCTTGATCCGACCGACGATAGGTGTTTGTCCGGACAATGAAAAATATGAAGTATGGCTTCCATGAAAAGTTCTCCAGACACGGCATAGAGTTCAGATGGTTATTAATTGGATGTTAAGGCATTTTGGATGGTATTTAGGAACCTCGGCGATAGGCAAAGCTATGATTTGCCTAGCCAAGCATATCCATTTTCCTCAAAATACGGTTGGTTTTAACTTGAGCCGGTTCCAACTTCTCCATTGTTTGAAAATGACAGCTGTATAACTTTTTTTTTAAGCACCAGCTAAATGTGAAGCAAAATCTAAAGGATTTCTCCCAAAAGAAATCTGAATGTACTCTCCAGAAAACTTGGAATCAAACAGCAAGAAAACTCTTAATAAATCGCCTTCACAAGCAAAATCAGAATCAACTGACTCATTCAAAAGGAAAAGTCTGAATACCCCTCTCTTTTGTTCTCCCTACTATTTATACTTTCTCTGACAGCTACCTTCCATTGTTTGTATGATCTGAGATCTTGATAAGCCCCCCCATGCTCCTTTGTTTCAAAGCAACACTTTCTAAAAATACTTTAACTTTTTTACTCTAACTTTTTTACTTCAAAGTTTGAATTCTCTTAATTAAAAAGAAAGAAAGAGAAGGCCATCTTTAATTACACTTGAATGGCTCACTAATTAAAACTATACATTCTTTTAGAAAATGTTGGCAGGCTTATCTCAAAATCAAATCATACTAAATATTTTAATAAAATTTGAACAACAATATATTATTATTTTACAATAGAATAAGCATTTTATTTCAGCAGAATTTTGCATTAACTCATATATATACGCTAGATGTATATATATGTATGTTTGACTAATAGGTTAAGCAATTTTTATCAATAGAATGAAATTTATTTAAAATAAAATATTTAACTGTAATACACATTTAATAAGCATAATTATTTTTAACTCTAATGCAAAACCCTGCTGATATTGAACTATAAACTTAATTTAGGTCTACAATATTAATTAAGTTTATAGGAAGATGTGAAGCATGGATCGGACTTCAGATCCATTGCTTCAATATATATTATTTACATTCTGGATTTCTGTTAACTGATGGGCTATTGTAATAGGATTGGATTTAGATAGAAATTATATTTAGAGATATAAGTGACATCATGAAGCAAATTCATATTAATATGTTTAATAAAATTGATATTAATTAATAAGGATCATCATTGGAAAATATCTGGTTTCAGTTATTAAACTGCATGGAAATCTTAGAAAACACTTTAAATATGTAATTTATAAGAAAAGTAGTTTAAATAAAATGCATTAAGTCTATATACTACAGATCCTAATTTCCATTTTCTTTGTTTGTTGCTTTTGTTTTATATTAAAAATATTAATGATAATAATAATAAAACATTTAACTGCAATGAACTTTCTTTGACTTTGAGCAATTTCATTTAACTAAAACAAATTTATTCAATATTTTTTATTAACTATAAATTACAAAAGAAATTAAGAAAAAAACAAGGGAGGGAATGTTTATCATAATATAAACTTTATACTGTCTAGGCAACTACTTTAAAGAAAAATATTATTAAATTATAGGAAAACAAAAATAAAAATGTATGTTATGATATCTATTTCAATAAAGAAAAACAATATTTACAACTGATATTCCTATTCTTCAGAAGCAATCCAATGAATTTAAATTAGAACTTGCAAATCATTTTTAAGTATTAGTAGATTTTGAACATGGTTCGGATTTCAATGAAATTAACAGGAAAATAACTGATACACTTTTAAAAACTGCAACAAAGATAGCTGGCAAAAAAGCAGCAATTAGCCAATAAAATTTCTACTGAGACTAGAGAATTTATGAAGAAAAAAAGGACTATGAAGAGATATAAAAATAAGGCATTAAGAAGTATTAAATATCTTTGAGTTTTGTATAATGGTGAAAAAGGAGTTGATAATGATATAAGAAAGTATAATTGTGAACTCGCAAGGAAAAATTTAGAAGCGAATAAAAGTCTCAAGAGAGTAAAACATTTTGGTATCGGTAGGAAACTTATATCTGCAATAAGAAAAAAAAGTATTACTAAAAAGAGAAATGACATCATGAAATGAGTAAAAGAGTTCTATCACATGCCTCCTACATCTATTTTACCTTCTGAATCACCCAGATTTTACATGAAAAAGTGAGACATACAATTAAACTTATGAAGAAGAGAAAAGCTTCAGATAATGATGGAATTATATTTGATATATTAAAAAAAGCAATGAAGAAATAGAAAACATTTTGATAAAGTTATATAACAAATGTCTAAATGATAAAGCTATACCAGATGTTAAGAAGAATGCAGTATTAATATTATTATTAAAAAAGGAGATAAAAAGGTATTAGAAATTAAGCCTTGTCAATCTTTTATCAATTTTACATAAAAAAATTTAGCAATATAATTACAACTCGTCTACAAAGAACATTGGATTTTCACCAACCAAGAGAACAAGCTGGATTTAAAAGTGGTTTTAGTACAGTAGATCATATTCAGATATTGATAGAAGTTATAAAAAGGATAAATGAATATGAATTGCCATTATGCTTTGGATTTGTAGATGATGAAAAGGCATTTGATTCTATAAACATTTCTTCAGTGATTAAAGCATTGCATCATCAATGCAGAGACCTAGGATATTGTCATTTTCTAAAAAATATTTATAAAAATGCAACACCAACAATTATATTACATAATAATACTTAAAGCTTTACTTCATTAGCATATAAAATCCATATAATATATATATATATATATATGTGTGTGTGTGTGTGTGTGGGTGTGTGTGTGTGCTTTGCACACAGATAATGAAACTGATCACAGTAAATAAAATAAATAATATTACACAATTATAAAAGCTGAGCACTTTTGGGAGGATTCATATAAATATGGGAGTATGAATCTTCCCGAAAGTGCTCACCTTTAATTATTGTATAATATTATTTATTTTATTTACTGCTAAAGCTTGTTTAGGGCTATTGGTAAGCTCCATCTAGTGGTCATATATATATATATATATATATATATATATTATAGATAATAATACTAGGAATGTTAACATTAAGAAGGGTGTTAGACAGGGTGACTCTATATCTCCATAACTTTTTACAGCATTGCTGCAAGAAGTATTTTGTGGATTAAAATGGAAAGATAAGGAATAAAACTAAATGGAGATTATTTAAGTCATTTAGATTTTGAAGATCATGTAATTGTTTTTGCAAATAATGCTTTACACCTTCAGGAAATGTTGCAAGAGTTATTAGATGAAAGTAAGAAATTAGGATTAAAGGTAAATGTTAAAAATGTTGGAAGAATTTTCTCAAATGATGAAAATAAAGATTGATTATAATGAGTTAGAATAAATTAACAATTATGAATAAGTTGGTCAGATTATTACTGTAGATGGAAACATATTGGATGAAATTAATCATAGAATTAGACTTGGTTGGAGTGTTTTTGGTAGAAATAATTTAATATTAAAAGGAAATATGCCCATGTGCTTGAAAAAGAAGTTTTTTTAATAATTTTTTTTTCTAGTTCTTATCGTTACCATTAATACCTATTTTTCGGGAGGGCAGGATCTCATACTTTTGGAAATCGTCAATTGCATCATGTTCTGTGACAGGAAAGTCCCAAATTTTTATTCTTATTACAGTTTACCAAAAAAACTGATGCCAAAAATAAACACGCTGAATTGAACCAAAGTACAACAATATTAAGAACATCTATATAAGTGAAAAAATAAATAAAGTAAAGCCTCTTAATAAAAGTTATCAGAATTTATTCTTTTTTTAAATTTAACAATCAACTTATTTATTTTGTTTTAATTTAACAACTAACACATCTTTGATATATTATAGGCCCTCGAAACTGTACATTTGTCAAAAATACAGGCTGCCATCTTGATTTATCTGACAACTTACAAATGCAAAAATTTATTATTAAAATTGGAAATCTTTATTTAAATTATTATAATAATTTTAATAACCCTATAAATAATAATGTTTATTACTCTAACAAGCATACTATAATAAATTATTAGTAATTCTTCCTAGAGCCTATATAACAAATTTATATAAATCCCGTTTTGTACCAATGATAATTTATTAAGTGGGCAAAATATGGTCCTCACTGTTAAAGAAATAATAAATTAATCATTGATACTTAAATTATTGTTTAAAACTGTGTACTGGTTTGATTACGATTTTAGAAAGATCATATTAATGTTTATTTCTTTAAGTATTATGTTAGAGAAAAGTGGATCTTTTTTTTTTTTTGGTCTAGCTAATAAATTAACATTGATATGACAGAGGGCGCTCTTGGTAATTTTTCTTAAATGGTTCTGGTATTATTATGGTAAGTCTGGCTTATGAATTATTATGGTATGTACTTAAGAGTTTATTACAGTATTTCATAAATATTACTAAATTATAATTTTTTATTCTTTCTGAAAAAAAAAAAAAAAATTAAGTAACAATTTTAATTGTCTTTTTTTTCCCTCTTATTTTCAAAAGCAATGCCATTTTTTTTAGTTCAATGTAAGCACGGTCTATATACTATTCAATAAAGTTGACTTTGTATCTCCAAAACTTCTTACAAGACTTTTGCAAGACGTACTTTAGGGATTGAAATGGGTAACGAAGGGAGTAAAAATAAATAAATGGAGATTATTTAAGTCATACTGCAGATGATGGAATTGTTTTGTCAAATAATACTGCAGAACTACAGGAAGTAATGCAAAGAATTATCAGAGGAAATTAAGAAAGTAAGACTAAAAATAAATACTAAAAATACTAAAGTCTGAAGTAATGTTCAATGGATTTCCTCAAAAGAAGAAAATAAAGATTAATAATGATGAATTGGAAGAACTTAATAACTACAAATGCCTTGGTCAGATTATTAATAATACCTATGCAAGCATAATGGATGAAATTAATTATAAAATTAAACTTGAATGGAGTACTTTTGGTAGAAATAATTTAATATTACAAGGAAATATGCCTATGTGTTTGAAATGAAAGGTTTTTAGTAAATGTGTTTCACCAGTTACTACTTATGGACCTGAAAAAAAAAGAGAAATATAGAGACTTCAGACCACTAAACAAAGTGTAAAAAGATGTAAGAAGAGATCAAAACTGATATACATGGCTCAGATAATAGATGTTACTGATATCATTGAAATAATTAGGAGACTGAGGTCAACATGAGATGGATATATTACTAGAAGCAATGATAATAGCAGGATAGTTGAAATATTAAACCTGATTCCAAGAGGTTTGAAAAGACCTAGAAAGAGACCATGTGTGAGGTGGATTGATGAAATAATGCTGGAATGATATGGAGAATAGAGACTAGAAATTGGAAAAACTTGATTCAACCAGGATAGGTCTTCATCTTGCAATGGATTAACAATGGCTGAAAATAATTATGATGAAATTTGAAAGTGGTTTAACTAATAGCTCTGTTTATTTATATTATAAATAAAATAATTTAATAGTAAATTGAAGGTCATGAGACATTCAAGTAGTAAAACTGATAATTTTTCCATCAAATTGATTCAATCTATAACTATAAAATTTTTCTATCAGACAAAGAGTATCTTGCTTATATAGGTAAGATAGTGGGATAACTGGCTCTCGTGCTGAATTGAAAATAGGCACCAAAACAAGACATTTTAATAAATCATTTTCATTCAACTAGTAGTAGAAAAATATTTTAATAATATAATAATAATGAGAAAAATAAGGGAATAAAAACAACAATAAAGATTTAGAGGCATTTTAATATTAAAATATAACATCCTATTGTTCTGGAAATTTAAAAGGGACAGTTGTTAAGATTCACTTCAGGTGCCAAAATTAATAGCTCAGGCCCTGTGTGCACAGTTTAAGCAGAGATAGAGGGACAAACTTAAACTTCCTCAAGCATCAAAATTAATTGGCTAATGTCTATTTCACAGTTTATCCTGTAACTTTAAAGCTAATAATTTCTGGTTGGTTGAACCTACAAGTGACAGTTTTTATGGCTTGCCTTAAATGCCAAAATTGATAGAAAAAGCCCTATCTGTATAGTTTATATGGTGATAGATGGGTAAACTTAAAAGCCTAAATGTCCCTGGTTTAAACCTTAGCACTTTTGCTTCCTAATGGCTAATGCCATATTACTTCCCAAATAACAAACCAATGCATATTACATCGCAAGCAGAGTCACTTACTTTATTATAAATGGAAAAGAAAAATGTCTGCAATCATAAAACTTTTATTTTAACTTACATAAGAATAGCATGCCACATTTCATGCAATGATTAGTCTATTAATAATCTGTCTGTGTTTTTATTTAAAGTAATACATACACAGTATAGAACATACTTGTAAACTTATATTTAAAATTAACATGTGCTGTAATTACGAAGTATTTAACATCAATAACTAATTTCGCTGGCACCGTCTGTCCTATAATTATGCATTTAATATCGACTACAGGTTCAAAAGAAACGCCAACAACATACAATTTTTCCATTAGCAACAAGAGTATTGCTTTTTTTTTTTTTTTTGTTTTGTCGATTTATTATTTTTCTTTGACTAATAAAAACTAATAATAGACTTTTCTCTCCTTTGAGATTACAAATGTTAATTCTGGGTTTGAAAAAAAAAATACAGGATGGATAAATTACTTCCTTTCACTTTTTATTAAATAAAAAATTTTCTATATTCAGTCATATACCAATGTAAACAACATTTATTTTTAATAAACTGACACGAAATGTTACAACAATTACAAGCTTATATTATAGTTAATTAAAATGAAAACAATGATTAAAAATCAAATACCGTACTTTCGGAAGTTTGTTTGTACGGTTATTAATAAACAAACAATTAAAAAAAAAAAGAAGCTAACTATCGTATTTAAACCTGCGCACACGCACATATCGCGCAACCAATTTTTTTCAGTAAAAATATGATTGTTTATTAAATATATATATATTATGTAATTCTATTAGGAATATTATTTGTAATAGTAAAAAGAAAATTGCAAAGACAGTTACTTTCTTAATCATTTTAATCATAGAAATAATAAAATCATCACTTTCATTCATATCGTCCTTATCTTTGTATGTTCCTCATCGCAAGTTTCTTCATAAATTGCTTTATTGTCTGTATCATTAGAAATTCTAATCTTTTTGAAAAAAATTGTAACGACTTCTTTCATGATACTGTCCAATGATGTGTTCGCCTAATCGCATGCCCAACTAATGCCGGCCTTTTTCATTTTTCCTCTTGATTTCAAATAATGACTTTCTAATATGTAACAATACCTATTTTCTATGTATAACTTCTTTCACACTGAATTTTTTTTTAAAAAAAAGCGCGTGGTTCCCGCATAAAACTATGTTAATATTTTTACCACATGGATAAAAAACACGTTCATAATGTAACTAGATCACATGATTACCATTTCTTACGCTTACGCAAGTTGTTAAAATAGTAGCAAACTCCCCGTACGATAATGCCTTCCAGTGCGAGATCTAGGGGCAATGCTATGAGATCCAAAGCTCCCGACTGATGAAAGCCATCTAGAAACTAGCCGGTGGAAGTTGCTTCCCAAGATGTGTATTTAATGCTGAAACAGCACTTATCAGTTGTATATCAACAATAAATATTAAGAACTATGATTATATTTCAAAAAGGAAACATTATTTATAGCATATTGTACAAAATTAAGAATACAAACGAGGGTGCCTTCTGATGGTTGCATGCATTATAAATTGAGGGTTTCATGTGTTACATAATAGAAACCCCTGGCAATATCATTGCCACTAAAGGTAAATTGAACAGATTAAAGTTTTTAGGCAATTATGGAAAGTTCATAATCAGTTATAATGTAAGCTGGTACCAAGGAATCTGACTTATGTATTTCTGCTAAATCTTCAATTGACTCCATGTTTGTTCTGCCAGTTGGTCAGGACAAGTTCTTTTATCAATTTGTCTGGCCTTCTTGATGTATTTTATCCGGAGATCATCTGGACAGAGATCTGTTCCCTTCTCAAACAATACCTTGCATCATATTGTCCAGCTCCCATGGTTGATGTAGGTGGCAAGCCGTAAAGAACTATGATTATAAACTGAAAAAGGTAAATATTTATGAAAGTTTTAAATCACACATTTATCCATCCTCACCATGCTCATTTATAGACTTACATATAAAATTCTTCACATAAACATTGATATAAAATCGAATTATAAAAAAGATTTTATAATTATAAATTTTATTAAACGCTCACTATTATTTCAGTAATAGTTTTTAATAAGAAAATAAAAATCTATTACTAAAAAGATTTTAGTAAATTGACTTCTAAGGAACTTTATTACTGAACTAGTTATATAATGTAAGCATTACCATAAGTGGTTTAGGCAGTTTGTAATGTTATAAATAAATGAATATTAATGATTATAAAATAATAAATAAGAAGGTATTAAAACATATGACAAATAATCACATCAAATGATTTTATATAAAAACAGAAATAAGTTATATGCCCCAGCATAATAATAATTTTTATAAGTCATTCATTAGATTAGAGATTATCTACTTAATGAATAATATTTCTATAGTGTATTTTTTACTACACCACTCTCATAGGAAGTAAGTGATGGTTTATATTTACTTTTATCACACTGAGAAGAGGTGTAACCATAAACATCTGACAGAAGATGTGTGAAAATTGTAGTACAGAAATATTATTCATTAAGTGGATAATCTCTAGTCTAATGAATGACTAATAAAAAAATTTAATATACTTTCACTAAGTGATTTGTGTAAAAGTGGCGAGGGTGGTAAGCTTGACACTTATCACTTAAACTGCAGTAATTGGCTATCTATCTATCGATCCATACATCCATCCATCTATCTATCTATCTATCTATCTATCTATCTATCTATCTATCTATCTATCTATCTATCTATCTATATACTGAGCAATGATAGATCTGTATAAGAGATTGTGGTCTGGACCAACAAATGAGTTCTGTTTCAGTATGAAATGTGCATCTTGGAAATCATACACCTTTCTCATATATCTTTGGTGATAGGTTTATAATTACATCTTTCCACAAGGGTTTTAAAAATGGATAGAAATCAGCCCTACTTCTTGTAACAGCATGGTAGTAAAAATTTCACTACACAAACATTATTTGTCATAGCATTATAAATTAGGCTTATAATAAGTTAGAAAATCCAAATCAAAAGCTTTATTCAGAAATCATTTCCAAATAAATAGTTCAGTGAACTAAAAATAATTTATTATTATGACCTTCAACTTTACAACATTAATCATTATATTATTTATAAACAACTAATTTTATGTAAACATGTAAAAACATTTAGATATTTAATTTAGTAGTTTCAAAGTGTGCTTACATCATGGCACCATAATCATCACAATTGAAATACACTTCCTCAATCCCAGGGTCAACATTTAACCTACAAAGTCAAGACTTCTTTATCCATTAAAATCAATATTTCACCAATCTCCAAGTTCATCCACTCATAAAGATTTTGTGAACACTTTCATATTATATAATAATCATATCAATTTCTGTGAATTAATACATTTTACAACAAAATATATAAAAAGAATTCAGTAAAAAAAATACTCTAAATTAAAAAGCAATATCAAATTCAAACATAAAAATAGTTTCCAGGAACATTCCAAACTACGTAAACTTTCTATTTTTTAAGCCATTTCAAAACATATAACATGGCATTACAAAAAAGTACATATATCAATTGAAAAATTGTATTGTTAAAAAAACTGAACAAATTGTGATGCCTACCTATGATGCATAATGATACTCAGTTATAGATGACCCAAAAAACTAAAACATTTGTACATTAAAATTCATTTTTAAGTAAAGGAGAATTAAAAAAAAATATTAAAGCAACATCTAATGTCATGATGTTATTAAATTTCTTAACATTTAGTATGCTACCAATTCAAATTCAACTCTCTGTCAACTACTGACATCTTCAGATTTTTTTGTAATTAATAAATCAATAAAAATAGTCTATTGAACGTAATTGGTTGATTTTTGTGAATACAATTACTAAGAATGGCCTAGACAATTATTTGGGATAGCCAAAAATAAAAAAAATGCATAATTTTATAATCTATTTATTTATAATTGTCTGTATTAAAATTAATAAAAATAAAATATATTTATGTTTCCCCTTTTTTCATGTAAGTTTCACTTTTAAAAATATGATTGAAGAAATTTATGTTACGCTGGAAACAGCAAAAAATATTTTGCAATTCTGTCAAACATATTTCAAAAAGTGATGATTCTCAATGTTGTAGTAATTTAATAAATATAATTACTGATTTCAGACAAGTATTTAATAAATTTGTTATTCTTTATAATACATCATTTAGACTTAAAAATTGAAATTGATTTATTCTAGCACATGTACAAGTGTGGCGCAACTGTTCCCAAAAGCTATAAATTGATTTAATGAATATTTTTTTAATTTATTTTTTACAATAGGGTTATGTCAAAAAATCACCAAAAACAAATTCGTTGTTCCGATCGCATATTAGACATTTTTATATACTTTTATATATTTAAAACACTCGATTATGATTTTTAGAATTTTTTTTCATTTATAAACTTAAATTTGTAATAAGTCAAACCCAATTTGTCAATTCATAATATAATTAAAAATTAAAATATTGAACCATTAACTCATATCTTATTACATGTGGTGTTAGCAGCCATTTTGTCACATCTTGAGAACTATTATTAATTGTTTATTTTGATGTTTTGTTTTCAACTAAAATAAAAAATTATTTCTCAGTATATAAAGAAATTAATGTAAATTAAAATATAAACTATCAACTTTGCAAATAAATATAAAAGATTAGATACAATTTGTATACTTTACTTTAAACACTTTATAGATTTTTTATTATATATATATATACACACACAATATGACATTTCAACTGTCATGCAGTCTTCCTCAGAGCTACTATTGAAATAGTAAGTAATAATTTCTGAGGAAGTCTTCAGAACAGTCAAAACATCAAATTGTATATATATATAATGTTTTGTTGCTATAAAGTATTCAAAATAAAATATACAAATTGTATTTAATATTATAAAGAAGGAAAAAACGTCTGGTTATGTGCTTTACAAATTTACATGCACTCATCTGTGAGCTTCGGTTTGAAAAGCATAAATATATGCTTATACTTAGAGCTTATTGACATATAAGCCAACCTTTGCTCACCCTGCTGAAATCAATACTTCATTTATGTTTTTTAAACCAATTCTCATGGGTAAGTGACCAGAGATTTGTTCCTTCTTAATAATATTAAATATCAAGTGTGCTATATAAATAACAGACTATTTATTGTATTTATATAAAATATTACAGCAAAATAAAGGAAGTGATATTTGTAAAAAAAAAAAAACAATTAACAAAGTCAAGATAATAGATAAAAGGATACCCTTCTGTTAATGAAAAATAAATGAAATGTTTGACAGGATACTTATTTGGATTGACATCATGCAAATATTTATTACAATAATTTCTGTATAAAGTCTATTGAAATGAAATAAAACTACAATGTAAACATTAGAAGGTTAAAAAGAAATAAATGATAATTTAAAAAGTAAAAAAAAAATGCTGTAAATTCATTTGTGATCTAGTAAAAAAGAATGATGGATTGGTTTAGTTTTTACGGTGTCACCTTTTTTGATTAATCTGCATTATTAGTCAAAAGGTCAGCGCAGCCACTTTGTAAGCAAGCAGGTGGTTACAGATGGTTGTTGCGGTTTAGCCTCGCAGCCGATGCTACAACATATAGAAAAAATTATAATAATAAATTTATAAAATGCTGACTATATATGTAATGATAGAGAAGGGAAATAATGCATTGGCCATGTGTCCTTTACAAATTTACACTCACTCATAAGCATCAGTTAATTGTAAATAAAATCTTAAATTTTTAAGAAATAAAAATAACTTTTAGTACCTTTTTTAATTCATTTTTTGCCATTAACAAACATAATGGGGAAAAAACAATAATTGTGTCACACACTGTAAAATGATGTTGCATTCATCTTTGGATACAGATTAAGTGAATTAGAGAAGAAAGTAAAAACATGTAATCAAAGAATATAATTATCAAATTTTTTTATGAAAAACTTACATGTATTTGTATAAACATATAATGTATCTATAAACTGATGAATAAAATATATTAATTTGCAACTGTGTATATATGAGGAACTGGATTCCAAGAGATTGTAAAAGACCCAAAAAGAGACCACATATGAGATGGATGGATGAAATAAGAAAGTGTGCAGGGGTTATGTGGAGAAGAGAAGCTAAAGATCAGAGGAGATGGATTGAACTTGGAGAGACCTTCATCCTGCAGTGGAATAATAATGGTTGATGATGATGATAATGATATATGAAGGCAAGATAATTTATCATTTTATGCCAAAATTCATTTTTAAAACAAAAAAAAAAAATAGATCAAGTTAGTAGCTTCTAATATTAAAACTCTATTTCTTGGATCTATATAAGAATGCAAAAATATATGAACAAAGAATATAAAATATAGCCCATTTTTGTGAAGAAGTTAATTACATTTGTCAATAAATTATACAAATTATTGACTTCTTAATGTAATCTTGTTAAAAACTCAATTCAAACTGAAGGCAACATATATAAAAATTAATCCTATAGTCTAAATCTTGACATAATTATTTAATGCAGTGTTGCAAAACCTTTTTATATTTATGACCCCATACTTAGACTAAAATTTTATGTGCCCCATTTAAAAATCAATCCTATTATAAGCATATAAAGATAGTAATAATAAAAGTTAATAAACATCACATGATCACCATTTCTTATGCTTGTTTATTACTGTCATTAAAACAGGTAAAAACTTACTATACATATTGCTACCCTGCAAGCTAGAGTAATCAATGGATGTGAGAAGGCTTGGGCATAAAATCCCCATCTAGTCCCTACTCATCCAATATGCCCAGACTAGTTTCTGGTTTGTGGCCTTCGTCAGTGAGGAGCCTTGGATCAGATCTAGGTGCAGTGCTCTCATATACAAGGCTCCTCACTGATGAAGTCCGCAAGCCAAAAACTAGTCTGGGGATATTGGATGAGTAGGCACTAGATGGGGATTTTATGCACAAGCCTTCTGGTATCCATTGATTATTTTAGCTTGCAGTGTGGCAATACGTATAGTGACTTTTGCTGTTTTAATAATAAAAGTTGTTATACCGCATACAAATATATATCTTTATACTATATTTCAGAACATACAATTTGATATAAGATCATTGAAAAATGCATATTAACAAAAAATGTATAATATTACATAGTTCTTAGTAGATCTGTTGATTTGTAGTAATTACAACTTTTTTAGCTTGTTTTAAAAAATGCTTACATTCAAGAATGGAGTGCCACATATTAATGTTAGTAGGATAATAGCATGCAGAACAAAACTGTGAGAATAAACAAGAGAAATGAAAGCAAAATGCCATTACAATATGCTGTTCATACAATGAGGATTGGAATATAAAGAAGGAAGTGTTTAAGCACAAAAGTGTCAGACATATAATAATGAGTTGATCCGTTTTCCTGTACTTTTAATAGTGTTTAGGTTTTTGTTTTTTTAATTAAAAATTTATTATCCAATATGAGAACATCTTAAAGTTTTTGCAACACCAAACAATTTTTCCATGACCCCTTAAAGCGTTGCGACCCCACAGGTTACGCACCATTGATTTAATGTTTTAGACAAAGGTTAAAACGTTGTAATATCTTGTACCAATCCGTGTGATAAATATATTCTCAAATACAAGCAAATTATATTTATATAATACAGCAATTAAGTTTTAAACATGTTAATATGTGATTTTAAAATTAATAGTTTGTCAGTTTAAGCTGAGATTGTTTTAGGTATTATCGTAAAAAGAGATTCCTGAAAAATAAATAATAACATTGTTATTTTTCAGAATTAGCAATTACAATAATACCTACAAAAATATTTTCTTTTATTTAAAAATCTAAACGCATCTTAGTTTAATTTAATGTTTTAAATTGTTTAATTTTACGTATTTTTAAATTTATATTCAGTTGCCCCTTTAAATAACGTATCTCTATATACTTTAAAATTATTTCATGTATTTATTTTTCCTTTATATATTATCTTAATAGATTTCACATTATTGTGCACTTTATATGTAACAGTAGTAAATATTACTGATATTATATGCATTTGTGAGAGGAGAAGAGACTTCTAATTATCTTAGCACGTAGAGGGGGAAATCTTTTCTTAACCTACAATTACTGCAAGATGCAACTACGTAATCTGCAGAATAACTTAATACATCAACTAAACGATCTATAAAAGAAAATATGGCAATATGAACGAATATAACTAAATTAAAGTTTTATATAATTAAGATCCCTCCTCCACAGCATTGAGTATAACTTTTACATTAGCGCTATCTTTTTCAATCTCCTTCAGAATCTAAATATAATAACAGATAGTATATTATATAAACAATCATAAAATAATGTAAATACAAGTTGCAACGAACATGGTCTGATTGTGTATTTATGGTCCATTAACTGTATAAAGGATTTTTAGTAATGTCTTAAAAGCAATAGACATAAGAAAAGTTTATATAATATTAATAAAATTTATAAAATGGAGCTATTGACAATATAACAAAATCAATCTAGATAGAGATACGTGCGCGTATTATTATTTTTTTCTCATGTGTCATAGCATCAGCCGGGAAGAGAACCCGCTAACTCGGGACAACTGCTTGTAAAGCAGCCGTCGCTGACCTCTAGACCACCAATGCTTGACTTTGTGTGTGTATTATTAAGTCAAAGATCAATATATTCAAATAGTTTTGTGATATCACAGAACTAGTTTTTAAATTTTTATTGGCTACTGATAAAAAGGCCTTGGGATGCAATGATAACACATCTGCCTGCCATACTAAAACTGGGTTTGAATCTAGAATGAGTAAATTTGAAAAGTATTTAATAAGTTTTGGATTTTTTTCTAGATATCTATCCCATAGACAATTCAATTAATCAAAAATTACTGGCTTGCAAATGAGCATTTACTTATCATGCATATGCAGTGAAATAAGGATGACCCCCCTCCCCGCAAACATATTGCATAGCAATAGACAAGTCTTGTGAATGCTGTTCTGTGTACAACTATTTTTCTATAAGGAATGGAGAAATATTCCTATAGTTGTAGACTACATAACGGTGGTTTAATGATGGTATTAAAGTGATAAGGAGCCAATAATTGTTAATAAATTGCTATCAAAAATTTGTCAGTTAAAAGTATAAATAAATAAACGATGATGGAGTCAGCTAAATAATTTAACAGATTTAGAGATATTGAATAAGGTAATAGAAATACTAATTAAATACCAAATTATATTTGGAATATGATACCGTAGAACTCAAAAAGAACTTTCAATCCCCCCAAACCATTTTTTCTCCACTGACAGAAATGTAAGGTAGTGGCAAAAAGTATCTGAGTTTATATATCAGTCTGAATTTTAAAAAGTGAAACTGTTGATGGCCGATCTTTACAAGCACCAGTGACAAAATCTGGACTGCTTTACATTAGCAAATTGAGAGAGAGAGTGATGACTGATTTCACCAAAATTATTAAACTAAACCTTCTAGTAAGCAATCAGTCATCAGGCATTAATGCTTATTGAAAGTGATCTTCAGAAATTTTGAATAACTACAACCAATTTCTGTCTCCCAGAAATTAATGTAACACCCATTGCAAAATTCAACAGATTTAAATGCATCTGTCAAAAAAATATCAGCAACATGGCAAATTATCCAATTCAAAAGCACCTGATGTTTGATATAAATATTTGTCAGAAAAGAAGAAAATAAGGGATAATAGGTGGCATGACATAGTCAGATAGGCCAGGCTATAACTTTTCACAACCACTAAAAATTTATGTCAAGTGAATCCCAAAAATCATATCAAGTATACCAATGTTAGATGTATTATGATTTGGGAAGCCATATTATATTTTC
Organism: Epiperipatus broadwayi; assembly: GCA_028023455.1. Lineage (NCBI taxonomy): Eukaryota > Metazoa > Onychophora > Udeonychophora > Euonychophora > Peripatidae > Epiperipatus > Epiperipatus broadwayi. The sequence continues at coordinate 1,162,232 of JAQFVV010000231.1, forward strand.
TCAATCTAATTATTTCTCTTTAAGGTTGAACACACTGTAGTTACATAAAGAGCATTCGGTAAACCTATTTACGAAAACTACTTCTATGTTATATTTCTGAGGAGTGCCAAAGCATGAAACCATGATCAGGGGCTGGGGGGGGGGGTTTCCTGACAGAGATATTTTAAGTGCTGGCTCTGGCTAAGCATTTATCACAAAGCTTGTTGAGGAATTGGCAATCCTCATTGTTTATAACTTACAAGCTTAAGAGAATAGGGTCATGTGATCTATGACTCTTATTTTTAATTGATGTTTGTAAATGTGGTGTTTTACCTTGAAAATGAATAAATTGCACAAACAACAGAGAAGAGTATATATAATGTAAGTGTAAGAGATAATAAAAAAGATTAGATACAATGAATAATGTGAATTCAATATAGGGTAAGTTCACTTTAATAATGATACAATAAAAATTTAAAATAAATGAAAGTGGATTCGGCAAAGAATAAAAAAAGAGAATATATCATGGTGGAGCCAAGAACTATACTATATTTTGTTCAAAGCCCTATTGCATACCAATGTACATAACATACAACTGTATATGTTTAACTGATAACCTTGACTAGAGTAAGATACCTGTTGTTTATTAAACTACAAAAGTACTGTATTTTTCAAAATGCACACATATATATTTAACATTAGATATAGTATGCATATATAAATTAAAATTATAGTTTAAACAAAATTTTAAAGTAATAATATAGTTATTAATAATAAAATGTATATATATTTATGTATATTTTACTAAGTATATATTCTCTCAATGATTCACTGAAACAATAACATTAAAAAAAACTATTTTTATTATTTAAATAAAGTAAATAGTGAAATGTCCGGCTTTCGTTGTTATTAATTATGATCATCAAGAATGGAAAGAAGTTTATGCCATTATGCTGCTTTACATATATTTATGTAAGAGCCTTATTGTGTATGATTATTATATATATATATATTATTTAAATGCAATTTATCCACTCTACTTTGAAAACTTTTTAGCAAAATTTTTTTTATTATACATAAATGCATACACAATCATATTTCGACTGTCCTGCAGTCTTCTTCAGACCCACTTTTGTGTTTTTTGCTAAAAGGTGTTCAAAGTATAGTGGATAAATTGCATTTATATAAGATATTATATCAAAATAAAGGAAGTGGTGAATTTGGTAATATATATTACCAAATTCACCACTTCCTGCTGTTATATAAAGATATTTTATATTATATTATATCATACGAATTGCTAAATATTATTAAATATGCTCTGGGTATTCTCACTCAATAGATCATATCTCTTATAAAAATATGATACTGGTCTTGTTATCAAGAATTCATGATCTTTCTGTTTTAATATTTTTAAATCAGTATCAATTTTTAAATATCATGTAATGCACTTTGAGACATATTGTAAAATATATTTACAAATTTTGACTTTTCTTTTTAAAAGATGATCACATGTGGCACTCATAGACAGAAAAAATGTAGCTTCTATGTTGCAAAATGTATTTAAGTTTATGAATTTTAATGTTGGCTTTTCATTTACATTTTTATTTGTTTTATTGGACAAACATAATTGAAGTTGTGGGCTTTGAATAATTCTTAATTTGGTAATATGCAATATAAAGCTTTTAGTACAGAAAATTAATTTAAAATGAGACACTGTGATCTAAAAGGTTTTTTGGTTTACAAGAATTTCAATGGATTGGGAAAATAGTATCATTGAATGATACTATTATAAATAAACATCATGTCTATGTATTTTACACAATGCTGAGATAATATGTTACTATACACTGTCTGAAAACAATTGACAGTTTCGATTGTTAAAAGACATCTTCAGAAGTACTTTTCAATAATAGAAAAAAAATTCATTACAATAGTATGAAAATTCTTGGAATGATTGAATATGAAAAATGAAGTGAATGACCAATAATGAGCTGGATTGCATCAAATAATAAATGTGCTTTTAAACATCACAGGTCTTTCAAAAAAATATCTATTCATAGGATTATCAGCAGTCAACACTGATTTAACAACAATACAATAATCAATTAGTTTATTATTTGGAAGTTCATAGAAATTCAAGCAATGAAAATGAAAGTACTTAGTCATGATCCCTGGACATTAAGTTCCAAAGTTTATCTCTCTAGCACTGCACTAAACCTTGCACAACAAAAATGATTTGCCAGTATCTGAGGATAATAGGTTATAAAAATATTAGACAAAAAGAGAAAATGTGAATTTGAAACAATTACAAGTAATTTGTAGGATTAGAAATGCTAATTTGCTGAAATTAAAAACATGGCAAACAAAAGAAGAATTATACACGCAACTAATAATTAATTATACATGTGAGAGAATACTATCCTAGAACACAACTAATAAGCAAAATATTGATTGATTGAAGTAGAATATTTGAGAATTAAGTAACAACAGAAAGGTTTAAAAAAGAGTTCAATGCACGAGACCCACAGTGGACAGATAACTGATAAATGTGCACTTATATTTAAAAAAAAAAACACAACCTAAATTTAAAAAAAAAAACGCACACACAAACGCAAACATATAAAGTCTAGTTTATTTTACCGAAATTACAGAACCAAATATCAATACTGAAGGTAATAATTTGGACTAATGCATTCGGTATCCATTTATTGACTTACTTTAATCTAAACGATGTTCCATCAATATGGTCAGAAAAGAGAGAACCTAAAAAAAAAAAAGAAAACATTTTTAAATAAGAGACGGTAGTCTTAAACTAGTCTTTCCTTTTCATTTCCTTTCAACTGGTCAATATTTCACCTAAAACCTCATTTCAAGATGCTATTGTTGCGAGAGAAAAAATAATTGAAAGACCTTTAGTGATATTTGCAGTGGTTTCAAGTTAAATATATATATAATTGAAAAACCTAGTTTTATATAATAATAAAAAAGTTCACTAAACGCGCCTTATTATACTGCAAACATCAGTTAAGACTTTTGATATTTATAAGATCATTTTCAAAACAATTTAATAAAGACACCTGTTATTTTACAGTGTGTACATATATACCAACTAATAAATCCTGCTAACAATAATAATAAAAGGAAAATAATTATTCTCATGGCGTACAAATAAGAATTTTTAAAACTTGACTATGAACAAGATTGTTTTCTTTTCCTCAAGATTTTTGTCCTTTAATATTTGTATATCATCATCTCAAACTATAATTACCCAAAAAAATGTACTGGTGTCGTGTCCTCCTCCATGTGCCATGATTTTAGGCCATGTACAACAGCTCATGAAACTCTTGGTCAATGACTGACTGCTTAATCTGTCCATTGAATTAAAAAAGTGATTACATGGATGTTGATCATGCGCTTTTCTGATAATATCACACCTTTCCATAATGTCGGATTTCCTCATTATATATCTAAAAGTGACATTATGGTAGCCTCTTGTTGACTTTAAGTTCTCTTAAAAATAGACCTCTTAGTTCTAAAAGCAAAATACATATTGGAAGCATTCTTTGACAAATACCTCACCCTAAATGCAGTCAGCCACCGTTTTGTTACCAAATTTCTTTTTTTTTTTAAAGGATCCAAATTTTACCTGCATATCGAGCAATTATAACAGACAACTGATTACTTATAACTAGATGGCTGTTGAAAGATTGTGGGCTTCCTACTGTTCTTGATATCACAATTCTTCTCTGTATATCATGATCATCCTGCCAATTACTGCTCCTGGTAGTACTTCAAACCAGTATCACAATAGTTTGGTATGTATTGTTATTGACATGCTATGTATTCATGACTTGAATTTTAAGGTATTTATTTCCAAGACTATACCATTTGCTAACCTCCATGGCTTAAATATAAATCAATTATTAAGATTTAAATAGCCCACTTGCAGATCAAAGATGTCTCAAATAAGAGAAATGAAAGACAACACAAGCCATCAAGTAGTGAGTGCTTGAACCCCCCCTCCCTTATTTTATCATCTATCTAAAAATACCTAGATAACCATTTGCTGACCAAATATTTAATGATTAACTAGATTGACAGTAGAGTGATTATATGAAAGAAATATTGCAAGCCTATTTGGATCCTGAAAAAAAGGCATTTCATCTGTTGGAGATTTGAACCCGAGTTGTATGCATGCTAAGCAGATGTGCTAACATTCTACCAAAAGACATTTATTATATAAAGAATAAAATAAATTTTAACAACTACAATACTGCTCTTGCCTTATTATCAGTTAGTGGTTGTAGTTCTCAGTTTATAACACCATTTCTGTGTTACATACACTGTAAAGATTTACTTGTAATATGCCCAACTTCAGTCATATTACTTTCAACCTAACAAAATGGTTTTAAATTATTATATTTTTGCTATTATTTGGAATACAACTTCTTCTGGTATTCAAACTTAATTACAAGAATGTTTCTATAGTAGTCCATTGTAAATACTTAAGATCAATTTTGATCATCAGTACTTGAGCATTGTAGGTATAAGGTCATTCCATTACCATTCTAACTCCAGTTAACCTGGAAATAGAAATGACTTTATTTTTGGAAACATCATTATGTCCTGATGTTAAATATAACAGACAGAGACAATGCTGGTAATGATGATCAAAAAAGGGCAAATTGGTACAATTTACAATCCCATTATGATAATGAGCTTCTGGCTATTGAACTGTGATTTTAAACTTTAATTCTATAACATACGTGTGTATTCTTTGAAATACTATCAGTGTATTAAAGACATGCATAGTGTAGATATGTTATCATTTCAATTGATACTTTTTATGACAAATAGCAGTGTGCATGTTTTTTTACAAACATAATTGTGACCTATTTATTTGAATGCAAACATGGTTACTTTAATGCTATGGCAAATATTTGTGACACATATTTAAAGATATATTTAATACACGCACATATTAATTTTAGCAGCATATATTTCTTTATAGTGACCAATACGCCATCTATTATAAGCTTAAGTAATCAATTTAATGTCAGACGGTAGTGCTTAACAAATCCCTATCCTGAAGTCCTATTAGTTATTAAAGCTTGCAATAGATGCCATGGAGATAGTGAATGAAAAATGTATGCTGCTAAAGCAGCAATAAGAAATCTGGGGTTATGTGATATTTTATTGTTTTGTATGCATTTTATAGATGTACAATGCCCAGGGATTATTTCAAGAGCTAATATCTTTATCCTACTCTAATAAAACCTTCATGTATCCAATAGTAACCAGATAGTTGTAATGCAAAAATATTCCTACCCCTGGACAACTTTTTGGATTTGTCTTAATCAATGAGCACTAGTATTCAAAGTAAAGACTATAGTCACTAAAAAGCCAAAATATCAATCCTGGGATGAAGATATTATGACAGTGTACTGCCTTTATGACAACAATGCACAATCATGTGACAAAGAATTTCTTAAGATTATGGTAAGTGGATATATTATAGCATCATATAGTTTGAGTCCATTAAAATCTCAAACATACACTAAGCCTTTCACGTTATTATTATATCATCTACTTGCACTTAATAAATTAATATATTGAAAAATTTCACGTTGTTTATTTATATATAATATTTAGTGAATTAAATGTGATGGTGTTTAAAGCTTCATGCTCTCATTTCAAAATGCTTAAGACTGGCTTATTTATATATAAATTTAAGTAGAGAAGAAGGTGGGAACCATCTTTTTCTCATAAAATCTCTGCCTTGTGTTTTGATTTGAGAGTTTCCTATGCAGTCATTTATTACATCTGATTGACTGTCATATAAGCATTTTTAAGCTGCTTCTGTCAAAGGTTTCGGCCTTTTACGTTATTAGTAAATGACTCTGTAAAAAAAAAATCTGCTCTTGGATGCCTATGCATAATTATTTGAGAAAGTCATGTGACATTATTGGTGTTAATAAAACATAAATATTACCATGCTGCTTTAAACATGTTAAATGGTAGATTAAATACCACTAAACAAAGAATCATGTGATGTTCTCAGTTTATTTACAGTATCTGCAATAGGAGCAGTAATCCTACTTCAGAGCCATCTGTTGTACACTTGAGTAATCAATGGACAGTAAAGATATTGCTACAATCAAATCTAAGATTAGTTTCTGGATATTGGCTTCAAATCAATTAGATTTGTGCCTATATGTCTGGCTGCCATTTTTATTTTTTTAATTATTCAAGCTAAGCAGTGTTACCATCAAACACCATATGGCTGTGAACCCAAGGTAATTTAATCATATATAATTTCTGGTTTAGGATTACACTTCTATAAGTACACAAATAAGTTATTTTGGGAAAGTTATTTTCTGTTTCTTAGTATACATAGTATAAAAATGAGGCTACTAGTATGTAGAAAAAAATCCAATGCTTCTCACTTATGGAAGTTTATTGCTTAAAAACTAGTCTAGAGATTTGGTTGTAGCACCATCATTTATTCTTCAATAATTACACAAGCCAACAATAGGTGGCTCTGGAATAAAACAACTAAAATGAATTGCTTCTTATATGAAATGTTGTGATGATAATATTTTTTGACTATATTCATCATGTAATATTAATTGTTAAATGTCTTGAGAAAAATTCAAACTTTATTTAGACTTTGCAAATACATTCTACTATTAATAATAGCAATCAGGTTAGTAAATAGCTTAATATTTTGTATGTTATTATTCTCGTCCCTTCTTCAAGTGTTACTGGCCTGATCAATGTATTACCATAGAAATTAAATATGGACTTTTTGATGTTAAATTTAAGATGACTGCCAAAGGCAACATTCAGTATAATTTTTTTATAACTACAAAAATCTTCTTGAATCTAATTACCCTTAGGGGGAAATGGGATAAATTAGGAAAGCACTCATAAATATGAAATTTCTACTGATTGTTGCCTTTGAGAAAATAGTCTAGTTTGTTAGAATGTTATTTAAATTAAATATTCATGAATCTGAAAATCAAGTTTTTGTTCCTATATTAGTTGTGTCACTGATCAGCAAGAAACACTTGTGACACTCTAAATAATGTCTCTTTTCTTTCAATGGCAACAGACATTATAATTTCATATACTAATCTATGAGGGTCATTCTGAATCTTGTGTTTAGGACAAATGGATAAATTGGGAGGACTTTAATAGAAAGCTATATGAATATCTCTCCTGATTGTTGCCTTTGATACAATAGCCTAGTTAGTTAGAGTGTTACCTGAAATTAAATATTCATGAATCTAAAAGTCTAGATAATTCATGAATCTAAAAAATTAAATGTGATTCCCATGCTGGTACCATCACCAGTCACTGAAAAAGAGAGAATAAAGCACTCAAAAGATAGTGTGTTATACAAATTTATGTGCAATTATTAATAGTTGAATGTATTTAGAAAGTTTGAATAAAGTCTGAATTTCACAAAAGACATATTGAATAATGAGTATGGTCTAACAAATAATTGCTATAACAAGGAGTTACTATTTTCTAATGAGGAGAAAGATCTACATCAACTACCATTGATCATGATAAAAGACCATCATTTGGTACCAGTGTAATGTTATCATGCAATGATCACTGCAGTGTTGAAGTGAGAATTCAAAAGCTGAAAGTATATAGATCATGGCTCAGTTTGGGTCACTGTTGAAGCTTGAATATCATTTCATCTCCCAAAGAACAAAGCAGTTAATTATCCAGAATAACCTTAGTCACTTATCCTAATCTCTCTTTACTAAGTCAATTTTTAAACAAAACATTGTTTGTCAATAAGGTTGATATGTTTCTCAGGAGTTCATATGAAATTCAAGCATCAAAAAAGGAAAAGCTGACTCCAAGATCCGTGTATCTTGGACTCCAGATCCCACTATTCTACTATTGCACTAAACCACACAGAGCTGACTATTTAATCATAAATTATGAATTTCACAAATAAAAATCTAAATCACGTAAAAAAAAATATTTGACCTGTATACAAAAAATTCTATGACCTCCCATAACGATTTCCGGTATTCAACGCTCAGACATAAAACGTACTATAACATAAACATAAACGTAAATAGAAAAATTCGTATATTTTTATGTAACAAAGTGGCAATATTGTAACATGTTTTTATTTAAAAGTATTTATTGAATCTGCAGAATATAAAATCCGATGATTAAATCAAATAATGAATAATGCATTTCAAAGAAGAAAAAAAATCATTTACAGCGAAAACAAAAACAGTTGATTCAAAAATACAATTCATTCTTCTTGTTAAATCATTATTCAACTAATCAATAACAATTACAATGTCCGACAACTAATAGAATGAGAAAAAATATAATACAAACATTTAAAAATGGTAGAATTTGGAATAAATTTTTAAAAAAAAATCAATAATATATAATAATGGTGGCTAATGTAATTAATTAGCTCAGTTAGCAAGAGTCCTAATAAAAAATGACTAAACTGATAGCCACTCGCGAGGTCACATGACTTTGAATGGAGCAAATGATAGGTTGAAATTTGATCAACCTGCCATTATTACACTAAATTGCGTAGATGAGGATGACAAGGTATAAAAATTCACTTATTTGGCAAATCTTGAATTGGAATCCAAATCAAATTGAGGTTGAAATTATTTTTACAGGTAGCTGGAAATTTTCCAATTAAGATCTAAGTAATCGGTCTACGCTCTGCAAAGTTTAATGTAGGACCAGTAGTAGTACACCTAAATTGAGGATTTATAGATGAGGGCTCCACCCTACTTTCACTGCCTAAACATTTTACGAATTCCCAAACTATAAACCGTCCGATTATTTGTCTTACTGGCTTATAATTAGAATAAAAATCTAGCGTTTGTTCATATGACTCATAACTGACAACTAAAAGTCCTAAAATTATCTGGACAGATCAAATGAAGTGACAGTTTAAAAAAAAGAAAGTGATCTTTTTTTGGTTTACATTCACTAATGATAAAGGACGTATTACGAATAAACATGTAGTAACTCCATGATATATATTCACTTTCATTTTAGATCTAATAATAATGCATAATTATTTTCTAAAATAAATTTAAAAAATATCATATGATACCAGCTTACACGATACTTTGCTACTACTACTTCCACTGCTGCTATGAAAAATGCATTAGATTACGAAGATCCACGCATTCTAGGTCGAGACCAAATTCTGACTGATGGTCATAAACTATTAACTACTCTGAGAATATGTATAAGATGATACTGAATACAAATTTACTAGGCATTACCAATTGGTATCTATGAACAACAGATGGCAGCAGGGACAAAAAATAGAGTTGACTTTTAATATAATAATAAAGGTTCAACCCTCCTTCCACCACACAAACACATTTTCTCTGATTGTTGGCAAGCAGTTATGCTTTATATCAAAAACTAAAATCAAATTCGATCATGAATACAGCTTTGCACTTCATTTACATATTTTCAAAAGTGCAAGGCCAGAGAAATCAAATTTGCTAGTGATGGATTATTGCAGGGTACAGAGTTCCTTTTAAACTCTTCTAGACAACTCTCTTATCATCCTATCTTAAAGGAGATTGTTGGGGGAGGGGGGGTTGTGTAATTAAATGGTTTCCTTTATAACATTTCAAGTTAATTTATCTTTATGCAACATTTTTTATAATAATATTACTAACATCGATCTGGGTTAAAATATTCACATTCTTTTTAGTCCATAATGTAAAAGCAATATATTCCTCATTTTTTTGTCTGACTTTTTGATTTATTTTAGAATTCAAAGCCCAGTGTTCATAACCATATATTAAACTGTCATCCAAGGAATTCATACTAAATATTCTCTATCATATTTTTTCTTCCATTTTATTTCCTTAAACTGAGACCAACTATATTTTATCAATATAATTAGTCTTTTTTTTATATTAATTGTAATGATTTTAGGCAGTAGATAAGACAAAATAGTTCCTAAATAGTTCATTGCAGAGCAAAGATCTCTCAAAATTCCCCTTATAAAGTAACAATGAATAATATATTGTTCACCACGTGATCTAAATGTTTGATAGAGAAGATATGGGCAGTTTCCTCTAGCTAAGAATAATTAGATACCCTCTTACCAACCAATATATGAGCTGGGTTGATTATTAGCTTGATACTTGATTGAAAAATTTTAAGCCTGATTAGAATCTCAAAAAAATTTTCAGTTTTATTAGTCTGAATTTGAATTCAGATCATGGTCATAGCAGCTGGGTATGCTACCAATGCATCTTGATACAAATTTAGTAAAATTAATTTTGAACCCTTTTTAAAACTAGTTAACCAATGAGTGTGAGCCTTAGGGGTTGCTATGAAAATAATAACACCTAAGCTGTCGACAATGAAACCCAACATCAAGATCTTTAAAAACTTTCAAGTCATTAAAGTTATTTTGACAAATTTGGATTACTTTAACTAACCTTATTTTTAACTTGAGCTCGTGTGTGTGTGTGGTAAAGTGCAATTGTATGTGGTGGAATTAAAAACTAAAGCCCCAGGGATTTCATTTATAATACATCACATTCAGTGCTCAAACATCAGATGATCTCCTGGATGATAAATTAGGTGATTACTTTATTCTCCATCTATGGCATTTTCTCAACATTTTCAATATAATATCTTTTACTTTCCCAAAGTTTCAAAAGATGAAACATTTAAATATATAATGAATTGAAATATTTTTCATGATAGATTTAAACTCAACGCACTGCAAGTTCATATTCACTGCACATTTTAATTATTTCTTTTTTTGTGGGCCATTTAATTCAGAGAGAGAGTGGCACTTTAAGGTCCATGGATCTTTGCTCAATGCTCGTAATTCTTATAAAGTCCCAAGCAATAAACTATTTATTTTAATCAACTCATAAACAATTGTATGGCTTTTAAATACATAATGCTAAGAGCATAAGCACTGAACAAATGTGTGAATACATAACGCAAATCGCAAGCAATATTCACATAGAAGCATATAAGTAAATGTAAATAATATACACCTTTTGTTATATCAATGCTAATTTATTTTGTCCAATAAAAGATGGTCTTTTATCTGACCTTTTGTTTGTTATATAGTAATAAGGCAAGCATTGAAGCTCCAAATATCCTGCAAATTTTTATTGGTGGTAATTTTTGTTTTTACACTAAGCAAAGCCAGTTTGATCATTTCAGATATTTAGATGAAATACTAATCATTTTAATGAGAACATAAATTGTCTTAATAATATGTAATATTTCTGTACTGTGACTCTCACACCCTCTTATGCAAGGAAGTGACATGTTTCACCTGCTTTTAACACATTGTGAAGGGTTGTAGTCATAAACATATGGCCAAAGACATGTAAAAAGATGCATAATTCAAGATGTGCATTTTGTGCTGAACCAGCACTCATCAGTTGGCCCAGATCAAAATCTCTTACACATATCTTTATTATTGTTCAGCATATATAGATAGCAAATTACTATAGTTTAATAATTGATGTGTCAAACATGCTGCCTTCGCAACTTTCGTAATGAAAGTATATTAATAATTTTTATTGGTTATTCATTAGAATAGAGATTATCCAATAACGAATAATACTTCTGTAGTGTAATTGTGAGGGTAGCAAATTTGACACATCAATAATACTGTAGTAATTTGCTACCTATATTTGCTAAACAATAATAAAGATATGTGCAAGAGATTGTGCTCTGGGCCAACTGATGAGTGCTGTTTCAGCACAAAATGTATATCTTAGGGATCATACATCTTTTTCACATGTCTCTGGCCCTAAATTTATGATTACATACCTTCACAAGGTGTTAAAAGTGGATAGAAACAAGTCCCTACCTTGTATGAAAGTAATGTAATGAGAATTACAGTACAAAAATATTATTCATTATTGGATAATCTCTATTCTAATGAATGACTAATAAAAATTTATTAATGTCTTAGTAATATTTTAAATACAAGTATATTTTATATACCTGGAGTCTATATGTGATATGTGCGATTTGAACATAGACTTTCAAATTCTCTTTAGATATCCACTCTATCTGATATGACCAACACACATGTTCACATATATGTGAAAAATATAAATAATCTCCAGTATATATATTTTGAGCTGAACTAGTACTCATCATTTAGTACAGATCATCATCTCCCACACACATATATAAACAGGGTTGTTTACATTAAAATAGCAAATCTTCACACTTTAATAAATAGGCTTCAATCTACTCTACCCTCCAGTTATTCAGCCATTCATACAATTAAAAATATGATGATGGAATGCCCAAATTTCTTGTTGATGCCAATATTATTGTCATGCCCATGTTGAGTTTGTCACTCTAACCTCTTATATATAGGACCTTATCTATTTTAAATACACATAAGAAGGATGGGCAAGGTACAGGCTGAATTTATAAAATTTAAATATGAGTATATTCTATATACCTGGAGTATAGCTGTATTATAGAGAATTTGAGCTTATTTATTACATGAACTAGATTACATTTTGATAAGCCATAAAATTATTTACACTTTAATTAAAATAATTAGCATTTCATCCACATTAATATTGAAACAGTAAGTTGGCTTAATTAATGTAAAGAAAAAAAATCACAGGAAATAAACCGTTTCAGACTTTTTGCAGTATTAATGATTGATTCATTTATGCAATAAATGGAAGATCAGGTTATCTTTAAATGCTTTCAATCAATAAATAAGTTTGTAAATACATTAAAAAATGCAGTTAAAAAAACATTCAGAAAATACATATAAATTAATAAGCTTATTAGCAGTGAGTTGCTAATTTTATTTTTCTATCTTAACATAGATTTTACAATGAGGCAATAAAAGATGTATACTTGAAAACTCAAAATAAGTTCTAAAACCAGACAATTTAGATTTTGTCCTATCTATGTAAACATACATGGCAAATTTGATGTTTAAAAAGTAGTAAACTCTCTATACAGTAGTGCCACCTAGAGCAAGTCTTTCCTATCTAGTGCCTACTGATCTGATATCCACAGACTAGTTTCTAGCTTGTGGCTTTCATCCATTGATTATTATGGATTGCTGTGGGTGGCCCTACTATATGAAGAGTATGTTGCTGTTTAAACAGCTTGTGTAGGTGTAATAAATGGCAATATGGTCAAAATTGATATTTCAAATTGTGGAGGGTTCACCTCTACAACAGATTATAAATATGATAATTTGCACAATATTTAAAGATTAACGATCTAAGTATTAACTTTCTTGACTTTTTATGTTCTAAATATTAAAAATTGATCACATTTTGCCAGCATTCAGTAAGGCAAAGTTTTAAAAGAAACCCAGAGGAATGACACCTGCCTAACATAAAATCAAGACAGGTAAGGATTAAGAATGAAAAATGTCATAAGTTGCTATTACCAAACACTGAAAAAATTATTTATTAATAGTTTTCTTCTACTACATATATAAATGAAATGTTGACCTCTCAGCTTGTGTTTCTGTAACTTTGGAATTAATAAATCATATTCAAATTGGATTTTTTCCATATAGGGCATAAGCTTTGAGACGATTTGAAACTCTAATTTTCTGACTGAATTTACTTATTTATTTTCATTGTACTATTTGTTTTTTTTTGTTTTTTTTTGTATAAATTGATGTGAACCATTTGCATTTAAAATTTTGTTTACATATTATGCATATATATACATAACCATAAGAGTTATTTTTTTCGTTAATGTGCTATTAGTATAATCTCTTAGCATTTTGAATATGACCAGCCTGGTTGAAAGCAGTGCTAAGCTGTAGATCTGTAAAGGAATTATAATTTTTCCTGCCATTGTTCATAATTTATATTTAAAACTAAAAGAAAATTATTTCTAATAATTTTAATATTGTATTCACAGTTTTTTCTGTCTTTAGACAAATTGATAAATAATACTAAGGATACGATAAAACAGACTGTTAAGTATCAATTGCTGTCCTTGGAAAATTAACTTCCTATGCAGAAAATCAAATTATAAGAGTTAAGGATTCTTGGTATTACTAATTCGAAAAGTGGAATAAATCACAGATTTAGTAGAATATAATTAAGCATGTTATGAAGTTTTGGTCATGAAATGTTTTTTTTAAGTAGATGTTTGCCATGAGTCTGTACACTTCCCATAATTGTATTCAACTATTAACATTTTTAAAAAGATAATTATTCTATTTAACATAATGGAATAGGTGTTTTATTATATATACATTACTTAGATAATAAACTTGATTATTCACATAATGATGTGATTTTATAAATGTATCTGTTAAAGTCCTGTGTCAACTCTCTTTGTCTATATTAAGAATTTAGACTAGAGTTAAAGGTGGAATCTATCTTTCACTTATAGAAGTTGCCTTGACAACAGATTAAAAATTCATGATTTAGATAGCTTGGGCTGTTATTACGTGTTTATTCTGTATATTTGAGAAAACGCAAATTAGAGCAATGCCAACTCTTCAAAGCACAATCTACAGTGTAGAAATCTTTTTTCTCCATTGATAAATTGATGAAAACAACTGACCTATCTTTGCAGGACATATGTTTTGAACTCAAATAATCTTGTTTAACAATCATAAAAAGATCAATTCCCACATTATTTTCTTGTTAATGTATCAACAAATAAAATATGATGCAGCTTATAAATAGCATTTTGAAAAGCTTCAATTTGTTATATATAATTTGCAGTGCTACTAATTTGTATTTTACATATTTGGAATGCATAAATTTGGCTAAAATGATTCTCTGAAAATTCTCATTTATGAAAAACAATTTTAAATATTATTAACAGAATTATAGAAACAAATTATATTAGGCCTAATTTTCCACACAAACAAATATCACTGATTATTGTTAAATTTTTTGAATTTTTATTTACTTCTAAGGTAAAGTGAATTTGTGTTGTGTATTTTTTAATCTCACTTCAATGATGTTTTGAAACTTGAATTTCAATTTTTTTTATTTTACCTTTTTATTATTATTGTAATAATAGCAACAACAACAATAAGAAGAAGAAAAAGAAGAAGCAGCAGCAGCTCATCTGATGTAGACAAATGGAATTAGTAACAAAATAAACAATTTTCAATGAGAATGATCTACTGTCTACTCTTAATTCACGGATTTTTGAGACAATCAATACATCTCTACCTTCCTCCTTCTTCCTCTCTTTATATCTGCAGACAATGCTTAAATTAATAGAATATCAGTTGTCAAGGCAACACTTAGAAATGATAAGACTGCCAATATTCTATTGGTTAATTTTAAACACTTTCCAACCAATGCTTAAAATTAGCCAATACAATAACTGGTCTGTTGTCAAGGCAACACTCAGTTGATAAATTAAAATCCTAAACAGATAGAGAATATAATTATCAAAAACGTTTTGAATAAACATCATAAACATAGGCCAAGATAAACTGTCTGTAAATTAATAACTTTTATAATCTTTCAAATGAATCACTGCTCAATATCTAATAAAATTTTGAATTAATAGTTCAACATTTTAATTTTAAAATAGGAGTAATGACTTTTATTTGTTGAATGAACACCAATTTTTAAACTAAATCAAATTACTATAAAGTCTTAACAAATCTATGAAATACTTTATTGAAATTCAAAATTTGCATTTATATTTATTAAATTATTACTATATTTAAAATCATCACTGCTATTTAACAATACTTCACATTTCTAAACTTGTACTTTTAAAAATAAAATACAATTCAAAAACATCTAAATGTAAACATGAAAATATTTTTTTAATACTTATAATGAAAATATTTCATAAAATTAATTACAAATATTTAAATACATTATGAAATTATGCAGTCCCCCATCTTTATTCTTGTTATATATTGATGAAAAACTATATACTACTAAAGTATAAAAGTAATAAATGAAGTTGAATGAGTGTGTGCGAATAAATTTAGTCAAAGATAAAAGGCATTAAAAATTAATTCTAGAACAAATAAGTATGCATAATAATTAAAATTATGCAAAATTGAAAATAATAAAAGTATGCTAATTTGCAAAGATATAACAAAAAAAGTAGTTACGCAAATTTAAAAAAATCAAAACAAAACAGTTAATGTAGATGTGTGTGAGAGCAGAGAGCAGGTGAGCAGTATCATGCTTGGCAGCATAGGAATGCATGAACAGTAGAGATAACAGCATGGAATAAAATAAAGTGAAACAAAATGCAGCATATAGTTCAATACTATAAAGAACAATGCATGTATGAACTACAAATGAAAAAAGTACAAATTAGTACAATTGTAGATGAAACTCAAGAAGATTCCCTAATTGTATATGAAATTTAACTTAAAACAAGATCACAGACAAGACTTTGGCTAGAATTAGTATTAATATGTAACATCATATGCTCAACATTTCTTGTGCTTGCACAATTTGTTAACACAGTAGCAACTTTCTCCATATAATATTACCACCTAGTGTAAGCTATAGTAATCAATGGATATTAGAAGACTAGTGCATCAAAATCCCCATCTCGTGCATACTTATATAATATCCTCAGATTATTTTTTATGACTTTCATCAGTGGAATCCTTGGATCTGAGAACAAGGCATCTAGATCTTTGGAACTAATACATCCCTCTAGTAGCCACCTTTTACCTTTTCTGTTAAGTATACAAGTAGGTGCACAAGCTGGAAACACAATAATATTTGCAGTCTAAGCTAATTCATATATAAATATAGTCTTTTTCAATTGTCTTAATTCATATGTTTCAAGTAGATGTAATGGAATGGAGGTTTTAAAACAAAAATATACATATATATATATTTATAAGTTTACATATATTATTTTAAAGAAATACTGACATCGATTTGGAATATTATATATATATATATGCACCTAATTATTTTAAATTACAATTAAAATAATGATAGAAATAAATAATGATATATAATTTATATATATAAGTTATAAAAACATCACATGGTGTTTTTTATCAGTGAGGAGACTTGGATTTGAAAGTACTGCACCTAGATCTTAGGATTTAATGCAATCCCCCAGCAACTAACTTTTACCTAAGTATTTAACTATTAGGAATTTTAAACTTCTCTCTCGATATTATGATATATAAAATTAAAAGCATTTGAAGCATTTGAAAGAGAAAAAGTATTAAATGCTAAGCACTTTCGAGGCCATTTGCCTCATATTCTGCATTTCGCATTATCGCTATGAATATGAGGCAAACAGCTTCAAAAGTGCTTAGTGTTTAATATTTTTGCACTCTCTATAGCTTCTCTTTCAAGCGCTTCACATGCTTTTAACTCTTTCATGGATCATTTCTTTTATTGGACAAGTGAAGTAAAACTCTGAAACTTTTAATTGGTTTTAATTGGTCAAGTGACAAACTCTTTGATAGAAATACTTTCATCTTTTAATATATATTAATTTTAGTTTCGTTTTCAAAAGGTATATTAATTATTTGTAATGTTAGAAAAGTAAACGAAAGTTATTTCAAAAATATATTTTTATTTGTATTTTATAGAAATATTCAAAAGCGGAAAAATCAAAGAAAAGATTGTAGCAAATTACAAGCAATGCAAACATCATTTATATCACTCCCATATTTACATTATGAAAAAGTGAAGAACTTTTTAGTAAAATCTTAGCGATTTTTCTAAAAATAATTATATTTTCAACATATTTTAACCAAAATACATTATTATAATATTTAAATAAATGCCAGAAAAATATTCTAAAACATTCAGCTTTGTTTTAAACTCAAATAAACAGCTTTGTGTAATCTAAACTCTTGACAGGATGTCAAAATTGTTGTTAATGTTGATTTATTTTTCAATTTATGATCGTGTAAAGTATACATTTTTTTAATAAAACCTTACTACTTTTGTAAAATAACTATATTTTCAGCAGATTTTATGAAAATAATTTGAAATATGTATGAAAAATAATAAAAAAAAATGCTCTAAAACATATATTTTCATTTTCAGCGGTGAAAAATATTTCTTGGTGGTCTCTTTTTGACCAAATCATCATCAGCCAATCAGCATTGAGAAGGTATTGTGACTGGATGGCCCAATTGGTCTTGTTCTTTTGTTAGAATAAAAACACCCCTAATATTGATTTTTTACTTGTAAAATAATTCAAAAGAGGGCAGCATCTTACAAACCTTGCTCTAAGCTCAAAATCAAATGTAATTTTATCATTTTAGCTCATAAAATGGCTGAGTTAGAGCAATCTAAAGGTGACCATGCAAATTTGCATTTTGGGCTATTAAAGTGTTTTAATTTTATATACTAAGTATTTAACTATAAAGTTGGAGACCAAGATGAAAACACAATAACGTTTTCAATCCAAGCTCGTCCACTTGTGTAATCATATGGATCAGAACTCAGTTAATTTTGGTGTCTTCGGTTTTTCAAAAACTACAGTCACCATTATCCCAGTGGCAGGATAGATATATTGGATGAATAGATATTAGATAAAAATTCTATGAGCAAACCCCCTTGCATCCATCGATTACTGGGGTTTGCACTTAATTACAATACTGTATAGAGAGTTTGCTACTGTTGTTATCAATCTCGGTAATCATATGAAATGGTGATCACATGATGCTTTGATAGTTTTATATCTATCCAGCCTATGGGATAATGGTGACTGTAGTTTTTGAAAAACCAAAGAGTAAAATATACAAATGCTGAACTGAGTTCAGATCACTATGACTATACAAGCAAATGAACATCGATTGAAAACACAATAATGTGTTTTCATCTGGGCTTCTCCTAGCTTTATAGTTAAAAAAATTGGTAAAAAAATAGCTACTAGAGGGCAGTGCTTCCAAGGTAACGTTTAGAAGCCTAAGTTACATGTGGTTATTGATCGATCATTTTTGAAAGTAAAAATTTTTCATCTTTCTGTGCAAAAGGGTTTGAAGAGGAGGAGAGAAAGTATAAAGCTACATATAGAATAGGCAGCTTGGAAAATAAGTAATATGGATTGCATTTGTATTTTATAATGCATATATAATCGTCAGAAAGGAATTAGATGTGCTGTGGTAGAATGTAATATATGTGATAAAGTTTTCCACTTGAAATGCTTAAATAAGACTAGAAAGGATGTAGCAGGTTTATGGTTATGTAGACAGTGTGTGAAGGTGATAAAAGAAGTGAAAAGGGGGTTTCAAAGTGTAGATAGCGTAAAGAGAAAGTCAGGAGGAATGGAGCAAAACATAGTTGAGGAAGGCAGGAAGTCAGGAGAAATGGAACAAAACGTAGTTGAGGAAGACAAGATAGAGTGTGTTTGTAGTGGAGTGACAAGAGATATGGATGGAAAAATAGGTAGTGCATTGGAGATGGTTGGCCAAAGAATAAGTAAGATATAGGAAGAGGTAAAGGATGTAGAAGAAAAATTAAAATCATTAGAGATGAAGTGTGAGCAGGTAAAGGGATTACTGAGTAGGAATGATAAGGAAGTAGATGAGGAAGTTCAGAATGTGGTAGAGAAGGTTGTGAATGAAGCAGAGAAAGTAGACTATGAGACAGTATTGATAGGGGATTCATTAATAAAAGAATGTGGAGATATAATGACAAGGGAAAATAAAAACAGGTATGTAAGAGTATGATTGCTGGAAGCTAAAATTAGGGATGTTACAGATAAAGTAAATAAGCAAGGGAATAGAGATGTATGATAAAGTAAATAAGCAAGGGAATAGAGATGTATATGTTATGGTAGGGACTAATAATTTATCATATGTCATCAGAGAGAGTAATGGGTGAGTACACAGAACTGATTAGGAATTTGAGAATGGTTAAAGGAAGAGTAGGAATAGTTGGATTATTACCAAGATTTGATAAAAGGTATATGTTAGAGAGGGCATGTTCTATAAATGAGAGATTGAAAGAATTGTGTGAGAGAAATGATGTTACATTTGTGGATGTGTGGGATTTTTTTATTGGGAAGAGGGAGTTATTTGGTAAAGATTGGTTGCACTTAGGGAAACAAGGAAGTGAAGTTTTAGAGAGTCCGATTTATAAAGAATATAGTTTGGAAAACTTGTAAAGAGGAGTGGAATTTTAAATTGTAGTGTTATTAAAAAGAAGAAGAATGGATGAGATGTAAGGATTAAACAAAGGGCAGTTGATTTAGATATAAATGTAGATGTGAAGAGAGAATGGGTCTGTAAAATTAATGGTAAGCAAGTTATTTATAAGCATAATGGAGAAGAAAGAATAAAAAAAAAGTATAAAAGAGTAGTTAGGAAAGAAAAAATTGTTAAAATTGGGTATTTGAATATGCAAGGTGGTAGGAGACCAGAAAAGTGGCAGGAATTAAACAAAGCAATTGAAAATGAAGAGCTTGAGGTATTAGGAGTAGTGGAAACACATCTAAGAGAATAAGAAGAACCTATTTTGGAAGATTTGGTATGGCAGGGTATAAATAGAAAAGAGAAAGTAAAAAAGGGTGGTGGTATAGGTGTTATATTAAAAAAATATTTAAATAATGTTAAATGCTAAGAACATTTGTGGTTTGAAATAAGGTTGGGAAAACAAGAATGGATGGTGGCTATAGTTTATATAGCTACTGGAGATAGTCAAACTATAATGGAAGGGAACAATAGCATATATGAGTGCCTAGTTAAGGATATACAGAGTTTTAAAAAAAAAGGGGAGAATAATGGTTATAGGAGATATGAATGGGCATATTGAAGAAATTGATGATGTAGACAATAAGAATGGACAGCTTTTGAAGAAATTTTTTCAGAGACTAAATTTAAGCATTGGAAACTTATCTAATATTTATGAGGGACAATATACATGGTCTAGGAATAATATATCCCACACAATAGATTATATATTGGTAGAGAAAGAGGGAATGAATAAAGTACGGAAAATTAAGGTGTTTGATAATGAAGAGAGAGTATGTAATAGTGATCATAATTTTGTTGTAATTGAAATGGTTAGTAATGTGATGGAAAATAGGAATAAAAGTAGAAACAATAGTGAAAGATGTGGATGAAGAGTGAATGATAAGAATAAGTTAGAAGAGTATAAAATACAAATTGAAGAAACCATGGAAGAGTTGATTGGAAATGAGTATGAGGATTGGTGTGATGAAATAGAAAAAGTGGCAAATAGGGTTTTAGGTGAGAATATTCAGAAGAATAAAAGTAATAGAAAAATGAGAGTTAGTAAAAGTGTAAAAGAGAGGGAAAAAACATGCAGAGAATATAAGTGTGCTATTAAGGACGAAGAAAGTGAAAAAGATGTTAATGCTAAATGGGAAAAGTACTTAGAAAAGAAGAAGTTAGCTAAAATAGATAATTATAGAGAGAGAATGAAACTAAATAGTAAATTATTGGATGATATTAATAAAAGTGAAAGAGATGGGAGTAAAAAATTTTGGAATTACATTTGGAATTACATTAAAAGGAGAAATTTAGGGGAGAGAGAGATAGTATTACTGGATGAGGAAAGAATAGAGTGTAGCTCTAGAGAAGAATTAGAGAGAATATTGAATAGTTATGTAATGGATATAGAAAAGATGTTAGATGTGAAGAATAGAGGGATAGAAAATATGAAAGCATATAGTAATGGGAATATTACGTTTACAGAAAATTAACTGAATGAGGCAGGGAAGAAATTGAAAAGTGGTAAGGCAAGAGGATTAGATGGATGGGCAGCAGAGATGGTAATGAATTTGGGGCATAGGGCAAAAGTAAAGTTACTATCATATTTTAATAAGATGGCACAGAAGATAGTTTTTCCGGGTAGTTGGAGTAATACAAGAGTAAGATTATTATTTAAAGAAAAAGGTAAGGATCATAGAAAGTTAAATAATTATAGACCAATAGCAGTAACATCAGTTTTATATAAAGTTTTTTCATATATGGTGGCTGGAAGAGTTGCAAAATGGATGAAAGAAAATAATGTAGTGGGGGAAATGCAAGGAGGTTTTAGATCAGATAGGCGTATAGGAGATAGTTTATTTGTAGTTACACAACTTATAGATATGAGTAGAAATTCAGGTAGACAGTTATATACGAGTTTTATAGATATAGAGAAGGCATATGATAGAGTGAATAGAAATAGATTATGGATAAGTTTAGCAAATGGATGAAGCTTTAGTGGGTGTTATTAAGAGATTATATGAAAATAATTATTATACATATCAATTAGGGGATATAGAATCAGTTAAAGTTAAAAATGGGGTGGGACTGAGGCAAAGATGCCCTATGTCACCTATTTTGTTTGTGTTGTATTTGAGTGAAATGGAGAGAGCAATAGAAAGTCTAGGAAGAGGGATAGAGATACTGTTAACAGGTGGCAAGAGAGTATATACATTGTCGGGTCTTTTTTTGCGGATGATGTCTTTTTGTGTGCAGAAAGAAGAGAAGATATGGAAGTTATGCTGAGGACATGCGCAAGGGTGGGTAAAGATATGGGGATTAAATTTAGTGAAGAAAAATCAAATATAATGATGGTGAATACTGGGGAAAGAGAAGACAAAGATTTCTTATTGGGGGATATAAAGTTAAGTGTGGTGAATAGATATAGTTATTTGGGAATCATCTTGAGTAATAAGAAAAATTGCTTGGATGAATGGGAGAAAAAATTGATAAATGAAGCAAAGAAAAGAAAGGGATTGATAAAGAAATTAACACTGTTTTCATATAATAAATATGATGTAGCTAGAATTGTATGGAAGGGAGTGGCAGTAGCAGGGTTAACATATGGCAGTGATGCATTATGTGTTAGTAAAGGGGTATTAGATTGCTTAGAAAAAAGTACAAAGGGAAGTAGGAAGACATGCATTAGATGCTGAGGTGTGGACAGCAAAAGAGGCAATTCAAGGAGAAATGGGATGGTCAAGTTTTTATATGAGGGATGCAAAAAGCAAATTGAAAATGTTCGGTAGATTGCAGTTTATGGATAATAAAAGAATAGCCAAAATAGTATTTAATTGGGTTACAAGTAAAGGGCAGGCAACAAGATGGGTGAGAAAGGTAATGTGGTATGCAGAAGATTTGGATAAAGAAGTTATGTCAGTATACTTGTACAAAAGATGGGATGATTGTGTTAGGAGGATTGTTGAGTGTTATAGTGGGAAGGAGTGGGATAGAAGAATAGATGCATTAATAAAGAATAGGGAGTTGGAGAGATGGAGAACTAGTATGGAGAGTAAAACGAGTTTAAATATATATAGAAGTAAACGGAACATTGGGTGTGAGTTAATTTATGATAATAGTAAGGAAAGTAGTTTATTGTTTAAGGCTCGAACGGGATCTTTAGCAACAAGGGAATATACACGTAAATGGAAAAATATGGGTGATTTAGTCTGCAAGTTGTGTAAGGAAGGCATAGAAAATATTAGGCATCTGTTACTTCAATGTAAATGTTTGGAAGCAGAAAGGGTACAAATAATGAAGTTATGGAAGGTTAAATATGAACAAAGTGATTATACAGAAAGTGAGTTATTGGTTTTTATGCTAGGTTTGGGAAAAAATAAGGGGGATTTAGATATGAAGGTCATGGAGTTGACAAAGATTATGTTGTGGAAATGGGATGGAGCAGATTATGGGAAAACTTAGGGTGGACAATGGAAAGGGAAGGTAAAGTGGCTAACAGGTTTCTCTGAACATAGCTGCTGAGAGATTCCTGGCACTGTTTAAGGAGAAGTCACAGTACATCACATCACATCACATAAATCAAATATAATGATGGTTAATACTGGGAAAAGAGAAGATGTAGAATTTTCATTGGGTGATATAAAGTTAAGTGTGGTGGATAGATATAGGAGTTTGGGAATCATCTTATGTAATCAGGAAAATTGCTTGGATGAATGGGAGAAAAAAATTAGTAAATGAAGCAAAGAAAAGAAAGAGTTTGTTAAGAAATTAACAGTATTTTCATATAATAAATATGATGTAGCTAGAATTGTATGGAAGGGAGTTGCAGTAGCAACGTTAACATATTGTAAATGATGCATTATACGTTAGTAAAAGGGTTTTAGATTATTTAGAGAAAGTACAAAGGGAAGACATGCATTAGATGCAGAGATGTGGACAGCAAAGGAGGCAATTCAAGGAGAAATGGGATGGTCAAGTTTTTATATGAGAGATGCAAAAAGTAAAATAAAAATGTTTGGTAGGTTGCAGTTTATGGATAGTAAAAGAATAGCCAAAATAGTGTTTAATTGGGTTATGAGTAAAGGGCAGGTAACAAGATGGGTGAGAAAGGTAATGCGGTATGCAAAAGATTTGGATAAAGAATTTATATCAGTATACTTGTATAAAAGGTGGGATGATTGTGTTAGGAGGATTGTTGAGTGTTATAGTGGTAAGGAATGGGATAAAAGAATAGAAGCATTAATAAAAAATAGGGAGTTGGAGAGATGGAGAACTAGTATGGAGAGTAAGAAGAGTTTAAATATATATAGAAGTAAACGGAATATTGGATGCGAGTTAATTTATGATAATAGTAAGGAAAGTAGTTTATTGTTTAAGGCTCAAATGGGATCTTTAGCAACAAGAGAATATACATGTAAATGGAAAACTATGGGTGATTTAGTGTGCAAATTGTGTAAGGAAGGTATAGAAAATATTAGGCATCTGTTGATTGAATGTAAATGCTTGAAAGCAGAAAGGGTACAGATAATGAAGTTATGGGAGAATAGGTATAAACAAAGTGACTATACAGAAAGTGAGTTATTGGTTTTTATGCTGGGTTTGCGAAAAGATAAGGGGGATTTAGATATAAAGGCCATAGAGTTGACAAAGATTATGTTGTGGAAATGGGATGGGGCAGAATATGGGAAGACTTAGAGTGGGGAATGGAAAATAAAGTGGCTAACAGGTTTATCTGGGCATAATTGCTGAGATATTCTTGATTTCGGTTAAGGAGAAGCCAAAATACATCACATCACATCCTCACTGATGAAAGCCACAAGCTAGAAACCATCCTGTGGGATATTGGATGAGTAGGCACTAGATAGGAATTTTAAGCACAAACTTTCTTGCATTCATTGATTACTGGGACTTGCACTTGGTAGAACAATTCTATCGAGAGCTGTATAGAAGTACTTTTGATTGCCGTAAATTATGCCAATGATAACAGATCTCATAAATTGTGATTTCATTATTGCAGCATTGTTTATTCATTACAGGGACTTTATATTGATATACAAAAATTGTTTCTTATTTTTGGCTGCTCTTTGCAATTCATTTCTCATTTACATAATTTCAACACAAATAATCAAAACATTTATTATTATTATTATTATTATTATTATTATTATTATTATTATTATTATTATTATTATTATTATTATTATTATTATTATTATTATTATTATTATGACGATGATGATGATGATGATGATGATGTATTTATAATTTATTGATATATATAAAATAAACCAGACTTAGCACCGAAACTGATGCTGAATTTTTTTTTTAGTTTTACATTTTTGGGGGTAAAAAGTTTAAGTGTAATTTATTTATTTTATTAATTAGTTTTAACACAACATTCTTAAAACATATAAATAAGGACACGTGAAAAAAATAAATGCACCCAATATTCATTTTCTCTGACTCAGGTTGTTCAGCATTTATTAAAAGAAAATTGTTACATTTGATTTATATGTATCAAACTTACTCTATCCACAACTTTGACACAAATCATCTCAGATGAACACAGCAATGTTGATCACAAATCATGTATTAAACTAGGGATTATCACAATCCAATACAATTTCATATTTGTTTATAATTTCTCAATCATTGCTACATTATTGTAAACAAGTGGTATAAAATTGTATTGGAATGTAGGTATTGTGTAGAATTATTATCTAAGTATGTTTGTATATATATATATATATAATCATTAAAAAACCAGTCAACACTTAGAAAATCCCAATATCAATAAAAATCAACAATTTCAAATTGTTGTTAAGGCAATCTCCTTTTAACAATAAAGGTGGAGATTGCCTTGACAACAATTTGAGATTGTTCATTGTTATGGATAATGGGATTGTCTAAGTCAGTGGTTCTCAACCTTCCTAATGCCGCAGCCCTTTAAGGTAGTTCCTTATGTTGTGATGACTCCCAACCTTTAATTTTGCTACTGTTATGAATCAAAAATGTGTTTTGCAGTAATCTTAGGTGACCACTATGAAAAGGTTGTTCTAAGGGGTCACCACCCACAGGTTGAGAACCACTAGTCTAAGTATTGACTGGTTTTTGATGATTACTTATAAATCCATTTAGCCTTGAGCATTACTAGACTTATTATTTAAGTAATATCTATATATGTAAGATAAAGGCATTCTACAAACTTCATATCTGTAAATGTAAAATGAATATCAACGGCACCATCAATACTTTGATAGATGCTTATGTTAATATATGTGGAGAAAAAAAAAGATTCTACTATTAAATAATATTTGTAAAAAAAATGAATAAATGATTGTGGACTTTAATTTATATTAATTAATAGAAAGTCTGTGATAAATAAAATTTACTACAAAACCGGAACAAAACTGACTCTTGTCTTGCATTGCTGGTCGAGAGGTCAGCGCGACTGCCTTGCACTTGCAGACAGTTGCCCGGGTTGCGGGTTCGCGTCCCGGCCGATGCTATGACACTTAAAAAAAAAAAAACTGACTACTCAGGTAGCAATAAGAAAATTAATAAAACAGCAAGATAAAATGAGAAAAGCATTTAAAAATATGGCTTCGTAAGAAGGATAAGAAAGATAGCTTTAAAAAAAAAAGAGAGAAAAAATAACAAGAAAGTTGATATCAAAATGGAAATAAAAAAATTCATATTAAGTATATTTATTCATAGGAGCTATGTTATTAAAACTCAACTACTTTAGATATCAAATTTTAAAATTTCTTTCCTTCATATATTTAAGATTAATAAAATATGATTTAAGAAATTCTGTTTCATATAATGCATTATTATTTAATTTTATGGAAGCTGAATGTATCTAATTAAATAAGCGTAAAAGTGTAACTCTGATATATAAGAAATAATTCTAAAAAGATGTCTCTGCATCAGTTATAATAATTTATATATATATTACTATTAAAGAAATTCACAGCCCTTTACAAATGCATGAATATTTTACAGATTTTCATATAAAATATTTAAACGAGTATCGCAAATTTATTATTTTATATTGGAATTATATAAATCTGCTGTTATTTCTTCCTTTTTTAAAAATAATATATTTTTTAACCATTTATTCATACAAAAAAAAAACTAAAAACAAATCCCCCACCCCCAATCCTTATCAATGCGTCTACTTCACAAATTCCAACCAAACCCCAAATATCCACCATTGCCAACACTCGGACCACTCCTTCTCACTGTATACTATATGTATATTTTGTTAGCAATCACCAGAAATCAGGTGAGATAAAAGCATTAAACACTTTGATCTTTACATCAGTCGGATGCTAACAGTCCAATATTTTTATTACAACCCTCTCAACAGATGTTACTCAGTATTAAAAGAATCCCTGCAGAAAAGTTTATGAAATTTTGTTAATAAAATCTTTTAAAATAGTCTCTAAGCTTGCATGAGTATATTTTGGCCTTGTCACTCTCTACCTCTCAGTTCCTAGGTACTAGCAGCTGATTATTATGTTAATTATATTATCAGAGCTTTCATTCTATAATTGACCAATAGAATATCAGCACTATGTTGTCATGGCAAAATTACAATTAGAAAGTAAGTAGAAATTCATTTACTCTCCTTGCCTAAGAATTTTAAATAGATTATAAATAAAAGCAGTGAGTGAAAGAGATTAAAATTTGAATCTGCTTAGAAGTTTAAATAAACTTCATTGCAATAGATAAATATATGCTATTTGAAAACCAGTTAATAATTAATCATCTTTGAAATCTTCCAAACAAAGATGCAATTAATAATACGCTGATGCATTGCAGTGAAACTTTTCAAAATAAGTTCTGTAGGCTTTCTATATCATAATTTCTGAGACTAAGCGCTTTCAGAGTTTTGTTACTCCATAATCATAGCCTCTTTAGATTATTAACGTTATTATATGCAAATGTATGCAAAACTATCTCCTATATTATCCATTTTCTGAAAATGGCAAACATTTGCATATAATGACATTAATAATCTAAAGAGGCTATGATTATGGAGTAACAAAACTCTGAAAGCACTTAGTCTGCAGAAATTATGATATAGAAAGCCTACAGAAATTATTATTTAGAAAAGGCAATGCATCAGCATATTATTAATTACAAAGTAAGGTGAAATAAAATAGTTATTAAAGATGCAATATTTTGAATACAATAATTAATTAACTGTTGTCAGTTATGGTTTATTATATTTAAAGTTATTTTATATTTGTATGAAAGGTTGTAAGAATGAGTGTTTATTCATTCATTGCCTAATGTAATGAACTTTATTTAAACTTCTAGATAGATTTAATCTTAATCTGTTTTAATCATTGCTTTCAATTGCAGTCTACTGAAAGGACTTAGGTATTGATGCTAATTGAATTTCTCTTTACTATCTAATTATAATGCAGTCTTAAGTGTTTTGCCAATAATGCTCTGATCTGGGATAAAAATGCTGTTGGAATGAAAAATAGAATTTTTATCAGGTTCCAGTTTTAGGATTTTTCTTTCAGTAGAAGATCCATAGACAATACAACATACTTAAAATCTGATATATTGCTGTCTAATTATTCTTACTTAGAGGGTAACTTGTAGCATGAAAAGATCTAAAACTTTCACACATTGTAGTTGGAAAGCTGGAGATTATTAAAATCTTCTCCACAACTATACTTTTTAGGATAATGTTAGATAAAGGCTTTTATCCTTTTTATCTTATCTTCTCTCTTTCTTTGTTCATGTATGTATACATACAATATGTATGCTTCAAAGTACCATTTTGATGATGATGATGATGATGATTATTATTATTATTATTATTATTATTATTATTATTATTATTATTATTATTATTTTACATTTAAGAGAAATAAATTATTAATGATAACAAAACACACTAATCATTTTCATCTTAATATTTTATCAAGCTAAATAGATTTATTTCATACAACTAACAAAACAAATTGATTCTGCAAATAAGCAATAAAATTTCTGCAGTTTACAATAATAACTTATTGTATATATGTGTAGAGAGGATAATCTGGACTAAATGATGAGTGCTGGTTTAGCATGAAATACATATATTGGTGATTATTTATCTTTTAGCCATATATGTGGACAAATGTATCAATTGGTATGAGATAGTGTGGAGAGTTGATGGTCGTGTGAAAGTCAGCTCAAAATACCCTATATATTACATTATTTGTACAGTTACATATATATATATATGAAAAACAAAAACAAGTTTTAATCACATTAAAACCTGCTGTCGCTTGTATATATGATCAATAGATGGCGTTTTACCAAAAACACCATCTATTGATCATATATTTAAGCGAAAGCAGGTTTTAACGTGATTAAAACTTGTTTTTGTTTTTTCATAAATGTACCTTTAAAGGATTCTGCAATGTTATAGATTGCAGAGGCTTTGACTATGTGGAGAAACTGAACTAAGATCAGACCCATATAGCTATCTAGCTTTTTTGGCTGAGTTTGAAGACTTTATCGGTCTGAAAAATTTCATGCTTGCAAGCTGATAGAAACTTTGTGCATAAATACTTGGAGTCAGTGTTTAGATCTAGTTTCTTTGCTCTGTCCTTCACTGATGATAGCAAATCAGCTTGAAATCAGCTGATCTGAAGGTGGGCTAAAATGAAAGAGATAATTAATTCTGACTCTTTGATCGTTTATGTAAACAAATGCTTGGTCGGTGTTTTTGGTAAAATGCCATCTATTGATCATATATATATATATATATAGCCTGTATGTTAGATATTAAATAATTACTAGTAGTATTTATTATCACAGTTAATAATTTGTTTTATTATTATTACAATTAAGATATAACATATATTTTATTTGATATATAATAATTCATGTTAATGGCTTTGGAAGTTAGAACTAAGAAAAGGTTAAGGAATTTTTATATGAACCAAGAAGTAAAATGGAATTATTACATGTTTATTTTAATAACTTGAGCATGCTCTCACTATCTTTATAAAGATAGCAATAGAGCTGCAAAGTGGAAGCAAATAGTAACTTAAAGTATATGTAAATGAGTGAGTTTACATGATCCACCTTTTAGAGGGGGAAGCAGGAGTCTTTTTTATTTATGGTGTTCACATTGTTGGTGATATGCCAGATTTTCGGAACATGCCACATTGGATGATGTCAGTTCAAAGTATTGACTTAAAAATATAGTCTTGAGCCTGTTGTAAATATACAGGTTCTGGAAAACTCTTGTTGCCAGTCTAGCATGGGATTTCTCCAAATAGACTGTGTTGCAGTTAGATTGATTACAGGATATCTTGTACATGATTTGAGGGGTCTGCTCAGGAGGCACCTTTATTTAAATTAGAAATTCCTTTTGCTTGTTTGTCTGGATCAAATCTTATAACCAAATTTTAATATACTTCTATCAAATGAATATGCTTCATATTTTGTACATATGCTAGGTATCAACTACAATGCAATATGATACTAAAATATTTCAGGATTGTTTGGATGATTGTTCAGTCTAACAATGTCAGTGAGTGAGTTTTAAATACATGATATTAGAGTGATAAATTTTCAGTAATGAAAACTAGAAGGTAATATATATATATAATTCACTAAAATTGGATATCCACTAAGAATGTTTATAGTTAATTAAAACAGAAAGAAAAAAAACCGAAGGAATTTCTTTTCATTGTTGAAATAAAACTTACATTTTTAAAGGAAATGTTGCATTCATAATCTAAAAAAAAAATCTTGCAAATAATTTGTAATGCATGTGAATTTGTTTCAAAAATTAGAAATATAATAACATTGTTTATATCCTTAGTATATAAATTTGAATATGAATAGTATACAAAGTCTGCTGAAAAATATCCCACATTTAAAAAGTAAATATATATGTAATATTTTATTTAAAATGTTTTTATTTAACTTGAAGAGTATAGTGCAATAAAAGTCTAATTTTTTTGTTTGGAACACAATTTGGTTAGATATTTATCTTGAAATAAAAGTGGGCAGTGTCCATAAATTAATTAATTCAATCACTATTTTTAAAACTATTTTTGAAACTAGTAATTGAGTTAATAAATGTATGGAGATATCAACCCAAATTTTAGGAGATATCACCCAAATGGGATTCCATGACTAATAATTCAAGTTAAATATGCCAACCCAAACTGTAATCAATATATATGCAATACAGGGTGGATACCAATAGCTCTAACAAGCTTTTATTGATGAGTTCCTCAAGAGAAAGCATTTAAAATCTCTGTATATCTATCTAGAATAATTCTTATCCTCGGACTGGATTTGAGCTTTTGGCTCACCTCAGTGAGGGGTCAGGACATTCAGACACTAGATCTAAAATACCCAACTCAAATCCAGCACTTATCTAATACATAACTATTAAGTAGAAAATCTGAAATTTTCAGCCATGTAAATGTCTTAAATCCAGCTAACTTAAATAGCTATATGGATCTGAAAATACTTCAGTCTCATTATATATTAAGAGTCTCAGCAATATACCATCATCCTGAGTTCAAATTCCTCTAATTACATTTTAAGAAACATTTAATATAAGCAAATTACATACTATCTTAGAATCACATATTACATAAAAAATAGATCACATCTTAATATAAGTTCAGCCCATCCTTCTCCTATCTTCTATGAATATATATCGATATGTAATAGTAAAATAATATGATGGGTTAGATTGATATAATGTCTACATAAGTATGACTGCAATATCAAATCCAATAAGAGCTCTGAGCATTCCATTGTCAGTATTTCAGGAAAAGGATGGTTGAATAGTTAGAATGTGTGAAGATTGAAACCTGTCCATTAAAGCTTGAGGAATTGCTATCTTCATATAAGCTGAGCACTAATTGTATATATGTGTGGGAGACTGTGATCTGACCAACTGATGAGTACTGGTTCTGCATGAAATACTTTTATTAGAAATTATATGGTTATGTGTATCAAATGTTTGAGATGGAGAACAATAGACAGAAAAATCCTAAGTTCAAATCCCTCTATTTACATAATCTATTAATAAATGCAAGACATATACTAGTAGGCATTATATAAAATATTGTAGGCCAAAAAACCACTAATAAGATATATTACTTTCATTTATATACATTTCTTAATGTTTTATCAATAATAATTCTTTGGGCAGAAAATATATACGATGATGTTGATGACTGATGATAATAATCATATCAACAACGAAACATTATTTCCAATTAGAGTAATAAATTAATTTTGTATCCTTTGATAAAAATCATCAGTAGTTAAACAAGAGATTTAAACTATGGCAATTCAGATTTCTTAATGCCATATTATATATGTACCCAAATCTAAAGACACTTAATTGTGCCAATACTTTTTACATCATCCCTTAGTGGCTCTTTGAGTTATAGTTCAACATTTTATTTACTACTAAAACCTTTATTCCATATTATAGATCAATAAATTGGGTTTGATTTGTTAGAAATATACATTTACAAATTAAGAACAGCCTAAAAATCATATTTGAACTGTGCAGAAGTGAAAAACAAATATGTGAGAAAAAACAATGTGAACAATAGCTTTATTCTTATTGGATGATTACTGCCATGCTGGTAAACTGAAATAAATCAATGAAATCTTGGTTAATTTAGAGTTATTTCTAAAACTGAAAAGAAATATTGTTAAGTGATCAGAAAGTCATAAAATTATGTTTTAAATTTTAAAACTGCATTTATAATTACTAAAATATCACAGAAATCCTGTAGTATGATGTTTCGCAAAATATTACCAATCGTAGTTTTGCTTTACTATTAATTTTTTAACTTTATATTTTTAAAAATAAAGCATATGCAAATCAAATCTAAGTGTAATAATGAGTTTTCTTTTTTTCAATAATTACTTCAGAAATATTTTGTAAAAAAAATATTTAAATAAACTATAGATAATATATCATTTTTGGCTCATTGCCAACAATAATAAAAGAGTTTACGGGTTGATTTAGTTGCTTGGGGAGTCTAAAATTCTTAAAAATTATTGAAGGTTGAGTAAATTTTCTATTGGGAGTCCATTTGCTTCCTTGTTAAAATATCTGGTGAATAAAGAAAGTGTGTGAAAAATATAAAATGAGGGAAAGAAATTATTAAACATTGTATTAAATGTGAATTATAAAAGTATGTGGGTATTAAATTTAAGTCTCTAGTATATAGTATCTCTCTATTATTTGTATTTAAATGTTATGTATTTGAGTAAAATTAGAATTTGTATCTGTAATTTCTGTATTATTCCTCCTCTATCCTTCTTAGGTGTGTTTTTAAATTTTTTATTTATATTTTTGAAATTCTTTAATTGTTTATTTTAGTATTATGTGAGTGTGGTGTTTTTTATATTTGTTTTTTATAAATTTTTATTTCAGAATAGTTTTGTATGAGGTCTCTCTGTATAGTGTCTGCTGTATATTTTTAGTTTTTTTTTTAATGTTATGAATATTTAATTTTTTGAGAGTCATTTTCTTTCAGTTTGTATGTCGGGGGTGAATTAGTTCATTTTGTTTTTTTTTGAGGTGCTTTTGGTGAATCTCGTTCTAGGGTTGTTATTTGGGTGTATGTTGGGGGTGGTTGGCGTGGTGGGGCGTTGTCCTGGTTTGTCTGGTTTTGGTGTGGTTTTCTGTTGTGTTTTTTTCTTTTTTTTTTTTCTTTTGTTTTTCGTTTTCTTTGTTGTTTTTTTTTTTGTGTTGGGTTTTGTTTTGTTTTTTTTTTTTTTTGGTTTTGTTTTTTTTGTTAAATATTTATTAATTATTTTCTTAAAATTTATTATATTAATATTATTTGTTGTTGTAAAAAAATTTAAAAGGTTATTTTTTTTGAGGTTTTTGGTTGGGGTATAGAAAAGAAAAATTTTTTTTATTTTGGTGTGTGGTGTGGTGGGGTGGTGGGGGTTGATGAGATAAAAGATAAATATAAAGGTAATATTGGAACTGCCCTCTCAAAGAATCCATAAAGCAGTAATATTGTTGGCTCATTTCTAGTATTTCCTCTGTAAAATACTAACATCTTCAAATACATGCAGAACTGACAAAACAGCAATATAGATAACAGCAAGAATGATTAAGCCACTAAAATGTCACATGATGACCATTTCCTCTACCTATATCTCTTAAAACAGTTATTAACCCTCCATATAGTAATTCTACCTAGTGCAAGCCATAGTAATCAATAGTTGCATAAAATCCTTATTTAATGCTTACTCATCCAATAATACCAGAATAGTTTCTAGACCATTGTTTTCATCAGTGAAGAGCCATAGATCTGAGATCACTATACCTAGATCTTTGGGTCTAATGCAACTCTCCAGCATCTACCTTTTATCTATTTAGATAACTATAAAGCATGATCTTAAAATGAAAACACATTTTCCATATAAGTTAATACACTTGTATAGTCATACAGAGATGTGAACCTTCTTCAGTACCTATACATTATGGTATCACTGGTTTTTAATAACCATAATCACTATCATCCTATGAGCAGCATTGATAGTAAATCACTAAAACATGATTATACAAGCAAATTAGCTTGGATTGAAACATTATTGTGTTTTCACTTTGGGTTCATAGCTTTAAAATTATTTAAATAGGTAAAAAGTGGCAACTGGAAGAGGAGTTGTGTTAGATCCAAAGATCTAGGTGCAGTGCTCTCAGATCTGAAGCTCTTCACTGATGAAAGATGCAAACTAGAAATTAGTCCAGAAATATTGAATGAGTAAGCACTAGATAAGCATTTTATGCAAAAATCATCTAGTATCCATTGATTATTGTGTCTTACACTGGGTGGCACTGCTGTACTGGCAATTTATTATTGATTAAACACGCTATAGTATCACAAAGTTGAGAATTACTTAGTGAACATGTTATTGATGAAAATTCAATAGTCTTTTGAAATACTGTTAGCTTGTATAACATGGCTAGGTTGAAACCATATGGACATCTCCTTTACAATGTCATTATGCGGAAAATAAAATTGAGTACTGCAAGTAAAATATCACTAGTAGAAATTGAATGTGTATATTATTAACCAAGGTGATCTTGATATGGTAAAACTGAAAATGGACTACTCACCCGCTAAAATCTTGCAAATTATTAAAGTAAAATGGATTACATTGAAAATTTTTTGATTAGTAGAACATCATATCTTCAAGTGACTCCACAAACGCTATATAAAAGTAAATTTTAATAATCTTTTTACATCCTTAAAATTTATACAGTAAATTTTTAAGATTTCAACTTTAAAATTTCAAATGAAAAATGTTTAAATTCACTTTTAAATACTCCCTATCTTTAATAGATAAAATGATTTGTTTTTTAAGTAAATAAGTAAGTGAATTAATTCCAATTTAATATCATGCTTAACATACATTTTAATATATAAGAATAAATTAAAATAAAAAATAGTTTAATAAGCGTTTAAAATGTCAACAAAAATTTCCTTTCAAGAATGAATAATTAAATTTAAAAATAAAATTAAATAAATAAATAGTAAGGCAGATTTATAAAAATAAATCACAAATAATTTCTATTTCAGTTTAAGTAATATTTACTGAGGCTATAACCTCGATAATATGCGTGTAAAAGTGCGATAGTAGAGACCTCTACAGGTGTTTTGACCAGGCTATAACCTCGATAATATGCGTGTAAAAATGCGACAGTAGGGACCTCTACACCTGTAGAGGTCCCTACTATCACATTTTTACACGCATATTATCGAGGTTATAAAACACCTGTAGAGGTCCCTACTATCGCATTTTTACACGCATATTATCAGGTTATAGCCTCAGTAAATATTACTTGCATAATCAATGTGCGTTTAATAAATTTATTTCAGTTTAAGTAATCAAATCACACGTACATAGATGATTGCATTTGCGTGTGTGTTTTTAAATGCTTTAATGACTCCAAGTTGTTATGTTAATTATATAAGTGATTATTGAATCATGCACAATTTGGTATAGTTGTAAAGTTAATGGACTTCTAAGATACTTAAATTCATTCCTAATTAAGGAGACTAAAAAACACTGAGAGTGATAATGATCTACAATATTTAGCATGCCATTTGCTGTTCAAACATCATTTGACACCCTAAGAAACTGAACTTACAATTATTATTAGTGAAATAATTGAAAAGTTGTAGCTGAGCATGAAATATATGTTGGCACCCCACTACCATTTGGTAATGCCTTTATTTATATGTTCATTAATCTATATAGTGAAGTAGAAATTTTAATTATATCTAAGAAATGAATACAATTGAAAAGAATAACAGCTAAATTTGCTTAACGATTCTCCATATGGTTGTTTATTTAAATACATGGATATTGTCTATACTAAACTTAATGTAATTAGAAGGGATTTGAATTCCGACGTTCAAGCTCATTACAACTATCCATTCCATCTTATACAACTGATACACATGACCACATACATGTGAAAAAGATAAAGGATCTCCATTATCTGTATTTCATGCTGAACCAGCACTCATCAGTTAGTCCAGATCACCATCTCCCACACATATATGCAATCAGTGCTCAGTTTATATTAAGATAGAAAATCTTCAAACGTTAATGGACAAGCTTCGATCTTCTCTACCCTCCAACTCTTCTGCCATCCATACCATTGAAAATCCGAGGAGGGATTAGAGTAACTTGAAGTCAACATGGATAATATTGGTATCAAGAAGGACTTATGAGCATTCCAGTCTTGGTTTTTCAATGATATGGATGGCTGAAGAATGGAGGGTGGAGAAGGTTGAAACTTGTCCATTAAAGTTTGAAGATTTGCTATCTTAATAGAAAATGGTGGAGTAGAAAGAGTTTAGTAGATATTAAGATCTGACGAAGACTGCTAGGAACAGTCGAAACTGTAATATTAATAAATAAATATATTTTGCTTCAAAGTGTCAAAAGAGTGGAATGTGGTTATTATATGTTAATAGAAACTCAGAACTGATTGTATAAATGTGTGAGAGATGGTGATCTGGACCAACCAATGAGTGCTGGTTCAGCACTTAATATGTATATTGGAGATCATTTAACTTTTTCACATGTATATGGTCATGAGTAACAGTTATATAAAATGAAGTGGATAGCTGTAGAGAACTTAAAGTCTGAGTTCAAGTCCCTTCTAATGGTTAGGTCTAATTAAGGACAGAAATATTAACCTTTAACTCAGTTTAAAATTGATATCTGGGTTAGAAATGATATGATAGTATTTATTTTAATAAATGATTAGTAATAATTATTAATGATATTTATCTAAAATAAATGGTGTCAAAAGTGAGGGTGTATGAAGTGTGATGCTTGTAAATCAAATATGGAAAAAATGTTGCTCTGAAACATTTTCTGTTAGCTGGCTATTTCCAGTTTATTTCTTCTTGTAAATATGGATTTACATTAATTTAGTCTTATTTGATAACTATTTATAGACTGTCTGAATGTAAGAGCAAAGATAAAATCATATCAGCAGGTTTATGATATGAAATCCAAAAGTATTTAATACAAACATATAACGTCACATAAAATAATATAATTGAATGGTTAAGTTACCTATAAGGTCATGTGAGTTTCGAGCTCTGTAAATAATAAAATTAGTTTTGATCTAAGAACTTTACGTTTTAAGTTTGCTATTCTATCACATACATTCCAGAATATGTTTCGTATGCCATTCAGCACGAAATCAATTATTAATTATTATAATTATTAAACGTTTCTTGTGTAGTCATTCAGCATAAATACTGATGTACAGCGTAAACAAACAATAGGCACTATATGCATGGATTAGCACATTAATGAGAGCATTAAACTGTGGGTTGAGAATCATCAAAGTGTAAATTTGATCATGTTTGTGCTTGAACGTCACTTATCCTC
Organism: Epiperipatus broadwayi; assembly: GCA_028023455.1. Classification (NCBI taxonomy): domain Eukaryota; kingdom Metazoa; phylum Onychophora; class Udeonychophora; order Euonychophora; family Peripatidae; genus Epiperipatus; species Epiperipatus broadwayi. The sequence goes on from JAQFVV010000231.1 coordinate 1,200,339, forward strand.
CCAGTACCTACAACGACAAGTGATAAATACAATGGTGTTGTCATATTCACTATATTTTGTACCATTTCCCTTGCATACATTGTACATCACATATAATAGTTCACATTTTCTGGATAAGGTTTGACTATAATACGTAATATTTAAATGAATTACATGTACAGACTACTTTTTGACATGCATATATATATATAACACAGATACTTTTTTTTACATATACAGTACGCGTAATGGAGATTAAAATATAAACAAAATTAAGACGAAAATATATGAAGTTAGAAATAATAAAAAGAGGGAGCACATTTACATGTGGTCATTCACTCGCACTCATCCAAAATATAAAATAATAACAGTCAAGCGTTGGTGGCCGAGTGCATACCTGACTTCCAAGCAGCTGGCTTACCGGTCAACGCATTTGACATATGAAATATATATATATTTAAGATAATAAAAAGATTTAGTGTAGTGCGTCTATTTTTATAAATAAAGGGAAAAATGAAGTATCTGATTTTGATTGCAAATGATTTTTTTTTTTCAACAACTTAATTTTATGTCCAATGAAATGTAATGGCTGTCTTGTTATCAGCTGACTATAGTTTTTCTAGTTGCTTTTGTATTTTTAAAACCCTACCAATTTCAGAATCTACGCAATTATCATACTACTATACTAACCAAAAAACAAAACTTTACTAAACGTTTGTTGTTGTTTTTGTGCTAATATTGTATGTTTTAAGATTTTCTATTTTTATTTACCACTATTCGTATAGCGATAAGTGGTATTTAATATGTATGAATATATATAATAAGAGAGGTTAGCTTCTTTTAACTGTTTCACTAGATTAAAGCTTATAATACTGGGGGCAAATCAGAAGCACTCACCCGATCATTAATCTCTATCTCATCCCTGTTTCTCAACTACAACTAACTCAGCCTTTTAGATTAGGCAATTTTTATATAAAACACTTGAACCACGTAAAACAAGTTCTGAGTATCTCACAAACTATAAACTTCCTTCAATTTACCCAACCACATAAGTGATATAACAGTCGTGTTCACATAATACATTTTAGCCAAACGACAAACTGAACATTAATATAATCATGTTAGTGTACTTTTTTTTTCATCAAGATGTAATCACTATATATTATGAATAAATTATTATTGAAATGAAATCAGAAGCACTGTGAAGTAATTTGATTGATTGCACAATTCCTTTCAGAATTGATAGTTAATCATTAACACACTCATACACACACACATATATATATATATATATTAATTCGAATATTTTCACTGGCTACAGATATAAATGTAATGCTATCCGGATACTATCCGTGTATAATTTATTAAATATATATATACGTTGGTTTATATATATATATTCAATAAATTAAACATGGATACATCTGGATGTTTCATTTATATATATATAGTAATAAAGATCAGATCTATAATTTTTCCATTAGTTTAATAGCTTTTGAAATTATGGAGTGCAAATCAGGAACATTGTAAATTAATTTGATCGGTTACATATTTCTTTCCAGAGTAGTACTTAATTATTACAACATACAAAGACGGTGCACAGACACAGTATTTAGATAGAAAGCTTGGCCATCATTTCTGGTGAAAACAGACAAACTTATGGCACATCAGATAAATGGAGGTTTTTCAATGACACACGCACATATATATATATATTATTTAAATACTAGTATAATATATATAATTAATTTAAATGTAATTAAAGAAGATTTGAATCCAGGCTTCCAAGATCCCTTCACTCATTCACTTTATCCAATATAACAATACACATAAACACAAAAATTTATGTGAAAAAGATAAATGATCTCCAAATGATAGTATTTTGTGCTGAACCAGCACTCATCAGTTATATTAATATAAAACTGTGCAGTGATTATATATGCATATATGTGGGAGGTGATGATCTGGACTAGCTGATGAGTGCTGGTTCAGCACAGAATAAGTATATTGGAGATCATTTATCTTTTTCACATATCTTGGATAGACTAAATTATTGAAAAGAACTTGAAAGCCTGGGTTCAAATCCCCTTTAATTATATATATATATATATATATTAGAAAACTCAGTCTGATATCTTTTATACTAAGTTGAGATCTTGCAAAAATATGGAGGGCAAATCAGAAATACTCTGAAGCAAGTTGATGGTTACATTTTTTTCCGGTGTATTACTTCCATTACACACATACCCATATATATATATATAGACATTATTAACACAGCTAACTATACAACATCAAAACAGCTCCAATTCTCACCATCCAGCATTCCTTCACTGTTTCTTTAACAAAAGGCAATAGCTATTTTGTAGGCTATTAATTAGAGGAAACAGGATGAAAAAATACTATAAACAATCATCAAATGTTAATATTTAATCATAAAAACTGAAAAACTAGTGCAAAATGAGGGGTCAGATTGACCTTAGGACAACATGGGTATGACAAGAATCTCAGCCTAAGGGTGGCCTTTGGGCATTCCATCATCAGATTTTCAATTGGATGGATGGTTGAAGAGTTGGAGTGTGGAGTAGACTGAAGCCTGTCCATTAAAGTATGAACATTGGCTATCTTAATTATATCTGATCACTTATAGCATATATGTGTAGAGATGGTAATCTGGACCAACTGATGATTGCTGGTTTCGCATGAAATACGTATATTGGTGATTATTTATCTTTTCAACATATATGTGTTCAAGTGTATCAGTGTTATGAGATAGAGTGGAGAGTGGTGGGTCATGTGAAAGTCTGTGCTCATATACCCTATATATTATAAAGTCATTATAGTAAATAATTTTCTTAAAAATAATTTTTAAATGTCTGTACATCTCTAAAGCATTACTTATATGAATTTTACCTGGATTTTACTATTTTCTACTATACAGCCATACTAGTGGCCTGGGTTTTAAATCTGGAATGGGGCAATCTTGAAATTTTTTCCAAATCTCATATAAGCTTAGAATTTATCAGGTATCTGATTTATAGTCAATCCAGTGGATTATCTGAAGGTGATCAGTACATAGGTGATTAAAACATTTAAAATGCCAAGTTAATCTGAATTGTTAAATGAGTGCCAATGCACTACCTACTACCTATTAAAAGAAAATTAAGAAAACTAATTCAATGCAGCATTCAAAAAATGTTAAAAAGATGGACTAATCCTATGGCTAATAAGACCATGGTTGTCATTACATTCCAGTCAAATACTGAGTGGTGTTACTTTATAAAGAGTTTTGCCTCTGTGCCAAAGTTATACAGCATATATCAATACAATTGTTCATTTTATCCCATATCCTTCTGAGAATGACATCAATAGAAGCAAGAAAACAATGTTAAACATATATCAGAACAATTAACACGTTATTGGTATAACCCACAAAAAAGATTTCTGGTGTGGGTTATGTAAGTAAATAGGAAGACTCTTTATTCTTATTACTCTATCCAACATGAAAACAATGTAATCAATGAAACAATATTGCAACTTTTTGTTAATAAGGACATTAGTAAGTTTATATATTCTTAATACATTCATGAGACAAAACATTGTTGAGATATTATATTATAATGCATGTGTATAGAATGTGATTCCTTTCTGATTAAAATTACATATAAATACTATGCTAGCAAATTAAATACAAAATTACATATGATCATTGTACTTAAAAAAAGATGACTGACATTTATAGTTAAGATTTAAAAAAAAAAACCCATCTCAAATAGCCTCAATTATTTTCGTGTATCCAGAAAGGTGAAAAATAATTTTAATTTTTCCTTCTTTGTTTTATCCTATAGCTAAGAATAAATAGATACCAATTTACTGACCACTAGTTGGATATGTAGCTGAGAAGATGGGATTAAAAAAAAGAACGCTTGTTTACTATGCCTTAACTACTTAAAAAATGCCCAAATTTCACTCAGATATGAATATCAATTTATCGGCAACGCATGATGTATTACCACCTAAACTGCAAGAACCCACATGTTCGTATATGTGTCTGTTACATATTCACTTATAATTATTATAATTACGACTTCTCATAAATAATGTAAAAGGGAGAAATTAATATTTCATTAATATTTAAATAATGCATAACTTCGGAGTTATTAAATCATTTTTATGACTTCGGGGATATTAAATCATTCAAGCCAACTGCAGTACATCCCTGTTGTTCATGAATTTTCTATTTTAACACATTTTTTAAAGCACTATAATAAATTCAAAAATTAATGGCATACTTATTTCTCCTTCTATTATTTAGCAGAAAATTTATAATTTTTATATCCTTTTAATGTAATGCAGTTACGAACTGTCCTACTGTTTAAAAAACTATTCATCTGATACCGTATTAATAATATAATTTTAACTTTCTATTTATTCCAAGGAGAATAATAAACTATACAATGTCCCCAGGATATATTAAATATCGATATTTTTGTTATAGAAACTTTAAATATTAATGCCATATTCTGTTTAAGCCACACATTTCCTTCCACCATTTTTTAATTTTTTTTTTTATTGATTTAAAGGCAGCAAATAAAAAGATTAATAAATAAAAAAAAATTCAGTTTAAAATTTACATATTTTTTTTTTTACTTTATTCTCCTTTTGACAATAATTTTTTTATGGCTTTCATTTGAAATATTTTATTAATCATCAATAAGTTTAAATTCCCTCGGGTTTGTTTCTATTACTTGGTTTTTGATTTTATACATTTTTACATTTTATTTTTCCCACAGCTAATTCAAAATAAATACACTGAATGATTCTCTGTCTTTTTTCCTCAAAATCCTGCAGAGAAAAAATTTGACTTCTCTGTGATCTTTTATACTTATTTCCATTAGAAGGGCATTAGGGTCAAATCAAAGTGACCATTCAAAGACAGTACACTGCTTCAGGAAAGATCGTGTTCAATTATATACTCATAGGAACACACACGGTCATCAAATTGAGCTGTTTCTAAAATTTTATTTCTCACTAAGTAAATAGAAGACTGTTAAAGATAATATTATCAAAAACACAGTACATGTTCAGTTTTAAAAAAATTAAAATAAAATCAATCACTAGGCAGAAGTCAATTGATTTGCATTGGCTATATATTTTTTTTTTTTTAAATCCCAGAAATAAATATTTTGCAAAGTTTAAAGTTATATTGTTTTTAAAGATGTTGAGATATGCATCAGTTTGCCATTACCACAAACTAGGTTTGAACTCATGAATTGATTTGCTTTATTTTCTAAGGTAAGATTTAACCCCCCCCCCCAATTGCTTGCCAAGTTAAAGTTAGTTCTCACTGCTTTATATATTTTATAAACTATATATTCATCCTGCTTTCAGCTCAGTTAGTTAATTAATTTTGCACTATGAGTCTGGCGAGAATTTGCCCAAAATTAACTCAGTGCTATTATTATATATATATATGTGTGTGTGTGTGTCTGCTCTGCTCACAGATAATGAAGCTATTAACTGTCTGTGAAATTATTGAAATTTACCGCCAAGCGCTTTCGGGACAGTTTATAGTCCCATATTCATGGCGACTTGTATTCGATTAATAACTATAATATTAATGCAAATTTTATGCAAATTTATATGCAGATGTTAGGTGGACCATTTTTGAAATAGGGAAAAGCAAGCCTTTCTTCTGTTGACTGCTGATGGGTCACTCACAATGTAGTAAGTAAGAATATATCTATACGTTGCACTTTTTCATAGTGGCTTGATTGATCTCAACTTTTTTCAGAGTATTTTCAAAGTTGTAGAGATAGCATAATACATTGCCACACCCACAAACTAGATTTAAATTTAGGCTGAATAAAGCTTGAAGTTTTTTTTTTTTTCAGTCACAGGACTTTTCATTAAAATAATTGTCCAATACTCAACCCAGCTGACCATCAAATCTTGATCAGAAAAATAATAAACATCTAGCTATTGTTAGCAAAAGAATAATTCAAAGATGGGAATGTTCTCAAATCCTCAGTAACCATCAATCTGAAAGTTTAAGTAATAATGCATTCTCCAATGGTTCTAAATAAGGGGCTCTTCAAGAGGTCATTGCATGGCAGAGAACAATTTCAAAATTCACAAGTATTATTATTTGATAATTACAATCATTGCTGCATAGAGAAATAATGTTAAAAATGGCTTTCAACTCAAATACTGACTGTTTATAAAATATACTGAATTATTCTTTTATTTTTGGCTAAATCTCACTCAGCAAAAAAAAATTACATAATCTTTCAAACTTTATATAAATACAAATTTGCACTCCTTATTTTAAACACTTTTTAACTAGATATACACATACAATCTGATGTTTCGACTGCCCTGAAGTCTTTCTCAGAGACACCCCTATTAATGGCATTTGACCTTTCAAATTTGCAATATTAATAGTAACAATATTAAATGCATTCAATACAGACTTAATATAATTGCTTTATTAAATGTCTCAACTATAGGATAGTTTTGACTATACAATAATAATTCTAATAGCTTATGTTTATTTAATGGCATCAAATAAATAAATTTGCATTAGAATGTCATTAAAGTCAAGTCAAAGTGAGCATTCAGAATGCTAAAATTAATACGCAGCACTGTTTCCACAAAGTATATCTTCCAGAGCCATATAAAAGAATGACCAAAAATATAATCCATATATACATATACACACATACAAAAAGCCTAAATATATACAGAGAGACCACAATTGTGAAAGACATTCAGGATTATGAACAAAGCAATTGATTGGGTAAAAAGTAACAAACTTTTAAAATATTATGCACAATCTGGTTAGTCAACAATTTCATTAATGAAACTATTCAACAACAGTTCACAAACATAAGCATATTCTTTGGTTCTCATTATTTTTATGCTAAAGTCATGAGATATCCTATTGGTCATATGATGTCTTATTAATTTACAATCCCAGAGTGATCAGATGAATATCACAAATATTTCATTTGATAAGCTTAAACTTGATTTGGGGAGGGGCAGGAGCAAAGCACTTTAAAAGCCTTGTTTATCATGAAAATATGCTTTTGGCTTGAAGCTCTCAAAGATAGACTATTATATAAAATTCAATCATTGAGATATGACTCAAAACATAGTGTTGCATACTCTTTCCATGATGTTCAACTTTGACTTCTATTAATTATACCAAATCTTTTAAAAAAATCTAACTTTGATATACACTTTTAAAAATCTTTTACTTAACTCCATTGTAATAATAGTTTTGACATGATCTCTTAATTTTACCTTCAATTTCTGATTCCTTATTAAGAAAGTTATATTCTAAGAGTATGACTAACAAATAATTCATTTCTAAGTAATTTACACTATAAATAAATAAATTATGTAAATACTAATTTAATAAGTTAATAACACGTAATCATTAATAATATTTTAATATTGATTAAATATAGTTTCATGTGAAATTTACCAAATAATAATTGAACTGCCCTCTAGCGCCCATGTTCAATAACTTTTTACAGTAAAAAAATAGACCATTTCTTATTATATTTTAGATCTTTTTATTTAGAATTATCTAAAACAATAACAACCACAGATCAAACTTAGTAAATTTTACATGTCATTATATTCAGCAATAAAATATTATTTAACATTCCACATATAAAATGTGTTTATTTATTAAAGAGTTCAAAAAATGAGGTACTCTTTTCTATAAACTCACTATCAGTTCTTTAAAAATCAATTTACATTAAAAATCAATTTACATTAATATATATATATATATTGTAACGGGCACATATGTACGTTACATTGTTTTTTTATTAGTAAACATGAAAAGAATAAAAGTTCGCAAATAAAAACTTCTTTTTTAAGAATTAAAAATTGAAAATTAAAAAAATCTATCTTAAACTCGTATATATATAAAATCGCACAGATGAAAAAAATTATTAAAATAAAACTTTATTAAAAATAGAAAAAATATTTTAAAAGCAAAAACTTAATAAGATTTAGAGATAAAAATATATATTTAATTTTGGAAAACACATTAAGTAATCAGAAAATGGAAATGATTGTTTTAATTAGTTAAATGTAAACTAGCCTTGGGCATTTAAATGTATAAGCAATGGTCAGATAGGAGAGAAAAACAATGGAATCGGACCTCAGTGAAAGGACCATCACATCGACGATGTAATGTCAATTGAATCCTTAAAATTAATATAAAAGGAAAAGTTTGGAAATTATTAGGGAGTTATTATGATGTGACTATATGTGTTAGTGCGGAGTTGAAGGAGAAGGGATTGAAAAGATGCACTCTTCAATCCCTTCAGTTTTGTTTAAAAAAAATGACATTGTTTTTTCTACATTAAGGACCAGCCAAACTAAAAGACCTTCGGATAGATAAAAAAACAATGGCTAACTCAACCAATCTCTTTAGGACGGTGTGGGAATTCACATTCAAATGGCAAGCAATGGATAAAAATGAACTGTTTAAAACCGTAAGAACTTTATAATTAATGAACATTAAATTAAAAACTTTCCGTATTTAAAATAATTGCAATAGAATCCTACCTGACCAACTTTATTTACTAATAAGTAATTTTAATTTGATGTATTTCTTTTGTAAAACCATTTCCATTTTTTTCTTTTTGTTCTTTTAAGTTTTATTATGTTTGTTTTGTTTTTCGTTAAATTAAATTATATAAATGTTAAACTTAAGTCGGGCATGAATGGCGATATAGATTTGTAAAGTTATATTAGGAGAGGGTAATCTTAGGTTATTTGTTTAGTAGTTAAATTGGGTCAATGGATTGGATATATTGGTGTAATTAGTAGATGTAGTATGAGGTTCGCTATAGGCAGAATCGCTTTATGCGCCGCACACTTCTTTTTGGCCTATGAAATGCGATTCGTAAGTCGGCAAAATGACCGCAGTCCTTACCTATGGAGTTTTTTTTTATTGCTCTTCTTGTCAGATAGATGTAGTATTCCTATCTGACGAGAGGCAATTTCTTCTCTTAACCTTTTGTGCTGATGTATTTCGTATTACATTGAATGCATCGATATATCAGATGAATTGACATTAGTTTGACTGCGAACTTTTGGCCTAAGGTTAAATAAGGATAGAATTTTTTTTTCAAATGCAAATCTATGTACTCTATTCATACTCGACACTCTAAATAAAAATGCATTAAATTTAAGTTGGGTATCGAAGTTGCATGGATTCGTTATCAGTTAATTATGTTTTTGGTTTTCATATTTGATCAAAATATATAGACATTTGGTAAATAATGATACCTTACGGTGAGTATCTAAAATGTATTTATTCGGATGTCTTTTAAGTTATTGGTGTCACTGCAGTATCTTATGATGAATACCAGTGGGTTTCTTGTATTCCCTATGCAATTGATGGTATCAATGATTTTGTATTTTGATCATTTATGTTTATTTTGAAATGTTTTTGACCATGTAATCTATGTAACCGATCTATACTCAACATTATAAAACAAACTTTTATAAATCCATCTGTGTGAACTTATAATAGTATAAAAATTAAAATGTAAATAAAAATCTAAAAATAAAAGTTAAAAATAATGTTAAATGTTAAAGTAAACATACTAAAATAATAATGTTAAATTTTATTTATATATGTGCGTAAATAAATGTTTGTGTGTATAATTACTGGCAGTGGCTTATTTTATTCTTTTTTATATATTCTTAGATAAGAATTTATTATAAATATAAATCTCTGTTATTCCACTGAGCTAGTGACAATGGGCTAACAACCGGATATCAAAATATATAAAATAATTTTTTTTGACTTACATATCTGCCTACTTTATAAATTTTTCTAGGTTCAAATGCCTAGATGGCGCCCTGTAGTGCAGATTACATTGTCTCGCTATCTCCGGATCATTATAATATATATATATAGGCTGATTTAAGTTTGCTCTCTAGCTATTATTGTTCTGGAAAACTTTAAATAAAAAGACAAAATACAGTAAGAAATGGTCCATTGGTCCATTTTCTAATTGTAAAATGTTGCTGAACATGGCAGCTAGAGGGCAGTTCAATTATTATTTAAAATGGACTTTGTAAACTTCACATGGCATCATATGTACACGATATATTGAGATGTTTGATCAGGTATCAAAATTATTTTTTTGATATTGGTTTGGTTAATGTTAAAATTTTAATTATTTTATATTTCATTTACCATTTAATTGTAATTTGTAAAAATGATATATAACACACTCATTGCAAACTGTTTAATGTTGGTTATTAAACATTTGATTGATGTAATACTAATTAGGGAAGAAAGAAATTTTGTAATCACTTTTCTTATCTTTCATTAAAATTTTATAATTTTCCCCCAAAACCAATGCTAAATATTTGCTTTTAATATATTTAAGGGCAATGAATCTAAGAAGTATGCAATTTATTTCCATTAGGAATTGTCATATAGGAAATTGTTAATCTAAATTAATTTTATCAGAATTTGATAATTATAGTGCATAAATGTTGGCTTATCTGAAACTATTTTGGGAAATTGTGGCCTAGTGAAGATTCCAGAAATTTAAAAGAGAACAATGGTAGGAGCCCTATAAAATCCTCAGAAGTTTTATAATGAAGATTGATTGACATTAAAACAGGAAGGCTGTGACCTCAACTTGTTTGGTTTGTTGAGACAGTTTTGAAATCCACTGCCCATGTTATTCAGACAGCTGCTGATAAATTAACTAAGAATAAACCAATTCAACATATACAACTTTCTGGAGAAGTTTAAAATATTATTTGCAAAATGTCAAGAAAGATGCTATTCTTTCATGTTCTTATACCTATACAAAATATCTTCTTGGATTTAAATCCAGATATGTACTTGGGTTTGGAGCAAAAAATAATGCATTTTACTCCAACAAAAGAGCTACTATAGAACTGTCAATTAGTAGTAATTGACAGTTTCTTGGTAACATCAAAAGTTAAAGGTTATCTCTGTTTACATGGATTTGATCCCATTGTTATTCGTTATTATAATAACAATCTATAGAAATATATATATATATGGCAAGAAAACAGTCTTTAAATAATCCATTACAGGACATGGATTTTTCCAACAACTCATCATGCAAGAATCATGGGAAAAGGTATTGCTCATTAAAATGTATTACCAGATTTGAGTGATATTTCACTGTATTTGTATCCCTTTGACTAAGAATATCTAGATACCCATTTCCCATTTAATACTGAATGATTTTATAAACTGGCAATGGGCAAGTTATCTGGGGGGGGGGAATCTTAAGCCTGACTGGAATTAGTAAAATGATCATATCCTGAAATTGATCCCAGTCTTGGCCATAATAGGTTGACATGTTAATGTTTCACCAAAACAACTGTTCTTTTATAATATATGCACATACAGGTAACTCAAAAGATCATGCCTCTTTCTCCATATGCATTTATGACTGTCTGTGCATCGTTGGGTAGAAGCATGCATGTGGGTGTATACACACACGTATATAAATAAAGACTTTTCACTTTGTGTAATTATTTTACATTTTTTACTTCTTTACATATGGGACTATTTTCATTTTGAATAAGAGCATATGCTAATGCCATAGTCAAAACTTTTGTTCTATTATATATTTTTTATATGTAAACCAAAATAATATGAATCTTTACCGTTTCATATGTATATATAGATATGTTTGTGTATGTTTTTCTGAGTATAAGTACGCATATGGGTCCTTCTCTTTGTTTAAATTTCTTAGATTCACAAGTACATGCACCTAGAAAAAATAGGTCTATTATATGCAAGCACACATATACCAATAGGTCAAGTTTCTTTTCTATACATGTTTTTGTTTATATACTTGTGAATGTATTTTCTCGGTATATGTTTTCGCTCGGTATAAGTAGGTATACGTATAAACATACACAAGCAAGCTCACAAATATCCTAATCATGTATTTTTCTCACTATATATGGGTGTATACTTGGATATATTTTTGTTTGATATATATATATGCACACATACACGCATAGAAATATTCAGATATAAATAAAGATTTATCACTTTAGGCAAATTTCTTACATTCACAAGCGCTAGGCAATAGGAAGTATAACTAAGTATTATCCATGATGTATTCAAACTTAGTTTATGATATATCAAGCAAATGTACAAAAGATGTACTAAAAGCCACTTGTTTTATTATACACATACACACCTTAACTAAAATATATGTCCTCTCTATATATGTACATATGTTAGGGCATGTTTTTGTTGGGTAGAAGAATGTATATGTACACATACACACCAGTATCTACTATATAAAGACATCACTCTGTGTAACTTTCTTATATTCACACGCATTTTCTTATGTACACAAAAATTTAATCGGACGAGCTTAGAATAATTTAATGAAGCAAAAGAGCTTAATTTGCTTTCTCTTGCATCAGTTTAAAATGTCAGAGAAGGTTCCTTAACATGCAGACCAATCAGCTTTTATAGTTTGCTTTAATCTTTTGCAGGTGTTATATTATTTGTTCTGTCATTTTATAGCTCTTCTCAAAATATCAGAAATCATTTTTAGCTTCACTGTGGTCAGACCAATCTCACTGGTTTCATTAGCACGGGGAAGCTTCACCCATAACTCTTAATAATTCAAACAATTCATCTGCCAAGATCACCAACTGCTTTATTTACTGAGGTGGATTTTTGAGCTGGCAGAATAACTAAGAAATCACCGAGTGTATACAGTGTCGATGCTTGTAAACGGCTCTTTATTTTATCTCCGATAGAGATGAAAATATCTCCCAGTAAATACCTTTAGAAATAAAATTTCTTAAACAACATAACATCAGTTCATTAACTTCAAGTTTTTTTTTTTTAATAAATAAAAGAAAAAATAAATATTTTTCCCTACAAAATAACATTATTTATTTATAAAATAAAAATATTTATTATTAATGTATTTTAAAGTTAAATAATATTATTAATAACAAAAACTCTGTTATCAACAATATGAATAATTAATACTTTAATTATCTTTTTATATATTTCTTTTATATTAGTTATTAAAAAACTTTACATAGATTTAAATATATATATATATCCAAGTAAACGAAAAAAATTACTTTATTTGCAAGGAAAATATTAATAACATGTTTTAATAAGTAATTAAAATTGACCTTTGCATATTTGAAATATTTTTTTATCTAGGTAAAGCACAATTAATTAGAAATCTTTGGTTCCAATTCTCCTTTAGATAATTACATTTTTCAAATTTGAAAAATATGTAGATCTCTTGCTTCCTGGGTACAAAACCATATGACTGCTAAAATAAAAATAAATGCACAAATCATGAGCTTATTAAATTATAGATATTTAGTAAATGTTTTTTTTTTATTTCTTTAATTTTTCTTCCAATCAAATTGTAGAAGATTAAATATAATTAAATCAAGACTTAAAATATTTATTTTGATTATTACTATATGGATGAGACTTCAGAATTAATTGAGTTTGCAGCAAAATAAATGATTTTCTATAATAAGTATTATTTATAACTTTTATAAAATATTTTAAAAAAAAACCAACAAAGTAAGTAAAAGTTGAGAAAATATTTATATTATGTTCAGAATTTTTTTTTTCTTTTTTTAAAAAAAACTTATGTTTGTGTTTCCAACTAATATCAAAATTTTCTCTGTCTCACTGGTCTTTTTTTTTTAAATTTTAAGAAGGAAATCATAATTAGTATGTGCTCTGGGATTTTTTTTCACATACCTGAGGGTGCCATTAAAATCACACCTGAAAAAATTAAGTGATAAATGGAACAAGTAATAGTATTATATTTTTGTTTTGTGTTTACAAAAACATAAAGAAACGTAATGTGTTATATGTTTTTGAAAATTTTATTGTGTGTTATGTATACTTTTTTGTATAATTTTAATGAAGAAATACTACAACACCAAGTTGCATTTCATTTTAGTTTTTCTATCCCCCCCCCTCTTTTTTTGAACAACACCTGTGAATTTTTGAATCGACCCTAGTAACTGTTATTTTCAATATGATATCATATTTGATTCTTTTTTTGTGCAATTAAATCTTTTTTACATCTATTGTATCAAATTATAAATATTTAAGCCTTCTAATAAGTGCAATAAAAAATTTAAATTAACATTTTAAAATTGTAAAAATAAGTATCTAAATGAATATCTTACTGATAAAAAAGGAACACACTAATATTATCTACACAATACCTATTCAAAAAGTTTGAAGAACAAAATATTAGATATTAGAATTTTATGTTATTAAACAATGATATATTTAGAATTGGTTATCATCAAAAAAACAAAAAAATTCTAAAATTTAATAATTTTTTTTCTCATGTGTCATAGCATCAGCCGGGATGTGAACCCATTAACCTGGGACAACTGCCTGTAAAGCAGCTGTCTCTGACCTCTCGACCACCAATGTTTAATAAATTATTAATTGTTATTAAAATATTTCACTTACAATTTTTTATAAAAGTGATTTTATTTTTAGCCTGAAATGACTGTTTCTAATTTTTGTGACATATTTTATACCCTTTCTAAGAGGGGTCTTTTTAAAAATAAAATGTTTTTAAAGACAACCCCCCCTCCTATGACTTTTACAAAAATATTGCATCATAATCATTAACAATTACTGACAATTGTTTAAGTGACATGGGTAAACCACTCTAAAGCATCAGTCATTCTCAAATTGTCACCTCCTTCATAGCTTTGTCAGAGTAATAGAACAGTCTGTCAATCAGACACAAAGGCCCATAAAGGTGCATATATGACTGACATCTTTTGGATTTTTTTAAAATTAATACCTTAAAAATAAGCTTCATATTAAGAATTGCTGCAGCCTGTTGCACACAATATTTAATATACACAATGCTTTAAAACAATGTAAAAAATTAGTGATCACAGTCCCATGTCAAATATTATAGTGCTAAACACAGCTTACACTTGTGAAAAATTTAATTAACAAATAAAAAAGGTGTGGCATTTTAGTAAACAAATAGTAGACTTGATGCTTTCTTAAACAACACTGCATATAAATATTAAACATACTTTAATGTTTTTATATTAAATAATATTATAACTATTAACCTCTTAAAATGTTCTAACACTGTTGTAAACTTTGAACTTTCATTTTAGTATTAAATCATTATTATACATCAGACTATAATAAATTTGACTTCATTTGATAGATATTTTTGTTTAAAAATTAAATAAATTCTAGAGAGTAATATTTGACTTTCACAATTACTTTAAAAATTAGATTTTAATCAAAACAAAATACCATTTCATCATTCACCATTCAGGAGAAACAGATTGATTTTGCAAAATAAATAAAATCTTCTTGTTTTGTGTTTACATTTTAAATGTGAATGAATAGTTATTAATATCTGGTAAATCTATCAACTTATGTTTTAAACGTTTACAATTTTTTGGTAATTTTTATGATTTTTCTATACTTTCTAACAGACTGTGAACAATGTCTTACTAACAAATCATAATCACCACCACAGTAATTGCCATGAGATATAATAATATATATCTTGATTTGTAATAATTATCCTACAATTAATTATTACACAATTACTATGCAAAAATAATTGTAAACTTTCCTAAAAATAAAATTTTAATCATTCATAATATTTTCTTGAAATAATTTCACAAAGTTTGAGACTTCCATAAAAACAATGAATGCTTATTACCAAAAAGTTAGCAAAATCTCTCAATAGAATGCTATACATGAAAATTGAATGTCTTGATTTTTCAAATGCAGTGATGACATATGAAAATAAGGTACAGTTAAGTTATCTAAACATGTATTTGAAAATTTTACTTTCCTTTTATAAAATTAGATGGAATGTTTAGATTACATTGAAAATATTTTTTTTGTCTCTCACTTTCATCCATTTTTTACTCTATAGTAAAATGGTGCACTATTTGTATTGTTCAACTGTTTTATATAAGAAATAGATTATCTTTGACAATATGATATTCTTATAATAAAGATATAATATTTTAAGGTAAAACAAAGGTGCTAAACTGGCAATTATGGCTCATACCCATTCTGTGACATGTATTTCTGTATCAAGCTATGACTTAAAATAATAACTTATTTTACATATTTATTTTGTATATATGGAAAATAACATCTCAATAATAATGTGATTACACAGAAAATAAATATTTTTATTAAGTTTCAATAAATGTGGTAATTTCAACTAATACTAATATAAAAAACCATTCAAATGATTATTTCTGCTAGTGTAATTATTGCGTTCATGTATTTCATCTCAGTATGCTGATTTTGACCCATTTTTGTTGTTCAATATAAAACATATTTTGATAAAAATTAAGTAAATGACATTTAATTTTTAAACAATTATATAAATTTTATTGTCAATATTATTTTCATCCACAAAATGCCACTTTTAGAGTAAACAAGAAGAAGATTGATCAATGAAGAAGACAGAAAAATTGAATTAAACTTAATTGGAGTGCTTTTAGTAGAAATAACTTAATACTAAAAAGAAATATGTTTGTGTTTGAAATAGGTTTTTAATAAATATGTTTTACTAGTATTTACTTATGGATCTGAGACTTGGACATTCAATAGAAGAGCAATACAGAGGCTTCAGAACACTCAAAGAAGTATGGAAAGATGCATGTTAGGAGTAACATGAACAGATCAAAAATGCAATATGGGTAAGAGAACAAACAGGTGTTATGACATTGTTGAAAGAATTAAAATCCGAAGTGGAGTTGGGTTGGACATATTCCTAAAAGATATAATAATAGATAGACAATTGAAATCTTAAACTGGAGTCCAAGAGATTTGTAAAAGACTAAGAAATAGACCATGTGTGAGATAGATGGATGGAATAAGAAAGTGTGGAGGGATGATATGGAGAAGAGAGGCTAGAGATTGGAGAAGATGGATTGAACGTGGAGTGACATTCATCCTGCAGTGGATTGACAATGGTTGACAATGATGATGATAATAGTTTCTTTTGATTGTTTGTTAATTATATATTTTGCTTTAATTCAATTATAGTTTCTTTATTTAGAGTGGAATAAAATAAATTGATTTTATATTTTAATTTTGTTATCAGTTTGATGTTTCTTTCAATAAATAATAATAAAATATAAAATTTAGAATAAGTAACATGCCTACTGTTGAAATGAGTTTGACACTTGTAAGATAACTTAATGAATATTCAAAAACATATTTAATTCTAAATATTAAATGCATATTACAATAACCTTGACAAATTTTGAGTAGCTGCACTTAATAAAAATATTCTTCTTTATTAAAGTTTCTCATTTTACCTACCTGTGACATTGAGCCTTATTAGGTTAATATACATGTAATAATCTATAATATAGTGATAAAACCCAAACTGCTCTTCACCCATGCACTATAACATTAATACACTCTCTTATTTGAAAAATAGTCTCTAAGCATAGATGGGCCACCTATTCTTTTACAACATATATTGATGAAAGAGTGCATCAATTTTATAGTGTATGTAGAGAATAAATACCTTATATATTGAAACAGTAAATTTCAGCTCTCATCTGTGTTTAATCTTTTTCTTTCCCCATAGCTCCATCTATGCCAGATTCAAACCTCTCTTTTGACAATAACCCAGCTATGTGTGCATCATTGCACACATACATATGAATAAAGAACTGTATGTATATATATATATCATTTAAAGTCAAATCTTTTAAATTATAGATTTTATTTTCATAAAGGAGCCAATTTACACACTGGTGCCAATATAACATGTGAGAGAAATTTTAAATCTTATTTTTACAAT
The DNA here is from genome assembly GCA_028023455.1 of Epiperipatus broadwayi. NCBI lineage: Eukaryota > Metazoa > Onychophora > Udeonychophora > Euonychophora > Peripatidae > Epiperipatus > Epiperipatus broadwayi. The sequence goes on from JAQFVV010000231.1 coordinate 1,218,203, forward strand.
AATATTTTTCCCAATTGTATTTTATAGTAAACAAAATCCACTGAGCTGGAACTATTATCAAGTCTTTGGAGAATCGAGACAGTCCAAGTTAAATTAAAAACATTAGGTTAAAAATTTAAAGAAAAGTTTAAATCAATTTTGTAAATTAAAATATAAGATAGCAAATAAGAGCTAATGGATTTACCAGCTATAAATCCATTTTGTTGACAAAATATTATAGGAGCTAAAATTGCATGAAAAACCCTACATTGTTACACTCATGTACTTACTCTGTAAATATCAAAGTGCTGCTATCAGAATCCATACCCTTTTTGTTTTTAATATAGAGGAGTAGGAGGCCATAAATTTGCTGTATTCTTGTGAAAAAAAGGGTCATTTCAAACCCCATCTTATATGCCACCAATATGTGTAACCATCATTGTGGAGATGGGAGACTTTCCAACAACATTCTGCTGCCAAAAGGCATCTAAATTCGTACAATCTATCCAGAGAAGAGTGCCATTATGTCTACCATCTGATGTGCCTGAAGTAGCTGCTGCAAAATATTGGTAACATTTTTCTTAAAAGCTGCAGAGCTCACAATCAGCTAGCTGATATAATGTAATTGAACATTCATCTTTTATTCTTAAAATTTCTATCAAAAGTAACTTAATTAAATTTGTATAAATCTTGCCTGAATTCATTTCTGTAAATATAATTTACTTTTCTAAATTGCAATAACTGTAATTAACCATTTATCCAAACCTCTTTATTACTGCGGTTATGCCTATGTGTGTTTTAATCATTTATCTCAATTTATCTTATATATGTTATAATATGCCAAGTATTTCTAAACAGCAAACACCATAATTTTAGTAAGCTTTTAAAGGCGAGATAATTATTAATATCTCCAGTTTAATATTTAAGTGATGCTACTTAGCACACTTGACTGCTGTTTTGAAATCCTATTGTGTTAGATAATAATCAATTTCTCTGTACTCATTATTATCATTGATTTATATTGCTTTATATTTCCTATGATTTGCCTACTTACAATTATGAAAAATTGCGACTTTTAACATCTGTCAGTCAGAAGTGATAGGCTAGCTTAAGATGATATTTAAGTATATTTGTTAATATTTATTAAGGCCCTTTAGATATATTTTTCTGCCTTAGATTATGATTTAATATGCAGATTCAGCGTATTAACTAAATTGATAATTATTTTAAGAACTGGGTTGTGTTAGTTTGGCAGACAAAAGCTATCTGTTTTTAGATGCAATGAATTATATATATTTATATTTTGCCTATGTGTTGCAAGTGTATCTTTACTAAATACACTTGTACATTACATCTTCTATCTTTCTGATGGGTCTGCAGCAGAAAATTCTCCCATTCACCTTAGTTTGGGTATGGATATTCTGTAGCACTGGAACACAAGGGTCCAGACATTTTTGTAAAGTCTATTCAAATTCATGAACTAGATATGTTCATATTAATGATACCAAGCCATCTGGTCCTAGGGAACCAGGCATTTAATGAGGAATCCTGTGAATAATTATACACTCACATTGTGAACTTATTCTTAGTATTTCCCTATTAATTAACCATTCATCTTTGGATTGAAGCTCAAATATTGGTTGCAAAGCTGAATCTGGATTTTGCTTGAGCCTAAATATTTGCTCAACCATAATATATATGTAGCTGACATCTTAGCACAGTATAAAGTAATCATCTTGGCTAGATTATTCGCTCATATCATAGGCAAATGAATGTAAATAGAGTTGGCATATTAATTAAATAGTCAACACCTAAACATGCCAACATAGATATTAATTAATATTTCTCACTGTTGTCAAGGCAGCCTCTCTCCTTTTAGGCATAAATCTTATTGACCATGTAAACATATACACACACCTTTATAAATATTTAGATGAGATTAGTGTGATAATGATCTCATCTACTATTTAATACCTGCATGTGCTGAGCCACATATTAGGACACTAAATTTATTGTCATTTTTGTTTGATTTAATTATTATTTTAATAAACTTATTAAAATATAACATTTGTTTCATATCTTTCTTGCTCATAACATAACTCCAATTATTGTTATTATATATGCATGATATGCATTATAGTTATCATTAGATTAATCTTAATTTTAAGACAATTTGCATGTTAAGTAGTCTGTTTTAATTCTTTAGTTTGATGATTGGTTCTTTTGAGTCTCATATATTCGGAGCTGGATCACAGAAGAAATTGAGACTCATGTGTAATCTCAGAAATGCCATTCATAAGGTGTTAAATCACAGATTTACTGGCAATGAGTTGAAGTTTGGTCGGATTCAGGATCTCACCATCCCATTTCGGTAAGCTTTGGTGTATTTTACCTGCACTCTGGATTTTTTTACATGAATCTACAAATCTGACCATTACTATATATATATCCATCATTAAATCAATAATTACGGCAACTCATATTATAATACTGTCATTAGATATCTAAACATTTATCAGATTAAAAAGAAATGGAAAATTTTCACCTGACATTCATACTTCTTTATGAGCAGCTTTATGTGCTACAACGTATTTTCTTTCATATTCATGTTAATTATTATAACAAAATTAAAACATCTTATGTTCTGCATGAAAATATTAAATAACCCAGACCTGTGTACAATTTTATATAAATATCTGAATGTGGTTGATAAAATCTGATACCCTGGGTTAAAGAGGTTTGAGTGAAAATTTAAATCCTGCAGAAAGCTTTGTTATTTTGGGTCAAGAAATAGCATTTATGGGATTTACCATTGTTTGGTCTAAATAATTATTTAATGGTGATGCATGATTATATAATTCATATTATATGCTTATTCTTGAATAGATATATATTTAAGATAATGGATTTAGAGGGTTTGAGTCCAGACTTACCAAACTTCCTTTAGTCATTCAGTTTATCTATACAACTGATACACATGACCACGTAAATGTGAGAAAGATAAATTATATATATATATTGTACATTGGCATTGAGTAAGAGTTAAAAAATACAATTTAAAAATCATCAATAGACGTAATTATTATTATTTTTTTTGCGCATACAATGAAAATTATTTGGTTTAAAATTTATTTAATCAAAATAACGTTAATATTGGAAAGAATGTAAATATATACAGATTAGTTATTCAAATAAAAAAAGTAATAAACGCAAAAGATTACAATCAGAAAATAGTATTTTATGCGCTGATTAAAAATGGTGAAATAATTTAGAAAAAAAAAAAGACTTTGTAATGAAAAACTAACAAGGAATGTAGAATATTATACAATAATAAAACAAAACATGCGAAAATATGTGCGGGACTTCTCAAAAATGGTTCTCAGTATAAAAGAAGTGGTCAAGTTTAGAAGGGGTCTTTTTAGCTGTGTTTATCTGGTTGTTCTTGTGTGCAACATTTTTGAAGCTGTAATAAAATGCTATCACACAGAACTAATCTATTCTCCATGTGTGAGTAAACCAGATCATTTTCCAGCACCTTTTCTCAGACAAGTCACCAAAAGCTTCATCTAGCCTTACCAAAATACGGATCAGAGATATGGAAATAATTCCAGAATGAAACCAATACTGTGGATTACTCATCAAAAGGAACCGTACTATGATAATCGATTATTATGTAATCACTAGAAGATTACTGGTAAGTTAATGACCATATTCTAATGCATATTTAAATCAGGCGGATTTGCATACTAACTTTAAAATGCTAAATTTCTAATTTAGACAGAAGAAAGAGACACTATTTTACTCCTAAAAATGAACTCTTGAATTAAGCGTTGAAGATAATTATATGATTGTGTGTGTATGTATTCTTTCCAATATTATAAATAATTATTACTGTTTAATTATTTAATGTGTGTAGTAAAACGTTTATTAATAATATGAAATTTTCACTGCGCATGCTTAATTTTAGTGAGTTAAATTTTTAATTTTTAGTTTAGAGATATTGATAGTTAATCAGTTGTAGAGAAGTGAGTAAATTATCTTGCCAATATACTTCATTAGTTAATCCCTGGGAGAAAATATTTCCTTAGACTAAATTAAGTAAATGATGGTAACTCACAATCCTCATTTTGCAAGGGTTATAAACATAAATTTGCCAGGTCACGACAAAATTCGATTTTTTTTTGAAGTTCACATCTTTGTCACCAGAGTGTTTCTTGTCAAAGTATTTAAAAATTTGTTGTGAAATATCAAATACAGGGCAGCCATATGAGAAAAAAGTAATTAATAACAAATAATTACATTATAAAAAATATCTGATAAAAAATAATTTATTAAAATAATAATTATTTATCCTATCTACATTCATAATTACTGTCCATTATAGTTTGCGCTTATACAAGCCACAAAATTTGCAAAGATGGCATCAGTCTTATAGAGAGTCCTAAAACCAAATTCCTGTAGGTAGGATTCGAATAAAGTACTGCTGGTACCACACCGATGTTTGAGCTTATATATTTTCAAATTCTGGAGAGAAGTATCTTGGGTTTGATCCCAGTTCTGGCATTTCTGGTGCTTGAACTTCTTGATCACATTTGTGACTAATAAGAAAATATAATAAAACACAAATTTAGGAATAAGTAATTTTATGTTATTTTATGATCGGATGATTTTCATCTAGTGCAACTTCTGTGGGACTAATCTAATCTGAACGGTGTTAATTTGGTTTTATGGGATTGGATATAAATTTTCCATTTGTTTGACTGCGGATATTTGTTCAACATGAGTATTATCCGACTAATATAAAAAGTAGATATATTTATGTATTTATATTCTACTTTTAAAGAAAAAATAAAGAAATTATTTGTTTACATTGCTATATTTTAACTCCTTGAGAATCTCATGGTCTCGACAAATTCTTCTGTGACTTCTCAAGAAGTAATGACTCCAAAATTGTGCATCGTTGCTCTATATTACATCAATGGTTGAATTATAAATCAAACAATTTTTTTTCTCATATGTCATAGCATCATCCAGGACATAAATCCACAACCAGCTGCAACCAACTACTTGCTTGCAAGGCAGCTGCGATGACCTCTTGGCTAACAACGCTTGATTTGAAGATAAATATCTTGATATCCATCAATATAATAGTAATGAAGTTTAGAGTGATAATTAATTTTTGATAAAATTATTCATGGAATAAACAAATCCAAATAATAATTCACAAGCTAGATTCCTTTAGAATCGTTTTAAATGAAAATTGTAAAATAACATTCTCCTTTTTGTTATGTCAATGGCAGATTCTTTTATCCGATCTTCGAATAGTAATAAATCAAGCAATGATACTCTAAAATTCAGAAACTTTCTATTAGTGGCGATTTTTGTTTTTATATTAATCAAGTCAACTTACAGTTTTAAATACTAATTTAGATGAAATTCCAATGAGGTAATGAGAACAGAAATAATTATGCAGCTCATCAAATACAAAATGCTAAAAATATAAAACCATTCATGGCAGAAGTAAGTCCAAATATGTTATTTAGACAAAATGGATTGGCACAGACGTAGCAAAAAGGTGGACTTTTTGACAAATTTATTTAAAATGGTTCTTTCGAACATAGACTGCCAATTAATACTTTGGAACTGGTTTGTTTCATGAATAGGTTTGTACTCTTAGCTTTATATATTTGATAAGCCATAAAATTTATGCAGTTATTAAAATAATTAGTTTTTGATAAATAAAAATTCCTAAAATGTTTTGTTAAAAAAAAATTGCAATCAGGATTGAAATGGAACTGTTGTGTTTTCTCAACTACCGGTATTATACCAGCAGTTGCCTAGCAACTGCATAATATTCCCAAACTGATTGCTTCTTTGAGATGTAATTGAAGTCAGAATCAAAGGCAACAGAGCATATAGAAATGAAAGTGGTATAAGGTGAAATTTCTTTAATGGTCATTCTACTGTACAGGAATCATATCAATGAAATATCCCAACAATTGAAAATTAAAAAAAAAAAGGTTTCACATGAGGTCATGTGACATTATATCATTTACATGGAGCTTAGAACACAACAAAATTGCATATTCAGAAAAAAGATCATTTTAGAATCTTCTAATATATAGATTAATATTTTTAAGTCATAAATGACCAATACATGGGTAGTTTCTACATGTAAATCACATGATGACAGCCAAAGCTTAATACAGCAATAGAATCTGTAGAGGTTGCCTTGACAACAGACTGTTGATTCTATTAGTGCATTAAGATTTGCGCCATTATCTTGAGATTAATATTCACTTATATATATTGTGCCATTACAATTTAGTCACTAGCTAAATTTATAGTAATGTGCATGTGAGGAAATGTAAAACCAAAAATCATCATCACATTTTTATATAACAATAAATGAAGCTGTAGGGCATCCAAGTTTAAACCCTACAAGATCCAGTTTTAAAAGCTTTAGACAGAAAGAGGGTGGGTCAACAATTATATTCTTTATTTGTTTGTGTGTTGATAGAAAGGTAATACACACAATTAAACTATTCAATTTTTAATTTTTCTTTAAAAAAGCAAAGTTATAACGCATACGTATAGGCAATGTATGTGTAAACTATTTAATTGTTTTATAGTTCAAATATTCAACATTTTAACTTTCTTTAAATCTAACCTATGCTTGATCAATTCTAATATCTTATTCTATACTTCTATTTTGCTTTTCTATAATTGTAATTGGGATTTAAAAGTCACAGATTTAATTTTAAATAATAGGGTTATAATTACTAAGCTAGCAATTATATTATTTAATGTTAGTTTATGAATGATTTGAAATGATAAAGTATGTGGGTACATTACATATAGAAATTTACATTTATTAAATATTGAAAGAAAAGGAAGGGTTAAATCTGTCAAATTATTTTTTTGTACAATTTTATGTTAAAAAAGGAAATCTGTTGAATCAGATATCTATTTTTGTAGCAATTTTGTTTTTGTAAATGATTGTTTGTCACTTTGGCAGCTTAAGCTGGGTGGTAACTCTAATTTTGAAATTGTCTTATCTTAAGATCTAAAGAAAGAAGCTCAAAAATTTGAAATGTTACCTAGGTGTAAAAAAAAAGGATTAAGTCTATTTTTTTTAAGACAAAAGTGTCTGGAAACCAGGTGTGTGATTTTTTTTTTGGGGTTGGTCAAAAAATAGCAAGTCACACTAGCACTCTAATTGGGTGAGTTGACTCAAAAATTGGATATAAAAGCAGTCTGGAAAATCAGTTGAGATCATTCATTCATTCATTCATTATTTGTTAGAGAGACTTTTAAAAAATTATTGAAACTAAAGCAGACAAACATTTTAGTTCTGCTAGATAATTTTTTTTTAAATCATTTTTTTATGAAGTTTTGAATGTTGAAAATATAAGAAATGACGGGGTAGAAAAATTATATATGTATCCCATCAAGACCTGACCGTCATGGAGCCGCAGATCATATAGGGAAGAAAAGATGTCTTGTCTGAAAAATAATATTCTACACCTTTCAACTGACCAGAGAAATAAGATGTTTTTAAATAGAAAGAAGAAAACATTCACCTGCATTCAAAGGAGATGAATTAATCTACTGATAAATATTAATCATCAAGTCCAATTAATTGTTCCAGTAACTGAGTTTGAATCCCAGAAAAATTACAATATGAAAACAACTGCTGTATTTCATCCACGACGAGAATCATGCTGAACGGAAAAATGTAAAGTCAGTATAAGAATTTCTAAATTGTCCACTAAAGCAAATAACCTCAATAGGATCATCATCATCAAATAATTATACACTTTAAGAAAGAGATTGTTCCAAAGAAACATGGAAATTGTTGCTGCCAAAGATAGACATTAAACAAGAGAAATTTGACCCATTAGAAGTCGCTACAAAGAACTGGTAGTAGAAAAAAAAATTTTTTGATATATTTTCTTTATGATATCAGAGTCTTAATAAACTTTTAGCAATAAAGTGGTATATTTTATTTAAAGAACTTTTAAAGACTATTCAGATCGATTAAAACAAGAATGTCTTACTAATAATAACTTTGAGCTTCATAAATGATCTTGAATGTATCAAAATTATTTGTTTATTAATTTACAGTTATGAAATATTAATGTGTAACATAATTTTTTGTATTATTATTTTGGTTTTAAATAATATGTTGTTATTATGGGATAAAACACGCACATACATAATAATATTTTTATACATGTATAATTGTGTGCGAATGTGATGTAATAAGCAGTGTTGAAATATTAAATTATTTTGTTTTAAGAAAGTATAGCATTTCAGAGGTAGAAGAGAGGGGGAGAAAATAATTTAAAACTTGTTTCTAAAACTTGCTCTTTCAATTCTACTAACATTTTTTTTTAACATTCTGCTTATCTGTTAGATTATAAGGTATGTGTGCCAATGAGTGAATATTTTTTTTTTATATGAAATACTTTTCTTGTGGATACAATATACTTTTGAAATACATTTACGGGAAAGGGGGAGGAATTTAAAATTTAATGTTATGATTTTAAAACAGTCGATTATGATTATTGTTGTTATTGTTAATATAAATTTTCAGGTAAATATAGAAATTTTTATGTATATGTTAGAAATGCAGTAATAAATATTAGTTTATGTTATTAAACGAGGCATATATATTTCATTAAGAGTAGTCTTTATCAAGTGTGATCATTCATCATCAATGGTTGAATATTAGTTGTTTAAGATATGATTAAATATGCTAAGATTAACAATAATTATGAATTTCTTTATAAAATTAGGTTTTATGATTAAGCTTAGTCCTAAAGCTGTGGTTGAAGCCATTGTCATTATCGTCATCATCATCATCATCAACATTTTAATTAATGAGCTGTTTAAATGTTTAAAGGCCATAAATAAATATTGATTCCATAATATTTAGTGATTTCTTAGTATTATTATAACCACCATTCCATCATCTATTTCATGCAAGCATGAGTGAATTGCCATCCTAAATTAGTAGTAATCTGAGCTAGTAAACTTATAAAAATATTGAAACACATTTGTTATGCTAAGATCTAAGAAATGATTTATGTCTAATGAATTCCACTTTAGTTTAACCCTTTGACAACCAGAACGACTTTTGTACGATTTGTCTAGAAATTTCTAATTTGAGCTGAGTTTACGGGTAAACGGTAAACGTCACACATACGCGCAATACGTCATTTTTTGCGCCATTTTAATATCTACCTGAAACTCTAAGAATTTTTTCTGTACGACAATTTTTAGATTTTTTATGAATATTTTTAGCAAAGTGTACCTAAAATTTTTTTTTTTTTTTTATTTTTCTCATTTTATTTATCGTAAAAAAGTTATTCCACAATTGTTGGATCAATTACTGAAGATTTTATTGTGATTTTCCGTTGAAGTTGTCCGTGATTCTGGGCTCTCTTCTCAAATTACGTTTTTGGATAACGTTCAAGGGTATGTAATTACTTTTTTTTATATATTTTTTTTTATAAATTATAATATTTTATATTTACTAAAACAAATAAATATGTTATATAATAATAAATTATAATATTTTTGATGTACTGAAACAAATAACGTTTTTTGATAACATTCGCGAGTATGTAATTACTTTTATATATATATATTTTTTATAAATTATAATATTTTCTATTTACTGAAACAAATAAATATGTTATATAATAATAAATTATAATATTTTCGATGTACTGAAATAAATAAATATGCTATAGAATAATAAATTATAATATTTTCAAATAAATATGCTGTAGAATGGAAAAAAGTTGGGGACTGGGGTATCTGTCACTGCGTGAGCTAATGCATTTTTTGGCATGATTATAAATATGAATAGTGTATCATGCATGACCAAGTTTGAATTTATGGACGAATTATTGCATCAGTGCTAAAGTTATGACCCTCAATTGATTTGTGTCAATTTTAGGCAAGTAATATAGGATATTGTATAAATTTTCTGGCTTCTTCAATCTATCCAGTTATTGTTACAGTGCCATGTATTTGAACTCAGCCTTTCTTCATATTTTTTATGCAAAATAATAAATATATTTATATACAAGTTTATGCTACACAACTGGAATTTCATGTAATATAGGATATTTATACACACTTTCTGGTTTCATCAATCCATCCATTCTGTATTATAGTGCCATGTATTTGAACTCAGCCTTTCTTCATATCTTTTATGCAAAATAATAAATATATTTATATACAAGTTTATGCTACACAACTGGAATTTCATGTAATATAGGATATTTTATACATGGTTTCTGACTTCATCAATCCATCCACTCTGTGTTATAGTGCCATGTATTTGAACTTAGCCTTTCTTCCACACATGTAATCATTGTTAATAATAATAAAAAATTATCTTTATTGATTTATTTTTATTCATTTTATTTTTTATGAGTTTATTTATTTATTTTTGAATTACACTGTTCTATTACTTTTTCTCCACTAAAAACCATTCATATTTTTACAGATAATTTACAAAACTGAACATATCTGGCTGTGGAATGAAAATGGATCACAGCAAGTCAGCTGTTTTAGTAATTTTCTCAGGGAAAAATTACCTCAGGTAAGACTTCCAATACATCATTTTTTTTGTAAATTTGTGAGGAATGTGAAGAAGCTGTTTATGAAAGTGTCATTTTATCATTTGAATTTCAAAATTTAGGATTTGTGAATCAGTGTAAAAACAAACATTCTTAAATCTGTTATAAATATTATTTTTTTTAACTTTTTCTTTATGAAATGATTATTTTATCAGCTTCATTATATTCTTTCATATATGTACTTGCTTTTACAACATTATTTTTATATATTTATTACATTCAAACACAAAATATCTAAGTTATTAGAGTTAGGGTAAATTTTTTTAAAAATTAAAGATGGCTGCCTGGTTTTCAAAGGGTTAAAGATGTTTTATGCTTACTTAGATATTAGTGCATACAGTGATATGGCTCTAAAAAACAAAATATTCCATGTTTATTAGAAATAAAGTATAAAAAGGGGATTTAAACCCGGTACCTGTGAAAGGTTATTAGATATAACCGTGTCTAGATTCAAATAATCTAGTGGCGCCCTGCTAGACCATATTCACTTGGTATTTGTTTGGATATGCACTTAACATCAAACCAAGAAATGAAAGTGGATAAAATCTACTGTTTGTATACCTGAGCAGATATTTTATTGAGTTACTAGTGTGCTCACCTCACTTGATTTTCATATACCTGAGTTATACTAGTTGTTATTAATAATTTGTTTATAATTATTGATATTGTGATATCTTGAGAAATCTAATTATAGAAATATGTTTCATTGAATCCAATGACCCTTAATATGATTGATAACTCAGTCTGACCTTTTTGTTTAATAGCCACTACTCAGGTATTCTTCTCATAATTTCATTTAAGCTACAATGCTTTTCGTTTATTAGTTACAAGATTTATATTTGAATCTTTCTTAATTATTAATACATTTGGATGTTATTGTTCCACTTTAATTAGGTTACAATATATAAATTCTTAGCACTATAAAAAAATGAGATTAATATATATATCAATTCTTAAATCTAAAAACAACGTTAAATTTTCTTAATTAATTTAATAAATGTTGTTAATAGTATTTTGAACAACATAAATAAAATTATCAAAACATCAATTCAGATTAATGGATTAATTTGGCGATTACAAACAGATGTCATGTAACCGCCTAATTAATTAAGCATACGATTATTACTAACAACTCCAACGTTATTAGCTACGACAATAAAGTTGCAGATTCAAGAGATAAAAGTTACTGGATTGAATACTAACTAAGAAAAGTCAAGCAAAAAAAAAATATTAGGAAAGTAACCATTAGCCAACCAATCAGCGCATGAACACCACGTGACTTTCAGAGTATACGTTAGAATTTTTTTTTTTTTTTTCAAATATGTTTTAATTCGTTTTTACAAAATATATAAAACAAATATAATAAGTAAATGTTGCAAGAATGTACACATGTAAGAGTTAAACTTTTCTGAAAAAAAAAAAAAAAACATCCTTTAGTTCGTTTCTTATCTTACTTCTCTTTTTTAATTAAATTAATAATAAAATATTATATTAAAACACAATGCCAACACGCAAGTTTTTTTTTTTTTTTTACTCCGCCCTTTTCAAGTAACAATTTCTTAAATCAAGTTACAACAAAAAAATAAGAAAGAGAGAAAATAAGGGTAGAAAAGTTCCAAATTGCATCCGTTTATATAAAAGAAATTGGAAATGAAATTGGAAAAGGTTTCGGAAATCTCTTTTCTGGACAAAATCTGATAATTTTTTTTTCTTTCTCTCTTTTACTCCTTTCTGATAAAAATGTTCTGAAAAATAATCACCTTGCGACAAGTTATGATTGAACTGCTAAATTTTCACCTTAAAAAGAAAAGTCAGATAAATTCAAGATTCTCTTTCTTTTTTAACAACGTAAATTATTTTTATAAATTACCTATATTCAATTAATTACCTAACCGGTTCTGTGAATCTATTTTTCTATAATGACGCTTAGTTTTCTAGTTAAAATTATGATCTTGAGAAGTGATGATGATAATGAGATAAAAGACAATGTGACTTTTCCTTGGATGAAGTCAATATTTGCGAGTATAGGAGACCATTTACTTAAGAATTCTATTACCCAAAATGTAAAATGAATGCTCGGAAAAAAAGTCCAAAATTTCTATATATAGACTATAATTGTAAAAAACCCAGCAAGAGATCACATGTGAGATGGACGGATGAAATAAGAAAGCGTGAAGGGGTGATCTGGAGAAGAGAAGCTAAAGATCGGAGAAGATGGATTGAACTTGGAGAACCTGCAGTGGATTGATAATGGTTGATGATGATGATATAGACAGAGATTCTGTTAGCCAAATTTAACATTCCGTCCTTCCAAAACATTATAAATCACAATAAACACAACTCCTTCTTACTCCTCACTACCAAGTTATATCTTAACATTCCATCCCTCCAAAACCCTTATAAACCTGAATAACCTCATCTACTCTTACTCCTTACTACAAAATTATTTTTACAACCCTGGTTCATTTTTTTACATCCCATCCCCTTTTAATAAAATCTACTTTTTAGCTCCGCTATCTTAATCTCATATTTCCAATTTCGTTATAAAGTCATAAATAAAAACATTATACAATTTCTACCTTTTTTAATCCCTTTATCTTTAACACTCTCTCATTTTCCACACAATTTATCAACATCCTCTTTCAATGTGCCACACTCCAAAATAAATGTTAGTTAATGCAATACAAGTCATATCAACAGAAAGCAAATCCTCTAGCCTTCAGTAAAATGAGAAAAACTAGGTTCACTTGATACTTCCTGATAATGAAGTGAAACTTAAAATCAGTTAAGATTTTTAATCCAATTCTAGCTACTAAGATTTAAAACTACGCAGAAAATTAATATATATTTATCATTAATGATTATAAATTGAAATGATTAAAAAAAATCTTAAAATTATCTAAACAAAATTAAAATAATTGTTTTAATATATAAAAAAAAATTATTTCAAATCAGTATTACATTAATTTTAAATTACACTTTTAAAAATGTAGCAATTTATAATGTAACAAATTGCAATTATATAATATTTATACATAAGATATAGCACTAAGACGCCATCTGTTTAGTCAAATAAAATACAGAAGATTCATTATATAAATGCAATTTACCCACTCTACTTTGAACACTTTTTAGCAAAAACCTTTTATTATACATACATGCATACACAATCTTATGTTTCAACTGTCCTGCAGTCTTCTTCAGAACTATGATATAATGAACAAAATAAAATAGAATACATAATTATACAAATCTACATTCTCAAGATCTCATATTTTCCAAGAATGGCAAATAACTGAGATTCAATTTCTTTCTACTTTTTTTATTCGGATTACTTTATTATTGTTCTACTTTTTAGTTGGCTAAGTACTGTTTATATAAAATAATTACTTTTTTTACATAGTACTTTATTTAGAATAATATAAAATGATCCAATATTAGGGTAGTATTTATATTACTTTGAGACATTTTTTATTTTGTGTGATATATTTATATCAAAATAATTATTAGTATGCTCACTAACATGTATTGACCAGTATGGCGAGTTTATTGGCTTTTTACCTATGAGTTTAAGATCAAGAAACACCCATGGTCTTTCTTCTCAATTGCCTGAAAAGGCATAATGAATGAGTGTACGAATAAAAAAAAAATTTCTAATAGATATCATGACGGACAAAAAATAAATCATGGTCCTTCTTCCAATGAAGCTGTAAAGTCACTAGCCAAGGCAGTGGTTGGTGGCGAAAGTGGAGGGTGCTAAGAATATCCTGATTGTGAACCCAGACTGCCACTTGATGATGACTTTTTATTTAGATACATACAAAATAATTTTCAAGTAAAGGAAAATTGCAAAAATTGGAAGAACTGTTTTATATTAAATGGGACATTATTGGACTTTGTGAAGTTAGAAGAAAAGGTGAAGAGATAACTGATTTAAAAAGTGGGCATGTACTCTATTACAAAAGAACAAATATTGGCAGTACAAGTGGAGTAGGATTCATTATAAATAAGAAGTGAAAGAACAACATTGTGGAGATTTGTGGTGTATCAGACAGAGTGGCAAGATTAGTTATTCAACTTAATAGCTGATACCAAATGCAGATAATTCAGGTTTATGCCCCAACAAGTTCTTATAGTAATGAAGTAGTAGAAGATTTTTATATGGATGTACAAAAGGCTTTTGATCAGACTAAACAACACTTTAAAATTGTTATGTGACATTTTAATGCTAGAATTGGCAAACAAATGAAAGATGAAAGTGTTGTATGTAAATTTGGTTATGGTAATAGAAATGAGAGAGAACATAGACTTGTAGAGTTTGCAGAAAAATTATATTATGAATTCTTTTTTTTTTTTTTGAGAAAAATGTTAAAAGGAAATGGATATGGAAACATCCAAATGAAGGTACAGCAGAATTAGATTATATTTTGACTAACAGGAAATATATATTTCAAGACTGTAATGTTCTTAATAAATTCAACACAGGAAGTGATCATCAATTAGTAAGATATAAGATATGTGTTAATGTGAAACAAGACAGATAAAAATTACTAAGAAAAACAATATTTACAGTTGATATTCCTAATTTTCAAAAACATTCTACTGAATTTAAATTAGAACTTGCAAATTGGTTTCAGGTCTTATATAAACGTTGAACCATGTGTTAGAAAATATATATTTGTAAAACTGTAGTATTTGTGTTACTATTTACATATAGCTAAATTATACATGCGTGTGTATTTTGATAGTAACACAAATTTCAGGTCTTAGTAGATTCTGAATATGATTCAAATTTGAATGACATTAACAAGAAAATAACTGGTACACTTTTAAAAACTGCAACAAATATAGCCGGTAGAAGAAAGCTACAACTGACCAATAAAATTTCTACTGAGATTAGAGAATTAATGACGAAAAGAAGGAATATGAAGATATATAAAAACAATGCATTAAAAACCATTGAATATCTTGAATTTTGTAAAATGGTATGAGAAAGAGTTGATAATGATATAAAAAAATATATTGTGAACTAACAAGGAAGACTGTAGAAGAAATAAAAATCTCAAGAGTGTAAAACAACATTTTGGTATAGGTAGGAAACTTATATCTGTAATAAAAAAAGATGAAACTATTACTAAAAAGAAAGATGACATCATGAAATGGGTAGAAGAGTTCTATAAAGAATTATATTATAATAAAGAACAAATATCTTAATACATCTATTATATCTTCTGAATTGCCCAGAATTTTAAATGACGAACTGAGATATGTAATTAAATCTATGAAGAAGGGAAAAGCTTCAGGTAATGATAGAATTATAATCAATATATTAAATGAAGCAGGTGAAGAAATGGAAAGCATTTTGACAAAGTTATATACCAAATGCCTAAATGATAAAGATGTACCAAATAATTGGAAGAATGCAGTAATAATGTTAATATTTTAAAAAGGTGATAAAGAAGACATTAGAAATTACAGACCTATCAGCCTTTTATCAGTCTTATACAAAATTTTTATCCAAGATAATTACAATCTACAGAGAACATTGGATTTCAATGAACCAAGAGAGCAACCTAGATTTAGAAGCGGTTTTAATATAGTAGATCTTATCCAAATATTGAGAGAAGTTATAGAAAGGACCAATGAATATGAGTTGCCATTATGCTTTGGATTTGTAGATTATAAAAAGGCATTCGATTCTATAAATATTTATTTAGTGATTAAAGCATGGGATCATCAAGGTATACACCCAGGATATTTATAAAAATGCAACAGCAACAATTAGATTACAGATACAAGGAAGGTTAATATTGAGAAGAGTGTAAGACAAGGTGACTCCATTTCTCCTAAACTTTTTACAGCAGTGCTGCAAGAAGTATTTTGTGGATTAAAATGGGAAACTAAAGGTGGAAAAATAAATGGAGATTATTTAAGTCATTTGGATTTTGCAGATGATGTAGCTGTTTTTGCAAATAATGCTTTAGAGCTTCAGAAAATGTTGCAGGAGTTATCAGATGAAATAAAAAAGCAGGTCTGAAGGTAGATGTTAAAAAGACTAAAGTAATGTTCAATGGATTTTCTCAAAAGATGAAAATAAAGATTGATTATGATGAGTTAGAAAAAGTTAACAACCACAAATACCTTGGTCAGATTATTACTAT